>OX359279.1:25003297-25358297 GCA_947179155.2 Hedera helix
GAAATAACTCCAATGATTGAGGGATCTCAAGCAATTACTTTAATTTTTAGAATTTATTATAAAATAATGAAAACTAATTTCAATGGTAAAACACTTAGTAAAAGTCCTAAAGATAAAACTGTTTTAATTCAATGTAGTAATAGTGATTTTAATATTCAGGTTCTAAAAACTATTCTTTTGAGTGATATAAATCTCCCTAGTCAATGGATTTTAGAAAATGAAATGCCCCAAAAACTAGTCATTAGTAATATATTAAACCTAAAAAATGTTAGACAGTATTTAGACGGAACAGTCAGAATAAGTTTTGATGATTAAAGATTTAGAAAACCATTAATCATAGAATATGCTACTACTACAATAACACCTTCTAGAAAGGATTCATAATTATTAAACAAAACTACCCTTCCAAACATTACGTTAAAAGGATTTGCCAATAAAGGTCAAACTAGTTACCCTTGTTATAATAATCAGTATGATGATGATAAACAACAGTTATCACATACTGCTTCAGATTTTAAAACCAAACCAGTTCATCACCGATTAAAAGTTATTAAAAAAATAATTTAAAATTAATGAAGAAGCTTTAATCATTGATTTCAATTCAAAAGAAAGTATAAGTAAAAGACATCAATTTCGTAAAAATCACAGTGAAATTGATAGAGAAAAAATAGTAAATAAATGAAAAAAAAATTGTTGTCAAAGAAAATATAAATACCTCTGTTGTTGCCAGTCCATTTAAAATATATGACGACAATAATGATGATAAAAAAAATAATTGAACAAAATAATTTTACTAACTAGTACTTAGCAACTCTAGGAAAACAGTTAAATAAAATTGAAAAAAATTTGAAGACAAAATACTTAGTCAATATCAAAACAGTAAAATTGAGAAACCTTTGTTAAGCCTACCCAAGAACAAGCAATGATTAGGTTTACCAAATAAAGATTTAAAGCTTATTAAAATATTAGATAAATTAGTTAAAAAATTAGATAAACCTGAATCTAGTGAAACAAAGACATTTAAATGTCATTGATCAAAATGATAGCCAAAGCAAAAGTCAAGATAGTAGTGAATCTGATACTAATACTACTATTCAACAAATTCAAAATCAATTTAATAAATTAACCTTTAAAAATCCAACTGTTACTAGTCAAACAAAAAATTAGCATTCTGGGCCAATCCCTCCGGACATACAGTTCGAAGAAAGGAATCTTAATAATCAATTTTCTGTTTTAGCTAATAAAATCTATGAATAGAATATTTATGGTTTAAGTGAACAAGAATTATTAAATAAATTAAATCATATGTCTATGGTAGCAAATAGTTGTTTAACAAATTATAATAATCCGAGTCAAAATAAAATTATTGAATTACTAGCCAGCAGATTTACCGGTATACTTAGATCTTAGTGGAAAAAACATCTCACTGAAGATTCTAGATATAATATAATTAATGTTATTCAAAGAGATAATGATGGTAATCCTATTTTTGACGAAGATTTAGGATTAGGTCCCTCTAATGGAGTTAACACATTAATTTTCACAATAATTAAACATTTTATTGAAATGCCTAATAATATAACTGATAGAATTCATGATCAGTTAAGTAATCTTTCATACCTCACTTTGAGTGACTTTAGATGATATAAAGATGTTTTTACCTCTAGAGTTATAATGCGTGATGATAGTAATAAACTTTTTTAAAAAGAAAAATTTATAAATAGTTTGTCAAATTTATTTGCTCATAAAATTCGTGAAGAATTATGTAAAGACTTAGGTTTTATTGATTATAATAATTTAACCTATGGTTAGGTGTGTAAACGGATATATACGAATCCGGATATAGTAGTATCTGTATCCAAAAAATTAATTCGCTATCCGTATTCATATCTGGTATTCGAAATAATATCCGAATACGAATAATATCCGTTTTCGTATATATCCGTATCCAGTATTCTATTTAACTTCTTCTTTTTCTAGTAAAGTATATCTAATTTTATAAATGTAAAAAGTATATAAAGGTGATGTATATGATTTTTCTATTATTGAAGTTATTTTAATGAATTATGGCTCTTTTTGGTGTGGAAATGTGGTATACACGTGGTGATGCCAGTTGCCACCCACTACCACACAATTCTCATCTACGTCCACGTCAATCTAATCGTCTAAAATATCCTACACTCCTTCATAACTAAAATAATAAGAAGAAAAAATAATGAATTTTAAAGTAAAGTTCAGTGTTAATTTATTTATTTTTAACAAATACAATAATCAATGCTCTAAATTACAATTCAAATAAGTTTTTATCATATTTGAAATACTAAATTTCAAAATGAATGCTCTACTTATTAATGTTTAAATGTCTATTAATAAGTAGATGTTCATTTTATGTGTTTGGAATAATACTATAGTCTGTAGTGTATATGAATATTTATAATTTATAAGATTTTGAATTGATCATTTGTAATTGTAAGTTTGTAACTATAACTAAAATAAGAAGAAAAAAAATGAATTTTAAAGTAAAGTTCAATATCAATTTATTTATTTTAAATAAATACAATAATCAATACTCTAAATTACAATTTAAATAAGTTTTTATCATATTTGAAGAGCATTATTTCAAAATGAATGCTCTAATTACAACTATAACTAGAATAAGAAAAAATAAATAATGAGTTTTAAAGTATAGTTCATTAATAAATTAATGTTAATTTATTTATTTTTAATAAATACAATAATCAATGCGCTAAATTACAATTCAAATAAGTTTTTATTATTTTTGAAATCCTAAATTTCAAAATGAATGCTCTACTTATTAATGTTTAGATGTCTATTAATAAGTAGATGTTCATTTTATGTGTTTGAAGTAATATTGTAGGCTACAGTGTGTATAAATATTTATAATCTATAAGATTTTGAATTCATCATTTGTAATTGTAAGTTTGTAACTATACCTAAATAAGAAGAAAAAAAATGAATTTTAAATTAAAGTTCAATGTTAATTTATTTATTTTTAATAAATACAATAATCAATACTCTAAGTTATAATTCAAATAAGTTTTCATCATATTTGAAGTCCTAAATTTTAAAATGAATGCTCTAATTACAACTATAACTAGAATAAGAAAAAAAATCAAATTTAAAGTAGAGTTTATTAATGAATGAATGTCAATTTATTTATTTTTAATAAATACAATAATCAATACTCTAAATTACAATTAAAATAAGTTTTCATTATTTTTAAAATCCTAAATTTTAAAATGAATGCTCTACTTATGAATATTTAAAACTTTAAAAAGATTATTATATCTTAGGAAGAATATTCATAAATAGCAGTAGATTAATATGAACAATAAATTAGTAGCGCTCCTAGCAATTAAACAAACCAATCATAAAATTAAGCACAGAAAAATATTCAATACTCAAAATATAAATTGAACAATTAAAATAAATTAAATATCACAGTGTATTAATCTTGATGGCTTCAATCACTTAAACCAAAAAAATAATTTTACTACACATAACGTTGAAAAACACCAAAAAATATTAGAGAGAATTTTTCTAGCAAAAGATGTGTGTATTCCAATTATATCTCAAGCTCTCTATTTATAGGCTACATAATTTATCCTAACCCTAATAGGAATTATTATTTTCGAACCCTAATAGAATTTAAAATAAAATATAAAAATTTCTATTTAATTTATTTTCCAATTTGCAATTGGATTTATTAACAAATCCTTCTTTTAATTCACTGTTGGAGCCTCACGGAAATAAGGAAGAAATCTGCTGCATTGCGCTGGGACCCACACGGTAAAGCAAAGTAAGAAGCAGCAAGAGCAGCCGCCCACGCCCTGCACCACGCCGCATCTTCAAGCACCAACATCTAAACAACTCCCGCGCATTGCACGCTTATCTTTCTCTCATAGCCATGCCTGTGCATGGCGCGATCATCCTTGCTACATGCTTTCCCAGAACGACGTCGTTACGCTCTTGTTGTTGTCTCCTTTCTTGAATCGTGCCTGGCGTGCAAGCTTTCCAACTTATTTACAACTATGCCATTGAACCTTTAATTCCTACAAAAATAATATAAAAATAGTAAAAATAATTAAAAATCATAAAATTGAGTAAATTACCTAAAACACTAAAAATACTTAAAAACTTACAAATAATTAAGCATAATAATACCTAATATATATATATATATATATATATATATATATATATATATATATATATATATATAATCTACTTATCAAATGCCCATTCATAAGTAGATGCTCATTTTATGTGTTTGGAGTATTACTAGAGTGTGTATGAATATTTATAATCTATAATTAGATTCAAAAGTTATATTGTAACATTTATTAAATGATATTTATAACATTTATAACACTTGTTAAATACTTAAATGATACATTTTTTATATTTTAAATTTTTAATAGTAAAAATCCATTAACTATACTGAAATCAATTTATTTTAGTTTATTAATTTTCTAATAAAAGTGTTATTTTTTACTTTTTAGAAGTAAAATGACATATTTTAAAAATAATTTTCATGTGATAGTGAAAACTAATTATTATATAAGGTCACTTAAAAAAAATTATTTTGCTTATTATATAATTCCGGATACGGATCCGAATTCGGATATCGAATTTCGAATATCCATCGGATATATTTACGGACGGATGTTAAATGAATACCTATATCGTATTCGTTTATTTGCGGATACCTTTAAACCGAATACGAATATATCCAATTTTTTTAATGTGAATAATATCGATTTTTTTCGAATACGGATGCGGACAAATACGAATTTTTTGGTTACCATTTACAGCCCTACCTATGGTGATATAATTAGTCAAATACAAAAAACATGTCTTAAAATGTGTATCGATTTAATGATAAGTAAGCAAGCTAGTAAAGATAAACATAAAGCTAAATATGAATTAGGTATTTTTTTGCGAACAATACAGTTTACCCCCTGTTGCTCCATCAAGAAGAAAATCTAAACATAAAATTAGTAAGAAAGAAAAATTTAAAAAACATACTAAATATTATCCCAAAGATAAATATTATCAACAATCAGCAAAACAACCATCTCGTAAGAAGCCTTTTAAAAAGAAGACTTTTAAAAAGTTTGATCAGAGTAAAATCGTTTGTCATAATTGTGGCAAACCAGGTCACTATAAACATGAATGTAAAGTTAAAAACAAATTAAAACAATTAAAAATACCTGAAAAATATACTAATCAGATAATTGAGTTAATAGGAATTGAAAATGATTTTAGTAATGATGATTATAAAGATTTTCCTTCTCAATCCTCTAGTAACCTAGAAAGTAATTCAGACAGTAATTCAAGTCAAGACCCTAAAATAACTTTAGGATGTACAGACACTTGTTGTATTAAAAGATTAAATGTTTTAACTAAAAACACTGAAAAAGAAAATTTATTAATTGATTTAATAAGTAAAATAACTGATCCACATTTAAAAACTCAGTATACTAAGCAATTAAAAGATTTATTTAACAAAGATAATTCAACCAGTAAAATAAACAAGGTTAAAGAGAAACCTATTTTTAGTCTTAATAAAATATTGGAAAGATTTAAGAATTCGGTAAAAGAAGTAACTTTACCAGAATTAAATAAAAAAGTTAACAATTTAAAAAAAGAAATTTCTAAGTTAAAACAAGAAATTCCATAATTGAGAGGAGAAGTTAATAATATTAAGAGTCGGTCATCTTTTCAGATCCATAATTCTTCTGAAGAAGATCATGAAGAAGCTGAAACTTCAAAAGTTAATAATCCTGAAAATGAAATGATACTGAAGTTAGTATCATACATGAACAAGGATTATCTTTAAAATGATTGAAAGATATTACTATTCAAAAATGGAATATCATAGTTACTTTAATAATTAACAAAACTTTTAAGTTAGAACTTCCCACTTTAGTTGCTACTGGAGCAGATTTAAATTGTACTCGAGAAGGTTTAATTCCGACAAGATTTTATAAAAAAATCAGTGAAAGAATGAGTTCTGCTAATGGTAGTAAAATGAAAATAAAATATAAATTGCCTAATGTTCATATTTATTAAGATAAAGTTTGCTTTAAAATATCATTTGTTTTATTAAAAAAACATGACATAAAAGATCATATTAACATTACCATTTATATATTTATTGTATCATTTTACTACTACTTCTTATAGTTTACATAGTCAATATCTAGGTCGGAAAGTAGCCTTTAGGTTTATAAATAACCCTAAAGAAAGAGACTTAAGAATAATTCAAGATGAGTCAATTTCAAAGAATTTGAACGTATTAAATAGTAAAAAAAATCATTGAAAATACTTAAAAGACGAAATTAGATATAAGAAAATTGAAGAACAATTACAAGATAACAATCTTCAAAGTAAAATAAAAGAATTTCATAATCTATTAAGTAAAAATGTTTGTTCTGATTTATCGCAAGCTTTTTGGCACAGAAAAAAGCATATTGTTAAGCTTCCTTATGCTAAAGAATTTAAAAAATATTTAATTCCTACTAAGGCTAGACCTATCCAAATGAATCATGAGCAAATGAGTTATTATAAAAATAAAATTAATGATCTTTTGAAGAAATGATTAATTAGAAAAAGTAAATCCCATTGGTCTTGTCCAGCTTTTTATGTAAATAAAAATGATGAAATAGAAAGAGGAACCTCTCGCTTAGTCATTAATTACAAACCATTAAACAAGGTCCATGAATAGATTAGGTACTCATTGCCTAATAAGAAAGATTAAATTAACAGGTTAAGTCAAGCTGTTGTGTTTAGTAAATTTGACCTTAAAAGTGAATTTTGGCAAATCCAAATTCATGAGGAGGATAGATATAAGACAACCTTTACCACCCCCTTTGGTCATTACGAATGGAATGTAATGCCTTTCGGACTAAAAAATGCCCCTAGTGAATTCCATAATATTATGAATGATATTTTAAACCATTTTAGTCATTTTGTTATTGTCTATATTGATAACGTTCTTATTTTTTTAAAATCAATCGAAGAACACTGGAAATATCTCAATTCATTCTTCAGAACTGTTCAAACCAATGGATTAGTTATGTCTCAGTTAAAATGTTATCTTTTTCAAATTAAAGTAAAATTCCTTGGTCATATTATTCAATATGGTCAAATTCAGCCTGTTGATAGAGCTATACAATTCGCTAGTAAATTCTCAAATAAAATCTTAGATAAAAATTAGCTTCAAAGATTTTTAGGTTCCCTCAATTACATTGGGGAATTTTATAAAAATCTACGAAGGATTTGTAAGCCGTTATTTGAACAACTACAAACCAATCCCCCTCCTTGGACTGAAATTTATATTTCCATAGTCCAACAAGTAAATATTTATGTTCAGACACTTTCTTGTCTTGGTATTTCCAACCCTAATGCGTTCAAAATAGTTGAAACCGATGCATCTGAAATTGGTTTTGGATGTATTCTTAAACAAAAGTTAACTCCCAATTCACCAGAATAAATTATTTCTTTTTTATTCTCGTACATGGGATCCTACACAAGTAAGTTATTCTACTATTAAAAAAGAAATTTTATCTTTTGTTTTATGTATTAATAAATTTCAAAGTGGTTTATTAAACTAAAAGTTTTTAGTAAGAATTGATTGCAAGTCAGCAAAATATGTTTTGGATAAAGATGTTGAAAATATTACTTCTAAGCAATTTTTTGCTAGATGACAAGTTTTATTAAGTATTTTTAATTTTGATATTCAATATATTAAAGGCAGTGAAAACCCTATTTCTGATTTTCTCACTAGAGAGTTTCTCCAAACAGGTTTGTAGAAATGAGTGTGAGATGGAGTTATAGTACTCGTGATAGAGGAAGTTCTTCCACCCCTAGTCAGTCTAGTAAACATAAAGGAACTATGATTCCTCACCCAGTTAATCCAGTCCCGACTGTGGACCTAGTAAATAGGTATCAAGTTTTGGGCCAAATACCCAAACCATACAGTTTAACCTTAACCAGTAATCTCCCAGTTATTGACCCCTTTGAGCCTTTTGATACTTGTAAACTAGAACCCCAAAAGCCTCCTTTTAAACAGTCAAAAATAGAGTACACACCTAATTTTGAGACAACCCTATTTTTTGTTGAGCCCTTATAAGCCCAAAAAAAGACCAAGTAAAACTTGCTGCCCAATTTTTTCCCCTTGGCTGACATTTTATACCTTTTGCCCCTTAGAAATCATTATCCTATTATAAGGATATTTTGATCCAAACCGAGTCAATCCAAATTAATCCCGTTTATGATAGAAAGGATGAAACCAAAGTCCTGTATCATTCCCTGTACATTAAGCAACTTTTATCTATGTCAGATTGGTATAATCACCCTTCTGATCTTCAGCTACTAAATAATCATAATAATAATTTATGTTATTACGATTATATTGAAGCTTGGCACGAGATTTTCTTGTTCCAAAACCAATTATTCACTCACTCATGGTTCATTCAATTTGACCACAAATTCAAAAGTCAAATCCCCCTGTGGTTCACAATTTGGTGGTTTAGATATGGACCAACATTTTTTATTTTTCCTGAACCACTTCAGAGTCAAGTAACTCATTACAGTAAAACCAAGTTAAACCCAAAGTTTGAAGGTATTCCTGTATTGCTATAATTTTTTAGCAAATACAAAATTCCTTGAATTTTAAAATGACAATATAACTTGAAAACATCAGTTGAGTCAACTGTTCACATTTCTAGACAGTCCCAAGCCACTATTAGTCAACGTAGTCAAACTAGCTATGTATATCGTATTTTTTTCGTCAAATGGTGGGATAAATTCGATTTCAAAAAAATTATTGGCCAAGTTCAAAAAGAGTTTCTCCTAGTTCCAGTCATTCTAGTCCAAATTCCAAAAGTAAACCTATCAAAAGACAAAGAGCCTATTTCTAGCCCTTCATCTTCCTTTAATATTTCTTCAGTTAAGAATTATTCAGCATCAGAGTTAAAATTATTGGTCTCTACCATTAATGATCGAGTCAGTAACCTCCACAAAGAGGCTTCAGAAGAAAATTCTTTTGTTTTTAGTCATAATTCTGTCACTAGCAATGATCCATTTTATAGCCAATTATTCCAATATGCTTAGGACCCATACGCATTATGAAGCCTCATCGTCTTCCCTGTTAAAGCAAAAGCATATTTCACCAATTAATCAGACAGCCGAAAGTAAAAGTAAATGTTGTTCCCCAGTCTAGTCACTCAATCAGCCGAAAGCAGAGAAAACTTTTACTATTCATCAATAGTAAAAGTACTTTTACTTTTCACCTTTACTTTAGTAAATGTGAATAGTTAAAGGAGGCGTGAGTCCACATTTAATTTTTTTTTTTTTCTATTTAAGTGAGGTTCAGTCTTGGGTTGAGGGGGACATTGTAATTCAATACCACTTCTTTCTAGTTTGTTTCTCTCTGCTTTATCTCTTGTTCTTCAGTTTAAATATTGTAATTAGATTAGGAAAGTCTTGTGCAAGGTAGTGTTGTACTAATCTTGTAAGTTAACACTATTTTTATTTATGTAATTAATTTTCAGTTATCAATTAATCATTCAGTTAATTATTATTATTATTATTATTATTATTATTATTATATATATATATATATATATATATATATATATATATATATATATATATATATATATATATATATATATAGCGCTAAGAGAAATGGAGGGAGTACTTCAATTGAAGGGTTAATTAGTACTAAAGTTATTAATTAACAAGAATGGTGTATGATTTGGGTGGAAATTTAAATTATAGCACAAGATAATTAAAAACAATATACACTAGCATAATATATCACCAAATTAATTAAGCCCAATTTAACTAATTAAACAAGTCAATTTTTATGTTTGTAAGGTTGTGTTGAAATTTAAGAAAGCCCAAACTCTTGTTATATGGTAAAAAAAATAAAAAAATTATAGCAGTAACCAAGTTTTGATTAAGGAACCAAAGTCTTAAATATGTATATACATATATATAAGTTATTGGTAGCCGCCCAATGTGGTGAAATAAGGAATGAGCATATTTGTGTTTATGTGTAAGAAAGCTATATATATATAGACACACACACACACACACACACACACACATGTGTATATATATATATATACACATGTGTGTGTGTGTGTGTGTGTTTGTGTGGGTAACTTGTGGCAGGGTATCAGCCATTTCGACAGCAACAAGATGCATTATTACTTATGTATATGTCAAAAATGTAACAGCTATGTTGCTAAAGTGTTGTGAATAATCTGGCAGCTGGTTTAGTTAGTAAAATGTGATGCCAGTTGTGTTGAGCATTTAGTGTTTGAGAAGGGCTGAAAGATGTATGTATAGGCATAAGTCTATTCAGCAACCAAGTGGGAAATTGGGAGCCATTCGGCTACCATATTAAGCAGTTAGGAAGGGACTTGTAGGCAGTCAATATATGTTTTAATAAGTGAATCATTAAATGTTTGGGGATGTATAGAAGTCATATATATATATATATACACTCCAAGTGAAGAAAAATGAGAGCAACAAGTAAGGGTCATTTCGACAACAATAAGGAGTGAGGAGGAGCTGTGCATTGATTTCATAAGAGATTATATATATGTATATATAACTGCTGGTGGTAGCTCAAGTGAGAGGTGACCTAATTCAAATGTAATGTGTGGTAAGAAGGGTAGCATTAATTGCATAAGAGTCATATATATGTATATAGCAACTAAGAGGAAATAGAGGGAGTACTTCAGTTATAGCAGCTGAGAAGTGACTTGGCTGCTCATTTTGAGCACTTCGGCAACCCTATTTGAGGCAGGTAAGAGGTGACTTGTTAAGGTCGCTTAGGGACAAGGAGTAGAAGCTAACTAGGCTAGTAATAGGACTATATTTATATATTTATTCTTATAGTTCTAGCTGAGAGGAGGAAAAGGTTTAAGGCCTTTATATTCTTAGTTTTAAAGCTTCAAAAGCTCTTGGTGTTTTCCTTTACCAATAGTGTGCACGGAAGCTATCATAAATAATGGAAGAGAGAAAGATTTCGGAGGACTTTAGGACTCAAGAAGGAGTTTCCATCAATCCATAGCAAGATCAATCATGAAGACTCAAAGCTTTTAAAGGTTAAAAAGGTTCTTAAATCTTAAAATTTCTATTTTAGTTAATGTTGTATTATGAACATACTGTGTATTGTTGTAAGAGTTAAGTTTGTGTGGTGGATCCAAATAAGAGATAAGGAAGGTATATGATGGAGAAATGTGATTAAAATATTTATGTATAATATAATGGTTTTTAAAAAAAAAAGCCTAGATTGTGTTTGATAAAAGTCTTAAGAAGAAAGACTTACTAGCTATGTTGTTCAAAGTGAAAAAGATAGTGAAAGGTTCATGTGTATATGATTAAATATAAAGTTAGGTAAGTCACATTGTTAACTTGAATGAATGAATAAACATATAATGATTTAAACATTGTATCCATGTTTAGTAATTGTAGGACTTAATTAAAATGCTATGTTCTAAAAGAGCCTGAAAAAGGTATGGGGTTGGTAAGTTACGAACTAACCTAAGGTGGATGAGTAAAAGAACTGTCATAAGTCTTAAGATAATGAAATGAATGAAGCATGAATATCAATGATCTTGGTAAATAAAGATAAACTATGTTTTGAAAGTTTAAAATGTTAAAACCATGATTTGGTTGTTAATGTTGTGATGAGAGATTAAAGCTTTTGGTTTGTTAAGTTAGAAACCAATAAGCTATGGTTTGTAGTCTTACTCGTTATGAGTGTTAAAAGATGATTTCATAAGCTTTATAACTTGTATGATCAAAATATTAAGGAATCAGAAGTTGGAAAGCAAAGTTTTCAAAACTCTGGCAAAGCGCATCTGTGCTGAGGTCTAGCGTAGCTGCGTTAGACCCTGCTATTTTTGAAAGTCTAAAAGAGTGCACCTGCGCTGGGTAAAACGCATCTACGCTATGGGTCGAGCGAAGCTGCGCTTTACCGTGCTGTTTGTAATGTTGAGTTTTTCGGGTCGGTCGGATTCGAATAATATTTTTCCAAAAGTTAAAAGTTAATTAGGTATAAAATAAATACTTCAACACATTAAACCAATATGAATGATCTAATAGTGTCTAATTGGTAGTTCGATTCTATAAATTTGTGTAGGCCGTACGAAGACACGTGGTACTAGCGTAAGCCGGTTAAGCGAACCAGACAAGTTTTCAGAACTTGTTACTATGTGTTAAATTGATATTATGTGTGAACTAGTTGTTTACTTATTTGCAAGAATTTCATCGCCATGTGAAATTTTTATGAGTATGTTTAAAATGTGCACTCAGTTCAACTATGTGATAATAAATGTTAATATGAAATTGAAGATCTAAGTTAACTGTTCGATGTGAACCTTATAACTTGAGAATGTGTACAAAGAAGCATGAACCTTGTACAATATGAAATGCATGATATATATGAAGTATTTCATAAAATGTCAAGCATAAGAGGTATGTTGCATGTATAAAATGCAAATCAGATATGAACTGTGAATATCATAATGTGAAGCATGTTATGATTTATTTGTTAAACTTGTTGAGTTATCGTGCTCACCCTTGCTTTAAACTAATATTTTCGGCAAAGTACGAGAAATCGGGAGATTCTAGTAAGTACAAACCCCCAAATTCGGGCTCCTTGAACCTCGAATTTGGTGCTCACTGTTCATACATTCTACTTTCATTTACCACTACTCAAAATTTCTAATAATATATATTACATCCATTAATATTCAAGTTAATACAAAATATACCTACTAAACCCCCAGGGTCATCAACCTTTACATACATACAGCGTTACTAGGATAAGTATTCCACGTCTACAGCCACAAAATAGATTTAAAACTACCAGCAGGGGACAATTCATCATTTCTTCATTCCGACATCTTTCCTTTGCCTTTGTCTTTCTTATTTATACTCTCAGATTTAACATCTTTGTCTGCGTCACATTAATCAGGCAAGAATGAGCAACTGAAGTGCTCAGCAAGTATAATGAATTGAATAACAATGCAGCATGAGGAAAAGAATTTATAACAATAACGTAACATGATCTCATTTCAAATGGAAGAAAATAACTGAGGAAATTATCCTTTGAAACATGATAAATGAGAATTATACTGAGGGTCACAAGACCATTGAACATAGGTTAATCAATGGTAACACTGATAACCTGTAGGTGTCATAAAGACCATAAAACCTTAAACCCGTACTCGAGGTGATCGGCCTCTCGTACCTATGATTGTGCACATCATATTACCGCATATCGCGGAGTATCGAAATTTAAAGTATCCGACAAGCTATATCCCCTGAAATAGGGTTGTTCATCTCAGTTTCAAAAAGTTTGCACCAAAACAATTTGGTTTGGCTCAGCACTTAACAATAAAGAGTAATTTGAAATTCAACTGTATCAAAAGTCTAGCCGGACAAATAGCATAGACTCATAATCATCAACTCACTAATCAACAATTATAATTCGTTAAAATTTTCATCTAAGAGTGAATGTGAGTAACAACAGAGGTTTTCAGTCCTAATTGAACAATTTTACAACATCAATCACAATCAAAATTCAAGAAAGTGGAATAATAATAAAACTTAAGAAATGGAATTCAGCTAGGATTTTAATAAATATCATATGATTAATGGGCCAATATTAGGGTTTAAGAACTTGCCTTGATGTCCGATTATTAAATTAACGGCTAAAAATCCTTTCTTGGTCAACCTATAATAATAACATAATCAAATAATAATAATTAGTAACCCATGATATTAATTTATGTATTTAATATCACTCACAACATAATTATTCCACCCGTCGGATCTATTTCAGGGTTTATAATTAATTATAACCTAATTTGGTTATTTAATTTAATTGTACCCTTTTTATGTCCTCATATCTAAAGCACTTAATTATTAATTGAAATTATTCTTCAAAATTGGAAAAATGATAAATTTAATTTATAAAATATTTTTATATATTTTACTAATTTTTAATTATTTTTATATAATTTTTATTAATTTTTAAACATTTATTTTAATTAACTAAAAATCTTTGATGGCATTTTCATAATTACATTGAAAAATTCGGACTGGTGGCAAAACAGTAATTAACCGAAACTTCGGTTCTCTGCGCATGGCGCGGACCTGCCTCTTCGCGGCTCCAAACGACGTCTTTTCCTACGCCGGTTAACAAAAAAATTTGGTAGTCGCGCATGGTGCGGCTCACCCCTCTCTCCGCCTCGAAACGACACCGTTTCGTTCCCTGTTCCAAAAAATTTTTGGCATTGCGCAGAGGCCTTAATTTTTTTTTCTTCCTTTTTCCGGTCACAGTAGCCCAACAAAAGAAATTTTTAACCATTTTTTATCACCATTTTAACAACATAAATACTTTAAACAAGATATAATCCAAAAATTATATAGAGCAATTATCCTAACTATTTACTAACTTTTCACAAAATTATTTTATCACCAAAAAATACTAAAATAATTCAAATAAAAATAGTTTTATACCTTCTTTATGTTTGAAAATCTTCCTTTGGAGCTTGTTATACCCCTTGATGGCACCAATATTTTCTCCTTTCTTGGTAGTGGTGGTGTTCGGGTGGCGTGATGGTGGTGGAAGAAGGAGAAATGAAGTGGAATGGTTTTTTTGTTAATTTGTTTTAATGTTTTGTTTAATTATTATTATCCTTCCCTCATTTTTATTAAGCTTCAAGTGTATCAATTAAGTTTAATTACCACTCCAAGTCCATCGACTTGGAGTTGATTTGGTAAAAATTTCATGCATACTTTCTAATATCATACATTACGTAGTTATTTCGTGTAATAAATATTTTATATAATGTATGTAAAATATTTATTTTAATTTACCAAAATTCATAAAATAATTTATAAATAATATTTATATATTTTTAAGGTACTTTACTTGATAAATTTTGTACACGCATAATGATATGCATGTAATTATATGAAGTGCTTAATACTCCCAAAATTAATAAAATAACACACATAACTTAATAAAATTAAATTTTTCACGTTTCAACTTTGCTACATATACATTACGTAAACATTCATGTATTTTCTATTATTACATAATATATACATATATCAATTATTATATATATATATATATATATATATATATATATATATATATATATATATATATATATATATATATTATAATAATTTCTTTCACATATTTAAATCACAAAAAAATTAAATCACATAAAAATAGAAATAATTCTATTTTACATAAACACAATTTATCTTATTAAAAATAATAATTATTCATATTTATTTATTATTCTTTTTCACTATTTCATTTATTTTATATAAATTATACCATACAATATTGTATAATTTATATAATTATTACCTTTTCCTTAACAAATTTATTTTCTTGTATAAATTATATATTTACTCTCACGTAATTTATATAATCATAAATTCCTTTATATTTAATTATATTTCCTTTTATAAAATATATAATTTATTACTATATATTTTATATAATTAGTTACTCTTCTTAATAATTCCCAAAATTCCCCATAATAATTAATTAATCTATAATCAATAATTTTGACCTTGTTAATTCTTTCGTTAACTTTTAATTTAATTTAGGATTAATTTCCAATATTAATGCCCATTTTATTGACACAATTCATTAAATTAGTAACCGTAACAATAAAGTATATATATACATAATTAGTTTACACAGTTCACATTACCTACCTAGTTTAAATAATTAAAATACACATATTTTATTTATTTAAACTTTTTACACGTCATAATATCTTGGTACATTTTTGTACTTCCTGGATGAATCGAGAATTTCGAATTATGTGCTTCCTAGAATATCTCCTCTTTCAATTCAGATACTGCTGGTATCCAAATTCGCCCCTCAAATTTGAGAATTCCATTACTATCTATTTGAAATTTTACTTCATCACTTGATGTAACCCTATTCCTTACTCGGGTACAATCATCATTTGCTAATTGGACTTCCTTCACCTTATCTCACAATGTCGGTTGCATTTTTAAAACAAATAGCATCTCATCTGCTTCGGAGGGATGCTTCACTTCAATTTCCAACTTTGTCATCTCCTGAATTAGTTTATCCTGAACAGTTAATTTCATCAACTTTTCTCTCTCCTTTCTACTTAAAGCGTCCGCTACTACATTAGGTTTTCCTACATGGTAGAGGATTTCACAATCATAGTCTTTTATCAATTACAGCCACCTCCGCTGACGCATATTCAACTCCTTTTACGTGAAGATATATTTCAGACTCTTATGGTCTGTATATATCTCACATTTCTCCCCATAGAGGTAATGTCTCCATATCTTCAATGCAAAGAATACTGCTGCCAATTTCAAATCATGCGTCGGAAACCCCTTCTAATAATCTTTCAACTGTCGTGATGCATATGCAATAACCTTACCGTTCTGCATAAGCACACAACCTAACCCTTTATGAGAGGCATCACTGTACACCACAAAATTTCCTGTTTCATCAGGTAGAGCCAACACCGGAGCTTCACTTAACCTCTTCTTTAATTCACAAAAACTTTCTTCACATTTATCTGTCCACACAAACTTTATAGACTTTCTGGTTAAATTGGTTAGCGGAGTTGCTATCTTAGAAAAATCTTGAATAAATTGTCGATAATAACCCGCTAGACCCAAGAAACTTCTCACCTCCGTTGGTGTCTTTGGTTGTTCCCAATTAATTATAGCTTCAACTTTTGCAGGATCCACAGAAATTCCATCTTTATCAATAACATGACCTAAAAAGTGAACTATTTCCAACCAAAATTCACATTTCGAGAATTTAGCATATAACTTTTCTTTTCTCAAAGTTTCCAGAACTATCTTTAAATGATCTGCATGCTCTTCCTGAGACTTGGAATATACCAAGATATCATCTATGAACACTACTACAAATTTATCCAAATAGGGTTTAAAAATCCTATTCATCATATCCATGAATGTCGCTGGTGCATTCGTCAATCCAAACGGCATCACCAAAAACTCGTAATGACCATAGCGAGTTCTGAATACTATTTTTAGTACAGTTTTTAGTACATCCTCCTTTCTTATTTTCAGTTGATGATACCCTGACCGAAGATCAATCTTTGAAAAATATTTTGCTCCCTTTAACTGATCAAAAAGATCATCAATCATTGGCAAAGGGTATTTATTCTTGATGGTCATCTTATTTAACTCTCTGTAATCAATACACAATCGTAAAGTTCCATCCTTCTTCTTAACAAATAGCATTGGTGCTCCTCATGGAGACACACTTGGCTGAATAAACTTCTTATCTAATAGCTCATGTAGTTGTTGTATCAACTCTTTCATTTCCACTAGAGTCATTCTATACGGAGCCTTAGATATTGGAGCAGTTCTCGGTGCTAAATCAATCATAAACTTGATTTCTCGATCTGGTGGAAGACCAGGTAAGTCATCCGAAAACACATCGGGAAATTCTTTCACTACCGGTATTTTCTCTATTTTCATTTTCCCTTTTTGGGTATCCATCACATATGCTAAGTATCCTGTGCCTCCCTTCTTTAACGCCTTTCTAGCTTGCATGACTGACAGGCAACTAAATTGTCTCGGTAATTTGCTACCATAAAATATTACTTTCGACTTTTTGGGAGTCTGTAAAGTTACACACTTCCTCTGACAATCAATCATGGCCTTATGGTTATACAACCAGTCCATTTCTAAAATGACGTCAAATTCCCCAAGACGTATCGGAATTAAATCCACATATAACTTATGCTTTCTTATCAAAATAGGACAATGCTTATGTACATGATTAACATGTATCACTTCTTTGGTTGCAATCTCTATATTCAAGGGTTGTTCTAAGTTTTCATGTGTCAACCCTAGTCTTCTAGCAAATTCATCAGATATAAAAGAGCACGTAGCACCCGAATCAAAAAGCACACATGCATTAGTATTATAAATTGAAATGGTACCTGACACCACATCTTTAGACTTTTCTGCATCCTGCACTGTAATGTTAAAGGTCCGAGCGGTAGGACGACCTGGTTAAGTTGGTGCAGGGAATGTCAGTTTTCCTCCGGTGCTTGCTCCTTTCACTCCACTCGTTACCTCTATCGTCTTCTTTGGACAATTTCGAGCAAAATGGTCTACCGCTCCACAGTCAAAACATCCTATTTTCTTCAGTTTTGGGAAATCTGGTGCAATGTGTCCCTCTTGTTGGCACTTATAACAAACCTTCTTCCCTTTCAAACAAACCCCTGAATGATTTTTCCCACAATTACTACACGGTTCAATTTTCTTCTTTACATCTCCGGATTTGTTTCCGGAGGTGTTGGTACTACCACTCCACCTTTTCTTACTAGGAGGGTTGGTACTACTACCACTTCCCCCCTTAGAATCTCCTTCACTCTTCCTTTTCTTTTGTTCCTGATGATATTTCGTAATAGCTTCACTACCTCCCTCAGCCAAGATTGTCTTTTCCAATACATCAGCGTATGTTGTTGTCTGAAACATATTCACCTTGCTATAGATCCAGGGCTTCAATTCCTGTTCAAATCTTTTAGCTTTTCACTCTTCTGTACTGACCTGGTATGGAGCAAACCGGGTCAATTCATTAAAATTGGCTGCATACTCAGCTACTGACATGTTATTCTGCTTTAATTCCAAAAACTGAATTTCTAACTTATTCTGCATACTAGTTGAAAAATAATTTTTAAAAAATAGTTCCTTAAACCTCTTCCAAGGAACTATTTCTCCTGCTTCTCTATTCTGATTTGCTTGCCACCAGTGAGCAGCCTCTCCTTTCATCATGAAGGTTGCAAAAGTAGTCTTCTGCTCCTCTGCTACCCTAATCACCTCAAAAACCCTCTCCATTTCCATAATTCAAGTTTGAGCTTCTATAGGGTTTATAGAGCCCTTAAATTCTGGTGGCCCAGCTACTTTAAAATCTTTAAAATTTGCAAAGTGAGGGGGTTGGGTATTCTGTTCAGGAGGAACTGGATTCCTATTTTGCATCGCTCATGTTAGTAAATCTACTAACCTTTGCACCAAATCCACTGGGGTTGTTTCTGGTTCTGATCTTGTACCTGTCCCAGTGATTTCATTCACTGATTCCTCTGGTGCCCGTCTAGCAAGCCTACCTCTCTTTGGCGGCATTCTGAAATATGAACTTCATATCAATTTACATTACTATATTTATTAGACAGAATTTAAAATTAGCAATTTATATCAAAACATACTTCATAACACTACCATTCATATATTTACATTAACAGTCAACTACTTTACAAGGTACATACATACCCCGGTTCATACATACATCATATTCACATATCCTATCTCTACCATTTATATCAAAAGTAGGATCTCATACTATTTACATAAACACACGTATATATATATATACCCCAGCCTCAGATTACCCTACGTTCCATGGATTCATTGCTCTTCTCATTGCTTCCTCGTATTCTTGTCTTATAATATTGATCGCCACATCGCGATCAATGTCTCGCCAATATTGGCCATCTTCCACTCGAAAATATTGAATCCGGTTTTGTGCTCTTTCAGATGCGCACTTAAAGGCATACTCCATATCGTCCATCTTCACTTGTTTAGCCCTCACCTCATTTTTCGTGAAGCCTACTTGTCTGGTTGCTCTGCCCCAAGAATTTTCAATCCTCGTACGATCTGTCATCTCTTTATTCAACCTATCAACGAGGATCTGTCTTTCTGTAGATAGCTCTGTTATTCTATGTTCGGTTTGGGCTAGTTTATTTACTACCTCATTTTTTTTTTGGGTGAGGACCTGAAGTTCTTCCTCTCTTTGCTGTGACACAATATTTTGAGCTACAACTTGAGCTTCCAACTCATGTATTCGGTGTGTAAGATCGGCCACCTGAATCTCTAAACCATTTATAGTGTCTATGGTATTAGCTATTAATTCCTCATTTGGGTCTAAATTTTCATGCGGAGTACCTTCAAAAGACCCTCTTAATTCCTCTTCTTCTTCTTCATTTACTTCCATAGGTTCTTCTGGTTCAAGGTCCGGTCCATACTCCGACCCTGGCACAGACACTGGTGGACTAGCAACCACTCGCTTAGGTACTACATGTATATCCCTAACTTTTTCCTCTTCGAACCTAGCCCCACTTGGTTCGCCTGCTTCCGGCATCCTATAAAACAACAACACAATAACCCATTATTAACGTTAATCTAACAATCACATAATAACTTTTTAAATAGCACATAAATTATTGACTTTTGGACCGCCTAGATTTCTTACTTCCCTTTTTCTTAAACTGGATTTGAGTTACGTACTTATATCTAGGTTTTGTACTAAGGTTTTCCCCCACCTAAAGTCTTAAACACTTTGGCTCTAATACCATCCTGAGACACCGCCAAATTCGGGCTCCTTGAACCTCGAATTTGGTGCTCACTATTCATACATTTTACTTTCATTTACCACTACTCAAAATTTTTAATAATACATATTACATCCATTAATATTCAAGTTAATACAAAATATACCTACTAAACCCCCAGGGTCATCAACCTTTACATACATACAGCGTTACTAGGATAAGTATTCCACATCTATAGCCACAAAATAGATTTAAAACTACCAGCAGGGGACAATTCATCATTTCTTCATTCCGACATCTTTCCTTTGCCTTTGTCTTTCTTATTTATACTCTCAGATTTAACATCTTTGTCTGCGTCACATTAATCAGGCAAGAATGAGCAACTGAAGTGCTCAGCAAGTATAATGAATTGAATAACAATGCAGCATGAGGAAAAGAATTTATAACAATAACGTAACATGATCTCATTTCAAATGGAAGAAAATAACTGAGAAAATTATCCTTTGAAACATGATAAATGAGAATTATACTGTGGGTCACAAGACCATTGAACATAGGTTAATCAATGGTAACACTGATAACTTGTAGGTGTCATAAAGACCATAAAACCTTAAACCCGTACTCGAGGTGATCGGCCTCTCGTACCTATGATTGTGCACATCATATTACCGCATATCGCGGAGTATCGAAATTTAAAGTATCCGACAAGCTATATCCCCTGAAATAGGGTTGTTCATCTCAGTTTCAAAAAGTTTGCACCAAAACAATTTGGTTTGGCTCAGCACTTAACAATAAAGAGTAATTTGAAATTCAATTGTATCAAAAGTCTAGCCGGACAAATAGCATAGACTCATAATCATCAACTCACTAATCAACAATTATAATTCGTTAAAATTTTCATCTAAGAGTGAATGTGAGTAACAACAGAGGTTTTCAGTCCTAATTGAACAATTTTACAACGTCAATCACAATCAAAATTCAAGAAAGTGGAATAATAATAAAACTTAAGAAATGGAATTTAGCTAGGATTTTAATAAATATCATATGATTAATGGGTCAAAATTAGGGTTTAGGAATTTGCCTTGATGTCCGATTATTAAATTAACGGCTAAAAATCCTTTTTTGGTCAACCTATAATAATAACATAATCAAATAAAAATAATTTAATAACCCATGATATTAATTTATGTATTTAATATCACTCACAACATAATTATTCTACCCGTCGGATCTATTTCAAGGTTTATAATTAATTATAACCTAATTTGGTTATTTAATTTAATTGTACCCTTTTTATGTCCACATATGTAAAGCACTTAATTATTAATTGAAATTATTCTTCAAAATTGGAAAAATGATAAATTTAATTTATAAAATATTTTTATATATTTTACTGATTTTTAATTATTTTTATATAATTTTTATTAGTTTTTAAACATTTATTTTAATTAATTAAAAATCTTTGATGGCATTTTCGTAATTAAATTGAAAAATTCGGACCGGTGGCAAAACAGTAATTAACCGAAACTTCGGTTCGCTGCGCATGGCGCGGACCTGCCTCTTCGCGGCTCCAAACGACGTCGTTTCCTACGCCGGTTAACAAAAAAATTTGCTCGTCGTGCATGGCGCGGCTCACCCCTCTCTCCGCCTCGAAACGACGTCGTTTCGTTCCCTGTTCCAGAAAAATTTTGGCATTGCGCAGCGGCTTCTTCCTTTTTCCGTTCACAGTAGCCCAACAAAAGAAATTTTTATCCATTTTTTATCACCATTTTAACAACATAAATACTCTAAACAAGATATAATCCATAAATACACATCTAAAAATTATATAGAGCAATTATCCTAACTATTTACTAATTTTTCATAAAATTATTTTATCACCAAAAAATACTAAAATAATTCAAATAAAAATAGTTTTATACCTTCCTTATGTTTGAAAATCTTCCTTTGAAGCTTGTTATACCCTTTGATGGCACCAATATTTTCTCCTTTCTTGGTAGTGGTAGTGTTCGGGTGGCGTGGTGGTGGTGGAAGAAGAAGGAGAAATGAAGTGGAATGGTTTTTGTGTTAATTTGTTTTAATGTTTTGTTTAATTATTATTATCCTTCCCTCATTTTTATTAAGCTTCAAGTGTATCAATTAAGTTTAATTACCACTCCAAGTCCACCAACTTGGAGTTGATTTGGTAAAAATTTCATGCATACTTTCTAATATAATACATTACGTAGTTATTTCATATAATAAATATTTTATATAATGCATGTAAAATATTTATTTTAATTTACCAAAATTCATAAAATGATTTATAAATAATATTTATATATTTTTAAGGTATTTTACTTGATAAATTTTGTACACGCATAATGACATGCTTGTAATTATATGAAGTACTTAATACTCCCAAAATTAATAAAATAACACACATAACTTAATAAAATTAAATTTTTTACGTTTCAACTTTGCTACATATACATTACGTAAACATTCATGTATTTTCTATTATTACATAATATATACATATATCAATTATTATATATATATATATATATATATATATATATATATATATATATATATAATAATTTCTTTCACATATTTAAATCACAAAAAAATTAAATCACATAAAAATAGAAATAATTCTATTTTACATAAACACAATTTATCTTATTAAAAATAAGAATTATTCATATTTATTTATTATTCTTTTTCACTATTTCATTTATTTTATATAAATTATACCATACAATATTGTATAATTTATATAATTATTACCTTTTCCTTAACAAATTTATTTTCTTGTATAAATTATATATTTACTCTCACGTAATTTATATAATCATAAATTCCTTTATATTTAATTATATTTCCTTTTATAAAATATATAATTTATTACTATATATTTTATATAATTAGTTACTCTTCTTAATAATTCCCAAAATTCCCCATAATAATTAATTAATCTATAATCAATAATTTTGACCTTGTTAATTCTTTCGTTAACTTTTAATTTAATTTATGATTAATTTTCAATATTAATCCCCATTTTATTGACACAATTCATTAAATTAGTAACCGTAACAATAAAGTATATATATACATAATTAGTTTACACAGTTCACATTACCTACCTAGTTTAAATAATTAAAATACACATATTTTATTTATTTAAACTTTTTACACATCATAATATCCTGGATATTGCAAAAATGATTTGTCTAAGTTAATCGGTAAAAGAAATGGATTTTTAATGGATCATAACGATCGATAAAACGTTAAATAATGTTTTTGAAAAATTGAACGGAATCGAAACCCTAGATGTTTTGATAATGTTTGAAAAGTGTAAAGTTGTTAAATTGGTAAAATATGATCAAAAGAAGCTAAGTGTTGAAAAATATTTTAAGTTGTAAAGAACAAAAAGTTTTGCCCTAGTGGCGCCGGCCGCGCCACTTCAATACAAATCCTGGCGCGGGGCATGCCAGGTGATTTTTCAGATACTGCCTACCAGGCGCGGGGCGCGCCGCTCCAGGGTAAAACCTGCCACGGGGAGCATCGGGTCAATGTCGTGTCGGGTTATGTCGAATCGGTCGGATCGGATCCATTCTTAAATGGATTGATTGGGTCGGTCCAGTCCGATTCGTCTGCTTAGTCGGATCGGTTCAATCGAGTCGGTCGGACCGGGTTAACCTGGTCAGTTCGGACCGAGTTAGGTTGTTAAGATGAAAATTTAATACTTTTAAATCCCGAAAAAATATGTAAGAGTTTTTAAGAGTCTGAACTAATAAAGGACATATGAATGTGTTTATGTTATTAGATTAAATAAAGTAATCAAGTTATTTAAAGATTTACAAATGTACTTATGTGATTAGTTAAACCAATATGTGGGTTCGTACGTGACTAATTTGTAGACGAATTATTAAATGTAGGACGGATGAAGGACGATAATATTTTATTAGCATTAATCGACGAAGGAGGCAAGTATTCTAACCAGACTTGTTCTTAAATTCATACTTTATATATGAATGCTATGTTTGCACGTAAGTGCTTCGAAAAAAGAATGTTCAATTATTGAACTGTTTTCAAAAGTTAAAGTTCGTTATGACAGAACTGTTTTGAGATGTAAGTCTATGTCAATTATTTCAGTTAGACTTTTGAGATATGATTATTGAATTCATAATGATTCTTTAAAACTAATCTAATCCAAATAGTTGGTGTGGAATCCTGTGTTAAAAGCTAAAAACAAGCAACCCTCATAGTAAGGATAACTAAAAGCCAGATAATCGGACATTATGATTTTGATTGACGCTTAAAATTAGATGGTTATGTTGTGCACAATATAGGGTACGATAGATTGATCCCCTAAAGTACACATCTAGAGTTACTTGGTCTCATGACCTACCAGAGTTAGAAGTCTATATGATTGTTAATGTCCATCAAGAGTTCTTAGTCCTATGACCATTCTGTATGAAAGTAATGATTTTAAAATCTAAAGAAATGTTAATTCTATTATTCAAACCTCTTTGCAATTATTTAACAATTGTTGAAGGTTGTCCGAAAATATTTTAAACCATGAGATATTATGTTCTTAGTTGTTATACTTGTTGAACGACTTAAATGTTCACCCTTGCTTTAAACATAATATTTCAGCTAAGCTAGAGGAGGCTAGTGGATCTGGTAAAGATAAAGGAAAAGGAAAAAGAAAAGCATTCGAGTAGATGTTAATTAGTTTATGATTCATTTATGTAAATGTAGTAATGTGTAATAGACTTCATATTATTATATCTTTTGAAATTCGTAAAGGTTAGAGTAACCTGGGAACTAGATATATATTTTGTATAAGGATATTGTATTTTAGTTATGTCTTTAAGTTATGAATGATGATGTATGGGTAATATTGGGTAGTACCGTGAGCACTGAATCCGAGGTTCAAGGGACTCAGATTTACAGGTTGGTATCAGAGCTGATAGGTTATAAACCTTAGGTAGGGAAAACATTGGGAATATGACTGTAAAAAAGGTAGAAAGACTCATTTAGAGTTGTAAGGGGTGAATTATGGGATTTATCACAAATAAAATTTTGCAAAATATGTGCTATGTGTAAAGATAAAATGTTATTAAATAACTAATTAAGTTATTAATGTGGTTTTGTAGGATGCCAGAACTTGGAAAATCCAGTCAGACAAGGGAGGAAGAACCTCAAGATATACATATTGTATATGAAGAGTTAGTGGTAACTGAGTTGATACTAGCTGTCATAATTGAAGGTAAAGAATTTAAGCCCGAGACAGATCCCGAGGAGGATCCTGAGGCGGAGGACGAGGGGGATGAGCTAGGAGGGTTCTCTGATGGACCTATAGAGGATGCTGAGTTGGAAGGATATGATAAGGAAGACTTTGTGGCTGGTTTACTATATCAAAATTCGGAGTTCGTAGATCGAATTCATGAGCTAGAGGAGGAGAAGCAGGAAGTGGAGTTGCCAGTGGTTCTTTACGAGGTACTGGTGACACATGTGGTAATAAGGAACGTGGAGCTTGAGGATAAGCTTCGCGAAGCTGAACAAGAGCTAGAGAAAATGAAAAGAAGAGAAAAAGGCCTTTAAGAATCTCTGGGAGGAAGATATCAGTGATAAGGTTCTGCTAGAGGTCTAATGGAACAAAATATGTGATAGGATTAATGATCAGGAGCAGGAGATGATGAATGGGAATGCGAAAATGGACAGAATGAGCTATGCATTTCGAACTGCCTTTGGAAAGTGGAAGGATCGGGTGTGTAACTACCCTGCTGAAGCTGGTCATACTAATAGGACCTTGAGCCGAAAGAGGATGATCAGGATGGGGGATGAGGAGTACCGTGATGCCAAGAGGCGTGGCATGCTTCACTAGTAGTCTATGTAATAGATATGTATCTAGCGTGTTTAACTATGTTTGTATGTTGTAGATAATCCCAACTTATGTATAATCAGTGGAAAATCTTATGTTTAAAACTCGTCTTTTGTTTTTAATAAATGGTTAACTTGTGTAAATCCTGATTACTAAAGTATCAGCGGGATAGATGATATTTATAGTAGTGTGCTACCAGATGTAAAGTGCTAGGTTCATCGAATATGCATATAAATATGTTTTATGCTTATGTGTCTTGCAATGATTAAATTATCTCAATAAATTCTAAGTGTTTTAAAAGACAATACGATAAGAAATAAATGATAAATTAATAACATAAGTTTTCTTAAACAGAACATGTCACCTAGACGCAGACAACCAGTTCCACCAACACATGAGGAATCAGTTAATGCCGGACCGGAGCCGATAAACCCTATGCAGGGGTTTGTAGACTTACTGATAGGAGCATTACAGAATATAGCGCCAAATGCGATGGGTGTGCAACCTCCAGCAATCCGTTTAGCAAATTTTAAGGATTTTAAAATGGTAGGACCCCCAGAGTTTAAGGGGAATACCAACCCAATAGAAGCCTAGACATGGGTTATTGAATTAAAGAAGGTATTCGAGGTGGCAAGAGTCGCGGAAGAGCAAAAGATAACTTTTGTAACATTTATGATGAAGGGATAAGCCAATTATTGGTGGCAGGTAAACCAGAATAAAGCAGGAGCGGGAGTTGTACCGTGGGATAGGTTAAAAGAACTATTCTTTGAGGTTTACTTTCCCTAGACAACACAAGAGCAGATGGAGGTGCAGCTCTTGGAACTGAAACAAGAAAATATGACAGTGCCAGAGTACGCAGCAAAGTTTAATGAGTTGGCAAGGTTTGCTTCGTAGCAAGTGGACACAGAGGCATTGAAGGCGAAACGTTTTGAGTTGGGATTGAAATACTGGCTCTACAACAAGGTGTCAATATTCTAAATCAAAATGTTCATCGCAATATTGGAGAAGGCTATATTGGCATAAGGAAGCAGCGATGCGCTGTTAAAATTTAATCAAGAAAATAGGAGGAAAAAGGATATAGTGGAAATAAAGATGGAAGCAGTGAAGGGAGTAACTCCAATAAAGGAAAATGGAGTGGTAACAGCAGCAACAGCTGAGGAAAGCAAAGAGAACAGAAGAATAAGGTGGAGGCATGCAGCAATTGTGGCAAGGGCCATTTGAAAGTCTGCATGAAATGAAAGAATATGTGCTATGAGTGTAGGCAGGAAAGATACATCTCTCATAGATGTCCAAACCTGAAGAAGAACCAAGGATGTGTGTTATGAATGATGATGTATGGGTAATATTGGGTAGTACTATGAACACTGAATTTAAGGTTTAAGGGACCCGAATTTGGTGGCGTCATAAAAGCTGAATTGAATATCATCATATCGTTGAGCTACTAACATTGTTGAGCAACTTCAAATTGTAGAGTTACAATATTGATGAGGTGACTCAGTACCATACCTATCAAAGAACATAATGTCAAAGGCACTGAGAGACAAATTCACTACGGTACAAGATTGGGATGATCTTATTAAAGAGCTCTGCAATAAAGAAGTAGTCTGAGGTGATTTAACTGAAGGAGACAAGGATCATAGCAAAGTATGAATCAGTTAAATTATTTGAAGAAAAAGAAGACATATGATACCCACTACAATAGGAGTGCACTGAACAGAGATTAAGTGGAGATCACAATCTTGCAAATAGCAAATGCTCAAGTAAGGGGGAGCTAATCGATCAAGATGAAGAAGAAGAATCTAAATTGACAAGACCGAAGACATCAAATGCTCAAGTGAGGGGGAACTGATCAAGCAGAATTAGAATAAACTGTAAAAGAATTAAAGATCAAATCCTAATTCTCAGGAAGTGAACCATGACTATCTAGCAGATCCTAAAACAAAAAGGTGAAGATTGAAGTACGATTGTAGACACTGAAAAGAAGAATATAAGAGAATCGTAGGGCTTGCAGAATTGAAGAACGAAGTTGATCGTAAAGCAGACTGTAAAGCTCCAAGTTCGTAGAAAAAATCGCAAAGCAAGAAAATCGTAAAGTCTGCAAGACATAAAGCTGAAGATCGTAGAGCAACTCGTAGAACTGAATGAAGAGTTAATCGTAGAAGAGGTCAAACACTACGTTAAAGAGACAGAGATAGATCAATCAGATACAATCATATATTGATACTTGAAAGATTATCAGAATAGAAGATCTTAAGGATATTGTTATACATCTAAAGCTCAACTTGAACATCACATGAAAATTGTTCAACGGTTACTTGATAGAGTGACTTCATCCACGTGAAAGTTACTACTAAAGGTTGATGTGACATAACATACAAAAAAGCAAACTGACATGTCAGAACAAAAAAAAAACTGACATAGCAAAAAAAGTAATAGCAAAAAGCAAGCTGACATTTCTCAAATATCAACATCAGAGATCTTCAAAGCATTATAAGAAGCAACAACTATCTTCCAATAGGGAAAGGTCCAACGGACAGAACTCTCAACGATCAAATCTCTAATGGACAAAATGGCAAAAATCTCTCTATAAATACAACATTGAGCTTAGTGGAAAAAGTGAGAGAGGCCAACGAAGATATCAGGTCTTTGAAAAAGAGAGAGATGGAGAAGAAGGATAGCCATATGAGAGAAAATTCGGCTAATGCAGACATCAGGCCGAAAAGTTTTGTGGTACAAATAAGAAGCTAAATACAAAAAAAAAAAGGATCCGCCAAGTAAGAGAAAACGTTGAGTTAAATTGATCAGATCTGAATGAATAAGATTAATCTATACACTAATGGAGTATAAGGAGAAAAAGATCAATCTATAAGAGACCGAATGATGATCGATCATTTGCACGAACATCTTCAACTCAAAGCTATTCTATGCTTTGGAGGATTGATCAAGAATGATTCCAAAGCAGGAGCCTTCCAGATCAATCAAAAAGGCTCTGGAAGTCATTCCTCTGCTGTCAAGCTCTTTATAAATGAGCTTAACGTTAACTTGACAACACCCCCAACAACTCTAACACTAACAATAAAGTCGGGACTTGGTGACCTGTCAGATTTAGAGGAATCTGCCCTAAGATGAGAAGATGATTGAGTGTCCTATAGAGAAAATCGGGTGAGGCCCGTCTGTTTCTTAGTGAATCAGTTCCTGTTGAGAGAAGATGACTTATTGTTCAATGAGGAGAAAAGACAGGACTGAGTGATCAGCTTGATTCTTAGTGAATCAGACCCTTAGTGAGAGAACTTAATTGTAAGAACTTAATGTCCAAATTGTAAGGACTTAGTATCCAATTTAACCTTAGTGAAATATCCATACTACACTTCATTCAGTGGAGTTCATTACAGTATAAAGGATGAGTTATTAATTTAATTAATGAATATTATATTATTATCATTTATATAAATAGGTCGGTTACAATTGCAAGATTATCTTCCTCGATATCTATTATTAAGATATTAGTATAAATATAATACAATCATCAATTATATAATTTTATTATAAAGTCTAAAAAGAAAAACTAATTATTTGTTTGATGATGGACTGGCGTGGTAGTTTATAAACTGTCAAACTAGGTTATAATCCATTTTACAAAAAATGTTTGGTAACCTATTTTTTAAATTGCTTATTATCTCATCTTTATGAAAATAATCAAAATTATTAAATTGATGTTTATTCACTAAGATTTAATAATCAATTCTGATTAAGTATAGTACTAATCTATCCTTTTATTCTAATAATTTCATTTATTGCCTCTTTTTTTTACTTTTCAAAACATTTATTTAAGTAATTTACAGTTAAAATAAGTGAGAAACAATTTTTTTAATACCAAGTATTTTTAATTTTTTTGTAGTTTAAGTATTTTTTTCATTGCCAAATACAAATTGCTTTTTTAGAAATATTTATACGCAAAATAAATAATCAGTTACATTATTTAAACTATCTCAAATTTATTACTATATATAACAAGGCAATTAAAGATATTATCCAAGTTAACAAAATCAAATTGGCTGGTCATCGAGTTAATTCCAAATTCACCACTATTGATACAATGTTTGTCATATTCATAATATATCAAAATTTTCTTATCTTTTCTTGTATTATTCCTAGGGTCGATTGTGTATTAAAATATATATACAATAATTTTAATATACTTACAACTATTCAATATCATTCACACTAATATTATTTACACTAAAATTATAATACTATATGACACACTATACTTTTAAATTATATTATTTATACTCATACCTTACACGAGTTATCAGTTTAGTGTTTTAAATTTGAACTTTCAACTATAATTCGTTTTCGATAGTTTTAAATTTAAACTTGAACTATAATTCGTTTTTGATAACCGAAAACGTTATTGTCAACCGAACACGCCAAACACCTGAAATTCAAACGGAAAGTTAATCTCTAATGTAGGGGTTTTATTTTCTTTTTGACAAATCTATATATTATTGTCACAAGAATTATGGAACTTTTTAAAATAAAAAAAGTTATGGTGGGAGGATTTTTATTAACGGATATCTCACAAAGTTACAAACGAATAATATTAAATAGCCAAAATTAAAAATTCACTACCCATTAAGACACCAAGTAGTGCTCACATACTAGTTCTATATTTTTTTTTAAAAATGAGGAAAAAAAAAACATTCCTGATCTATATACCCCCTTCAACAATGTTATGAAGCATATGACTGGAGTCATTTACCTCTATTATGCTGCTTCTACTTTTTGATGAGCTAGGAGTACTATGATCAGTTTTTGTTGTTAAAGTCTGGGAACTCGTGAAGCTGCTAATATCACTAAATTTCAAGTCTGTGAGGTATTCGGGCCTTGTTGTGATTGCACTTACTTCAACATCTCCTGATAACATTGCCACCACACGGGACATTGAAGGTCGTAATGTCGGAAATGTTTGAGTGCACAAGAGTGCCACGTGTATCAGTCTTTTCACTTCAGTCTCGTCGAAATCAGACAAACTTGAATCGACAAGCTCAACTCCAAGGTTATTCTCGTGCAATTGCCAGGCCTAAAAGAGGAAGTAATATTAGAAGCTAACAGAGTAATCAAAGATGGAAAACTTCGTAGTTGTAGGATTTTCTGCTAAGCACATCTATATCGAGTTTGGTCCAAATCAATTGCTCTATTTTTTGTTAAATAAAACCAAAATCATGAGGTCTCTCATTTTTGTTTTTCACATTTCGTTAGAGCATTTCCTGGACTTGATGATCGAAAAAACCAATGAACTCTTGTCAAGTACTTATCAAATATACAAACTATGTTTTTTCCACCTAAACAATTGAACTTTCAACCAATCATAAAAGTGCCCATTGACCATATAAGTTGACATGTCTTCCTACATGTACATATGGGCTGGTCAAAAAATTGGGCATTTTTGGCAGTTACTTGAAAGTTTAGTGGTTTAGGTGCAAAAGAAATAGTTCCTATATTTTTTTGATAGCTTGACCAAAGTTCAATTGTATTTTCAGTCTTCAAATCACATTTCCTGATGTGTTTTTATAGTGGATCATTATAATCCTGCTTATGTATATCTAAGAAATGTCATATTAACATTTTAACCATGTTCTGAAAATGCTTCATTTCCTTTTTTGAAGTGATAAGTTCTGTAAACAATTACCTAGCTAGAGCTAAAATGCATACATTTTATGACGTTTCCGAGGATTACTGTGTAGTGTGGAAGTGGAGTGTGGGATAGATTAATCATACCCATTCAAGAAGATATATTTTCTCTTCTTCCAAGCTCGAGTCAGAATTTAATCTTCCACTTACGATCTCTAGAGCTACAACACCAAAGGCATACACATCAGCCTTTTCTGTAAGGTGTCCACGCATGGCATACTCAGGTGCAAGATATCCACTACAGAAACATAAAAAAATAACGATTATAACATTAAATAGAGAAAACATCAAGAAATTAGAAACTATTCATATACTGATAGACATGTATTACTGTTGAGAATCATACATTGTGCCTGCAACACGAGTACTTATGTGAGTCTTATTGTCATCATAAAGTTTGGCCAGGCCAAAATCTGAAATTTTGGGGATGAGATCAGAATCAAGCAGAATATTGCTTGCTTTCACATCTCTGTGTACAATTCGTAGTCGTGATTCCTCGTGAAGATATGTTAGACCACGTGCCACTCCAAGGCATATATCATAACGCGTTGACCAGTCAAGATACAAACTTCGTTTTCCTGTTTCATTGGTGCAAAATTAACGTTCATTATAATATCCATAATAATATATTGTGAGAGCTGTAAATGTTTACCAAATAATGCTTGATCAAGACTCTTGTTTTCAAGATACTCATAAACAAGCAGTCTCTTATCTCCCGCAATGCAGCATCCATATAATTTCACGAGGTTACGATGTTGCACAGCAGAAACTGTAGCAATCTCTGCAACAAACTGACTATTTCCTTGGTGGGATGCTACAGAAAGTTTTTTAACAGCAACCACTCTACCATCGATAAGTGTCCCCTGTTGATTAGCAAAGTTAAAAAATTGTTAAGTCACAACCATACATTTTATTCTCATGCTCCATTTAAAGGGGGAAAGAGACAGGGGGGGGGGAGGGGGGGGAGAGACTATATTACTGGTGTTACTGCTGTTGGTCCCTTAGTATTATTATATTTCTCATTAAAATATGCAATAAGAGTTTAGGTTCAGATTTTTCAGTTTCAACAGAAACTGGAATTTACCGACTCTCTCCAATAATGGCACAAATTTACACGTGGGAAGGCTGCAACTTTCCAGTCATACAAGAGGAAGAGGTGATGTGGAAGCCTCTCGTTCATAATAAGAGGTGAGTGCAACAACTTTTACAAGACTGATTTTGTACCGAATTGTTTTCTTTTAGTTCTTTTTCTCTGTGGAGAATGGGGAGGAATTTTTTATTTTTTGGGGGGGTGGGGGATTTCATGAGTAAATATGAAATGTTTCATCACCTTATTATCCTTGACTACAAGCAGGACTTACCTTATAAACAGGTCCAAATCCTCCCTCTCCAAGCTTATAAGTGGGATTAAAGTCATCTGTTGCAACTCTTAGTTCTGCATAACTGAAGGTGTATGGTCTGGCATCCATCCCCAGGAACTCTGTGAAATTACGGACAGAAGAGGAGGCGATTTCATTTCTGTAGTTTTTCAATAATCAACTTATACCACGCATGAAAAATACTTGAATAATACCACATATAACAAGTTAATATATTGTTCTAACCCCGAAAAGCTATATAATGTTGGAAACAAAAATAGAAACGACAACAATGACGGTTGCAAGCACATGATTTTTGTTAACTACCCATGGTCGACAGCTGCAAATAGATATACTTGAATGTGAGACCTCCAGTAAATTACTGTTTTAATCCTTTCCCCACTTCCCAGAGTTTGGCCACATGGGATGCGTGATTCAACTTGTGTGATAGAGAGATCTACTAACAGAGACTTGGGGTTGATTTATGTCCAGGTTTTAGGTAGATTGGAAATCCATATAAGGTATAATGCGTGGCACATTCCCTAACAGCCTAAGCTTTGGGGGCAATTGGCAATCTAGCATAGCAAATGGGTGTTTTGTCCAAACTGGTGTAAATTGGTTCTCACAAAAATGGCTTTTGACTGAAGATGTATAAGTTAGAAGGAAGCAATACTGGGAAAAACAGATTTCTAGCAAGCACATCAGAAGGTTGTCAATTGCCAATATATGGAACTCAATTTTCTTTACAAATCAAGGTTATGTTTGATACTGAAAGGATTTGAGAGAGAAAAATGCTTCACATTTTTCTAGGGGTATCACTGAGTTGACAATAGAGACTGATTTATTGCAAGTTTTTCAAGAGTACTCAAGGCTATATCATGCAATGAATTGAAGCACATTTGTGAAAATGCAACCAACATGCAGTAAAGGCTTTTTTTGTGCCAACACAATACGTGCATGAATAATGATATATTCAAAGTAGCATCGATAGAGCACTTCCAACATAAGACTAGAAGCCCACACAGGTAAATGACAACATCAAGCAATGGATACTGTCAAGAAGTAGACTGCAATAACATATTTAAATCAATTTTTCCTTTTTTTACCTTCATCTTCATACTTATCTCGACAACTTCTTCTTTGAACAAAACAGCAAACCACAATTACAGACAAAAAGCTCACAACAGCAACAGGAACAGCGATGCCCAAAATAAAACCGGTCCTATTCTTCTTTTTTGTGGGAGTGGTGGGAGGGTTGTTACTAACAGTGGGATTGAAGTCTGTACAACATGTAATAAGTGGAGTTAAAAAAAGAAAAAGAAAAAGAAAAGACTCAAACTACTTTGTTGCATCTATTGTGTTAGGGTTGAATACCTGGGGTGGCACTGATTGCTGAGATAGTAGGTCCGTATACACCTGCATCAGGTACACAACACGTCCCTTTTCCAGCCCAAAACAGATGGATCTCAATGTAGTTTTCGGAAACCTGAACCTTGTATGTCTTCGTAAATGCACTGAAAGAGGCCCCCCTAGTTTCCTTTTGTATGTCAAAATCTTTCAACACCAGGTTCCCCTAGAGCAAACAAAAAATGTATTGGAACGCTAGTTTTACTGTATGAAAGAAAAGGGAATAAATTTGTTGGGCTGCGTATTTACTAGCGCAAATGGACTGCCCATATTAGGTCTTACCCTTACAACCCATTCGGCATAGTGTGCGCATAAGAGGACTCCTAAGTCTGATAGGCTTGGGATCGCTTTCCTTATCAATTCGGATACTAACTAGTTGTCATATCCAATACTAATTAGGATATGAGAGTTACCTATCTAACATTGATTAGCATGACAGTTACCTTCTCCGATAGAGTTTCTACTACACAATTCTTATTAGGCATTGGAGTCCTGTTGAGCAATATGAGTACTATAAATACATGGTGAACAATAAAGGTACACACATCACAGTCTACCCTACTAAATACTTCTCACCTCCATTGTTAACATATCTTGAAACTTTTACTTACTCTCACACCGGAAGTATCCCCCGACGGACCAAGCAGTCAAGTACTTTTGGTGGGTTTTTTTGTGCAGATTCACGTACAAGCCAGTGGTTGAACGTGCGGACAAATTCGAGCGTTAACATTGGCGCTAGAAGAAGGGTCGTTTAGTATTTAGTATAGATCTTTTTCAACCAAAAAAGAATCAAAATGGCGACCTCGCCACCCCCAAAAAGCCAGAAAAACTCCCGGGGAGATACATGCACGCAGTCGCAATCACACAACAAATGTCGACAAGCAGCGTTGCCTCCAGGAGATGCTTAATAAAAAAAAGCTCTTGATCTCCAGCAAAAAGAGCTTTATGGACAATATGCAGACCTGGCCAAGGCTAAAAATAGCCTATTGAACAACCGAGGCTCGGCCTCCCACTCGAGTCATTATAACCCACATCAAGGCCGGCACCGTGACCGCCATCATGATCACAAAATAATTAATTCCCGATCGATGACTTAAAGAGACATAAAAAAAAGGTCTAGATCTCCCCCATGACATAATAGAGATGATCGAAACAATAAACACTGCGAGGGTAGTTACAATGGAAAATCATCCCCGAAGATGAATTTTGAAAGGCGACTCGGATCCAAGTTAAAGAAGCCTTATGTATCACCTTTCACAAAATAGCTTGACGAAGCCCGGATCGATTGAAGCCTCAAAGTCCCTATTTTAGAGATGTACGACGGAACAGGTGACCCACATGACCATATTTTTTCCTATGAACATGCTATGCAGTTTCAATGGTCATGATGCAACGGCAATGTGCCATATTTTTATTTCCATCCTAAAGAAGACAGCAAGAGAATAGATAATCTCCCTTCCTCCACGCTCCATTGATTCATGCGAAGAGCTGCAGGAGCAATTCCATACACGCTTTGGCGGCAATAAAAGCCGTGAGAGGATGATAACTTCGCTACTTCAGGTGAAACAGAGACCCAATGAAACTTTTCGGCAGTACATAAAGAGGTTCAGAGAAATAGTGTTCGAGATCCCCACTACAGATTCAACACATGTAATACAATTTTTAACTATGGGGTTGAATGTAGATAAGTCCAGTCGTCTGATCGAAGAAATCATCTCTAAAGCTCTTCAAACTCTAGCGGAAGTCTATGAAAAGGCAGATTAGTTTATAGATTTAGAAGAGGCCTTCGCCAACCTTCGGGGTTCTTCGAGATTCAATAATGATTATCATCCAGAGGCGATGAAGCTGACAAAAGAGATGATGACAGAAGAGACTCCATGGGTGATCGGCGACAAGAGGATGATAACTCCACCAAAAGTGATGCTGAACCAATAGCTACGCCAGCTGAAGAGACCAAAGAGCAGTCCTCGGATTCTCAAAATCTACTGTGCCTATACCCACCTGAGAAAATCTCCATATGATTACTGAAGAGCTTCAAACCCCGAATAGGAAGCCTATCTCTCATGTAGGGCATGCTGTTCGGGGTTGGCGATATTATCAGTAGTCAGTTATGTACCTTAATATTTTTTGAGGTTATTTTAACCGATTATATTGCATCTTCAATATTTATGAAATAAAAGTTCTGTTTATGTTATCTTATTCATGTTTCATCCGATACACCGCTTATTTCTCTCTAGCCTTACCTACATCTTTATTCAGCTAAGGCTAAGGGGAGCAGGGAAGCCTAAGTATTAGTGTTAACACATTATCAAACAGAGTAAAAAGAAGAATATACAAAACTTAGCTTCCAAGAGAAAAAAAGAAATTTTAGTAAGATTTACAAGAAAAAATGCAGCTACTCATCACGTATAACAAGGCTCCCTTCAGTTGCATCCCGAAACCTATTACATTCGAGCTAAAGTCGTTGCATCCCAAAGCCTATTACATTCGAGTTACAGTCCTTGCATTCCAAAGCCTCTTACATTCAAGTTGAAGTCTTCGGCCTTCTGAAAGCATACTTTCTTCGGATTCCCAAAAGCATACTTTCTTCGGTTTCCCGAAAGTAGTATTTCTTCGGTTTTTCGAAGGCAGTATTTCTTCGGCCTCCCAAAAGCAGTATTTCTTCGGTCTCCCAAAAGTCGTATTTCTTAGAATTTTCCAAATTAGTATTTCTTTAGTTTCCCTTCGGTCTGATGCCTTCAGGCTCCCGTAGGAACTTTTCCTTTCAATTTGACATCCTTGGAATCTTGAAGAAGTTTTCCCTTCGGTCTGATGTCCTTGGAATCCCAAAAGAGTTTTCCCTTCGGTCTGATGCCTCCGGATTCCCGAAGGAGCTTTTCCTTTCGGTCTGACATCCTTGGAATCCCGAAGAAGTTTTTTCTCTAGTCTGATGTCTTTGGAATCCCGAAAGAGCTTTCCTTTCGATCTGATGCTTTCAGGCTCCCAAATGAGCTTTTCCTTTATATCTGACGTCCTTGGGATCCCAAAGAAGTTCTCTTCAGTCTAATGTAATTGGAATCCCGAAAGAGTTTTCCCTTCGGTCTGACGCCTCCGGGCTCCCAAAGGAGCTTTTCCTTTCTGTCTGACGTCCTTGGGATCTTGAAGAAGTTTTCCCTTTGGTTTGATGTCCTTAGAATCCCAAAAGAGCTTTCCCTTCGGTCTAATATTACTGAGCTCCCGAAGGAGCTTTTCTTTTCGATCTGACGTCCTTGGTATCCCGAAGAAGTTTTCTCTTTGGTTTAATGTCCTTGGAATCCCGAAAGAGTTTTGCCTCCGGGCTCCCGAAAGAGCTTTTCCTTTCGGTCAGACGTCCTTGAAATCCCGAAAGTATATCCCTTCGGTCTGACACCTCTGGGCTCCCGAAGTAGCCTTATCTTCGGTAAGCAGCCTTCAGGCTCCCGAAAGAATGCCCTCTTCAGTCGTTGCAGTCTTCAGACTCCCAAGCGCTCCTATCTACTCCTCCAACCAATTTTATATGCTGGAGGAGTAAGGAACAATGTTGGATTGCGTATTTACTAAAGCAAATGGGCTACCCATATTGCGTCTCACCCTTACAACCCATTAGGCCTAGTGCGCGCACAAAAGGACTCCTAAGTCCGATAGGCTTGGGATCGCTTTCCTTATCAATTCGGTTACTAACTAGTTGTCATATCCAACACTAATTGGTATGGGAGTTACCTATCCAGCATTGATTAGCATGGCAATTAACTTCTCTAATAGAGTTTCTACTACACAATTCCTATTAGGAATTGGAGTCCTGTTGAGCAATGTGAGTATTATAAATACATGGTGAACAATAGAGGTACACACGTCACATTCTACCCTACTAAATACTTCTCACCACCATTTTTAACATATCTTGAAGCCTATACTTACTCTCACATCGGAGGTGTCCCCGGCAGCCTAAACTGTCAAGTACTTTTAGTGTCTGTACAAGTTCACGTCCAAACCGGTGGTTAAACATGCGGTTATATCTAAACTAATATCCAGGTAGTAAGATTCAACAACTTATTAATATTTGAAACTATACTTTTTTTGAAAATTAGTTGAGAAATTTCTGTGAAATGAAGGGTGAGAGCAGCCGGCGCATAATTAGGACAAAATATTGAGAACAATTAAGATCAAAAGTTTTGGGGGGTAATTTATGTTTTTTTAAAAAATAATTGAGAATGAAACACATGCTATAGACAAAGAAGCTTATATAACTTTTTCAATAAGATTTTGGGAACTCCTCTCTTCAGTATTCCCTCTTCTTTGGAGTGTTTTCCCCCCTTTTCTTTGCAGGTCACTTAACTAATCCCTCATATAAAAAGGCAGCATGGACATGCCAACTATCACTAGGCAGAATTGAGTATAGAGAAGGGACTTGGGAAAAAAATAACAGAAAAATTATAATTATAATTGCAGTTTATTGAGCTCATTGATCAAGTAAGAGTAAAAACATGGGAACATAAGTACAAGGAACGAATTTGACTCTTTAGGCAGCCATGATAAGCGAATAAAGCAGAAGCTTAGCTCTATATGCAATACGTCAATTGCAGTACAAAGGCGTGTATCCAAATTACTTTTGACAAGACCAATTAGAATTCTATTAATGCCATGTGTATATTTCTACTTGTGGAATTCATAAGTAGTCCTGAGTTACGAAAGAATAACAATAAAGTTCTACCAAATACAGTATCTAAGAATGAGAGCAGGAGAAACTTTCATATATAATCAAGTCAAGACATGATGCTAAATTATTCTTCCACGTCTAAAAGTGAGGCTTAATTCTTTTGCTGACTTTATTCTTCAATAACGTTTACATTTTTTCAATATTAAAATTAAATTAGTAGGACTGTTTAATTTTAAAAAATATTAAGAAAATTTATGTCAAATGAAATATTCATAAAAAAAAAAACAGTTTTCAGGAGGTAGTAATTTTATGACAGGTCAATAGTAGTTCTTCTAGCCAAATTTAGTTCACAGCACTGTCTGAGTCTATTAATTATTAAATACATAGGCATAACTTCTTTATTCAAAAATCTATATATTCACACATACCTGGATAAATATATCAAAAACGCGTTTTCCGAGACTCGACCAAGTGATAGGATATTGGATGAATATCTCCGCAAATTGGAGTTTAACAGTGTAATTACCATTCTCAAGCCCCAAGCCGTAATATCGGAGTGATCCAGCAGAAATTCGTGCTGTCTGGAACAGATCTCTGTCCAAAGTATTTGTAACTGGAAAAGAAGAATAAATTGTATACTGAGGATTCTCTCTTCCAGTGGGCAGTCCAACATTACTGACTGCCCACCTGTTCACAGTATTGACATAGTATGTCGCCGGACCAAGGGCCTCACTATCTTTCTCATATATAATCTGATTTGAATCCGTAATTTGTGGACCACCACAGTTAATTGAGAAGTTGTAATCTGTTAAATAATGCAAACAAGGAATTTATCAGACAAGGTTCATTAGATTTCTTAATTTCCAAAGTTAAAATGATTACAGCAATCATGGATTTTATTTTATTTTTTCCTTTCACGCCAGATGTCGGTAGGCACTCAGGTGTATGGGACATTTTGACTTCAAATGAATATTCAAGAATTTCCGCCTATCCAACAGAATATGTAATTCATCCAAAGTGCACAATGTGATAATACAGGTAAAATTATGAACCACTAGCTTCCGACTCTTATGACAAAATTGGTCACATGTACTGTACTGTACTCTACATTAATAAGCTACCTCTATCCCAAAATGACAATTTAAATTTTTTATGAAGTTTATAATGGAAGACTCACTTTGACAAAGTTGATGGATAACGCCAAAACTTGAATTAATTATAAACATATTCAAACATTAATTTTAAAAGTGGGCTCTTATTTTGAGATGTCCTAAAAAGAGAAGTGGAACATTAATATGAGTTTCTCTGCCATGGCTAATGTGTTTCAACATATTCTTTCAATTGATGATCCATGAGATGAGATAAAAAGATGCGCCTAACAAGTAAACTGCTCAAAAGCATGAATATATACACGCACATACACCCCACCACCACTCAAAAGAACTGCTCCCCACTTGAAAGCTTAATCAAATAAGAGGAAAGTCCTTCATCTATAAACAAAAGTTACAGTGACATAAAGTAAGCACATCATTAGATTAACTCACAGGAAAAATGCTAAATGCACCCAAATTTTTACATCCACTAATGTGTCAAAGGTTGTTCTGAAATTAATTGCAAATATAGGTCCTCTTATTTTCATGCATGTCTAGGTCAACTCTCGATAACAGATTATATGACATCTTACCAAATAAATAATCTGCAAAAAAAATGTACAAAATGATAAATACTCCCTCCACCCTACTGTAGTTGCTTTCTTCACTTTCTACACACATATCAAGAATGTTGAAATGTGGCAAATTTTGAATTAATTTCCAATTTTAGCTTTCCCAACTCAATAAAGAGCAATAAACAAAGGAAAAGTAGGCAAATTTTATATAAGACAAAAACCAGAGATGCTTACTTTAGGAACATTCAAAAAAGTGAAGGGAAACAAGTAAAGTAGGATAGAGGGAGTATTAACTTGGGTGGCCAAGCAAAAAAAATAAAAAAAAATCTAAGATTATAACTTGGGAAGAAAAGGGCTGTTAGTGATGGTTGGCAAGCCCTAGTTTAACCAGTGGAGTTCAATAACTATTATGGTAAGCTTGGAGACATAATTTACGAAAATGTCTGTCACTGAAGAACAATTAATTGAATTAAATGAATAACAAGTACATAAAGAAAAATATCAACAAAATATCACGAGTCAAATTTATTTTCAGCTACAGTTTTTGAACAATTTAGTGGAAATACAATCGCTAAAATGACATCAGAAGGAACAGTTTTAATAAAACAGCACGAGCACCAACAATTTCAAATTGACCTTTCTCCCTTTGGGCACAAAACACCTCTTTCCTATTTCGCTCTTTATTTCAAAGATGACAAGCTTAACATTGCACTTACAGTTTGGAGATCTGCGATTGCAGGGAAAACCTCGTTGAAGACAGTTCAATCCTAGAGGCAGAAAACTGAGAGAGAATGCAGGTCAATTAGGAAACACCATTGTACAACAGAATGGCTAAAAAACTAAAATTGAACAAATGAATATATCCCAGACAATGGCTAGGGCTGTAAATGGTAATCGGAAAATTCGTATTCGTCTGTATCCATATTCGAAAACAAACGGATATTATTTGCATTCGAAAACTAACAGATATATCCGTATTCGATTTAAAGGTATCCGCAAATAAACGAATACGAATATGGATATAGGCGTATTCGTTTAACATCCGACCATAAATATATCCGGTGGATAGCGGATATCCGGAATCCGATATCCGAATTCGTATCCGAATAACATATATATATATACATATATATATATATAAAGCAAAATAATATTTTTTTAATTGGCTTTCCTTATATAATAATTAGTTTTTACTATCATACAAAAATTATTTTTAAAATATGACATTTCACTTCTAAAAAGTAGGAAATAACACTTTTATTATAATATTAATAAACTGAAATAAATTGATTTAAGTATAGTTAATGGATTTTTACTATTATAAAGTTAAAATATCTAAAATGTATCATTTAACAAATATTATAAATATCATTTCACAAGTGTTGCAATATAACTTTTGGATTATTTAGCAAGTGTTATAAATGTTATAAATATCATTTAAATGCTATAATTATATATTATAAATATTCATACACACTATAGTATTACTTCAAACACATAAAATTGACATCAACTTATTAATTAACATCTAAACTTTAACAAGTAGAGCATTCATTTTGAAATTTAGAATTTCAAAAATAATGAAAACTTATTTAAATTGTAATTTAGAGTATTGATTATTGTATTTATTAAAAATAAATAAATTAACATTCATTTATTAATGAACTATACTTTAAACCTAATTATTTTTTCCCCTTATTCTAGTTATATATAGTGTTACAATATATCTAAAATATATCATTTAATAAGTGTTATAAATATCATTTAAATGTTATAATTATAGATAATAAATATTCATACACACTACAATATTACTCCAAATTAACACATTAAAATCTACTTATTAATGGACATCTAAACATTAATAAGTAAAGCATTCATTTTGAATTTAAGATTTCAAAAAAAATGAAAAATTATTTGAATTGTAATTTAAAGTATTGATTATTGTACTTGTTAAAAATAAATAAATTAACATTCATTCATTAATATGTATGGTTTAAACTTTAAATTGTGATTGATTATAAGTAATTATTCGATTTTTTTCTTTATTTTTTGTAAATAATTTGAATGAATTTTATATTAGGTAACTGATAAACGAATCCGAATACCCAAATATTCAAATAATCTGTTTATTCGAATAAAATAAACAGAAATGGATATTATCCGTATTCAGATATTATTTTGAATACCGGATACGGATAGCATTTTTAAAATCCGCCGAATACCGGATACAAATACGGATAGCGAATTGATTTTCCAAATACGAATACGGATACTACTGTATTCGGATTCGTTTATATCCGTTTACACCCCTAACAATGGCTTTAGCTGAGGAAATCGTCGCCTCCAATTACCAAAAAACAAATAAAACATCGCCTCCTGATCACTGCCGCCATTAATAGTGCACCAATAAATGTATTTCCCAATATACCCTTTGCATTTACATATGTTTTTGTTTTCATTTGAATCACTATTATAAGCCACGAAGTTATATCTTCTCTCTGAATAATAATAAACACAGTCATGAGAGATCTTCTTTGATGCTTTTAAAATGAAATATATTTTGATTTAGTATATATGTAGATGCAGCGAGAATAATATGCTACTGCAATGAGAATAAATTTAATTTTAGTTTCTTGATTATTCAATGAGAACAGTGTTCTAAAAATCTCCGCCTAGGTCCGATTAATCCCCGCCTAGGCGTTAGGCCCTCCCCTAGCGCCTCGCCTATACCCGCCTATGCCTAAGGAGGAAAAAAAATTCCTCCAAGAAATTATACAGGATTGGACGGTCAAGACGGAAAAATTAGGCGGGGCTTGAGCGAAAAATTTAGGGCTACAATTGTTTTTTTTTTAATTTTAATAACTAAGTTACAAAACGACGTCTTAGGAATAGATGAAGTTGAGGGCTATTCGTGCCTTACTTGGGAAGCAGTTGGTGAAACATCCGAAACGGATAGCGTGTATGAGAAATAGTAAAAATGTTAGAGTAAGAGAATTCCATGAAGAATTTTTTTTGTTTGATGATGACACGGAAGAAGAGAGAGATGAAGAGTATGAGTATGAGCCCGATGGGGACATTATCTTGGAGAGATATGGAGAAAAAGAGTTAGAGAAAGATATAGAGGGATATGGAGATGAGGACTATTAGTTTGTATTTTTTATTATTTGTTTGTATTTGAACTTTAAACAATTGCATGTTTTTGTTTGAACTTTGACATTAGCAATATAGATATGTGTTTGAACTTTAAGCAAATGCTTTTATTATTTTTATTATAGATTGTTTTCCTTTATATTATTGTTTTATTTGGATAAATGTAAGATAAAATATTCAAATTGACTTAAAATAAAAAATCTCGCCCAGGCCCCGCCTAGGCCCCCCCCGGCCGCCCGCCTCCCGCCTAGCGCCTTTTAGAACCTTGAATTAGAATGAAATTATATCTACGTAAGAGCATATTATATGCTACTACTTAATATAAGAATATACATAGGGGACGAATCCATAGCCAACGTTGGCTATGTCCCTATTTCCAGCCAACCCTTCAAATGTGGCTACTCTTTCTAGTGAAAGTCTTTTCTTTTCCCTTTCTATTTCTCTTTCCCTCTATAGCTTTCATTTTTTTTCTTTCCTACTCTATATTTCAAAACTCCATAATTCCACTAGTCATAAATGGTCAATCCATTTATCGTTAAAAAGCTTTTGAACAGATTTTTCAAAAGAAGAGATGGTTGTTGATATGTTTCGGTATAGTTAAAATGATGAAATGTAGTCAACATTCTATGTTTTGAAATACACTATTCTTGCATATATGGTTATATACAAAACTACTTCTGCATCATTTTAATTGCACTGAAACATACCAACAATGCCTCTTATTTTAAAATTCTCTTCTTTAACAATAACAATTTTTGATGCATATAAAAGGGTATGGAGTTTTGCAATCTGGATTATGAGAGAGAAATAATGAGGGAGAAGAGAGAGAGAGAGAGATCAAAAGGAAAAGGAAGAAATATGTCCATCCTTTACTCTTTTCTTTGAATTTGAATTACAGCCATTAAAGATTTTTATTGAAGGGTACAAAATGGTTTTGCTGAAAATAAATAGCCGTTAGCCAGAACTATCTATGGGTCAGTCTCCATACCTGTAAAAATAATGATAATAATAACCACTTAAGTGGTCGTGAGCCTAGTAAAAGCATCTTTCAAGGCATACGCCAGGTTTAGCACTCTGGAAAGACATAATATCCTTGGAGTCACTCGCACATAACTTACTATGGAATTACCCGGTGAACATGGTTGGTGGTGCACTTGGTAGTTTTATCAAATGCACACCCCAAGGTTGGGATAGTAGCTACGGAATCTACTATCATTAACAAAAAAAGAAATAATGATAATAATAGACCAGGATTATAATAGCGAAATAACAACAACAACAACAACAACAACAACAACAACAATAATAATAATAATAATAATAATAATAATAATAATAATAATAATAATAATAATAGTAATATAGAAATAAAAGTAATGATAAGAACTTGTGACTTCGAGAGAATCACCTGCTATTTGAACTTGTAATCGTGAAGTTGTTGGCAACTAAATTACTGCAAATTACATATGATAAAGCTCTCAATGTTAGTTTCACAATTATTCAATCGATGCATAACATGTGATATATGTGAGAGAGAGAGAGAGAGAGAGGGAGAAGCAACTATAGCAATTCTTTCAACCAAACAAGAATCATACTATAAAATAAGTCAGGTCAGACTACTATAACATAGCAATGATGACTTTAACGAAGAAAATTAAAGCGAGCAGAGAACATAAATTTAAGAGTACATACAGTTGTAATTTTGGTTGGTTGATCCAAGAAGGAAATGTCCCGGATAGTTCATTGTATGATAAATCTCTGCAGGGAACATAACGAGTACGTCAAGTATATCTTCTATTACTGACAACTAATGACAATAAATTCTTTTTTTATATAAACTGAAAATAATAAATCTCGGTCAATGCGAATAAAGATATGTTTTATAACACATGGTTAAACCCACTCTCAATCTCTACATATGAATAGTTACACTTTGCATTTACTTCGATATATTAGCAAAATTGTATTTATATAACGTACTTTCATAACCTTTCATCAGTCAGGAAAATTATCACAACCCCATGACTGATGGAATGGTTTTGGTCTGCACCAAGACTTGGGCTTTGTTGTTGAGGATTGCAACCAAATTAACGGGTCTATGGAGCTCCCTCGTGACTGATGGAATAAATGGGGTACGCAATAAGAGATGGGAATGGGATTGTGGGGCAATTCCCATGAGTGATGAAAATGCACTTAGGTTGGGAACAGAATCTAAGTGGACATCAGTGCCTTAGAGGAATATTCCGATGACAAAAACATAAAGCCCGAGACTCTTGAGAGTAAGTTGACAAAATCCGCCTTGGAGAAGGCGCTGTCTCAGGGAGCCAGCAAGATGTTGCCTTCACGGGCTAGCAAGGTTTCCTCCATAGGGACATAGGTTGGGTTCTGCTGATGAAGATATTGGCATTAGGGTAAGCCAAAAGGATGGGGGTTGCGGCCCTAGGCTGACCTGGTCATCCTACAAAGAGAAAGTGACCAAGTCAATTAGATTTAAGGGCTGATTGAAAGGTTTTAATCTGATGGTTTGGATAGGGGGCTACGTTAAGCCTAAGGACACGTCGTGGGGTTGCTTCCTCATGGGGCTTAGCAAGATCCTTCCCACATAGGTAGTGTGTTAGATCAACCACTTTAGCTTAGATGGCGAGCATTGAGTTTTGACACAGGTATGGCCTTTGGAATATCTAGTCGCCGACAGCGAAAAGGTACAAAGAAGCGACTGAAGTGGCTACAAGTAACCCCAAGTTTCCATGTATTAACAGGCTGCAAGGGAGCATGGGCTACTTTGTATGAGCCTCCTGCCACAAGGAAGGAATGACCAACACATAATGTTGGCTGCCTCCTTTTGGTACTTGCTAGAAGTTAGTGTTTGAGGAGGACAACCCTCATTAATGGTTCTTCTATCTCTCTCACCTAGTTCCGGAAATCTATCCCTTTATCCTGTTCATGGATCTAGTCATCTTTTCAGCTCTTCCCGCTCAGCCCTTAGATGATTCTTTTCCCATAATCAGGAGCGAAACATCGACAGGCCCAGCACAAACAATACTTACAATTTCACACCCACCGATTGTGCACACTTATATGAATAATTTCTAGCTCTAGTCCACTCCCAGGGTTTCCTCTCGACAATAGCTAGCCCAGACTTCGTCTCTCTAGATACCACTGCACTCGTGGATGTTGGCAATCTGCCTTAATGGCAGCTCCTGTACGCTGAACCACATAACACCTTCTAACCACATATTAATGAACTTTTAGTATCCAAACAAAATGTACTCTTACAACATAAGCTTGCATGTATTCTTAGAACACAGGCTTGATACATCAATAGCTGAAACTTGTTTTCGGGTAGGCTTGGAGTCAGAAGTCCTCTCTTTCCCAACCAAATAAGCACTTTTGCAAAGTTCACCTTCCCGTGCAAGACTTGCGGATAACAATCAGACCTTACCAGGGACAGGAGACCAGACTATAGAGCTTAATTAAAAAGGAATTCGGGCTTGTTTTCTCAATTCATTCAGGTTAAAAATGCTTCCAAACATACAGTAAATATAAAGATTATAAATAACCTTAATGCTACATTTGGTATGATGGAAAATGGAGGGTGGAAAAGTGGAGGGATAGAGGAATTTTCCTTTGCTTGGTAGAATGAAAAACTTGATGGGTGAGAAAAATGGAAAGCTAGGTTTTCTATTTGGGGCCACCATAATTCGTGCCTGTTTGGGAGCTACTTATAAGTTGGTCAATCCAACTTATAAGTGCGTAAGCCAAAAAAGTCGTTCAGGATCAACCTCTTTTTTACTTATAAGTTAAAAAAAGTCTAAAAAAAAAATAAGTAAGTATTTGTTGCTTAAAAAAAATGACTTATAAGTCATTTTTTTTAAGTTGGTCAACTACTATGAAATGACATAAATGTCCTCTTTTATTTTTATAATGTTCTTTTTATTTAAGGACATTTTAATAATTTTTACATTTTATTTTAACTTATAAGTCATTATTAGCCGAACAAATCCACAACTATTACTTATAATTCCCGAATAAGTTAAAGTGATATGCCAAACACTTTTACTTATAAATCTACTAAAATTTTAACTTTAAGTCAAAAAAAATAAGTCATTCCCGAATGGGCCCTTCATCTTCCCAAAGAGGGCAGAAACATAAAAAAAGGGGAGGACTTTGAGGCGGGGATCTAAGTTTAGTGATTTATGTAAATAACCTTAATTAAACTGTTATTTAATATACATCTCCTTATAATAAGGTTATAATTGTAAAGTACGCTCCTAATAATCCTTCCATTGTTCCTTAACTTTATACTACACCACAAAGGAGAGTGAGACCATTCCTAATTTTTTATCCTTTCCTTTGGTATTATTCCAAACAATTTAATGGAAAGAACCTGCCTTTTCCCAAAGAAAAGAAGTTCATGACTTCACTTTTCCATCCCATCTACCAAACTTACTATCTACAAAACAAACCAGAACTCATTTCTAGAGTATAGGTATACCATTCCCACATACCCACTCACAAACGCATATATATCGTAAATTCTAATATGCTTACACTTGAGGATCATGTAGCCATTATATTATATAAAGCATAAAGCTAATTTATAACATTAGTCACACCCTTGGAGTTGAATAAAAAATCATTCTTTGTTACTAGACTAACACAAAATTTGACTACCCCCTTATCTAATGCAATAGCACAAGAATGAGCTATTGAAATGATGAAACTAGTTAGTCTCACAACTTCATACTATTAACTAGATCCACGAATAGTCCTGGAAGATGTACTCACATATTTAGGAGAGCTTCACTCTTTTGTGTAGGCAGGATGCCAGTTAACTTATTGTTTCCAAGAAACCTGAGGAATAAAAAAAAAGTCCATGCTTCAATGCAACATCAGTTACTATCCTGAGATCAAAGTTCATGCAATGTACTACTGAAAATGAATAAGCTGTAGACGTTGATTACAAGCGAGAAAGTGAGCTCAAAGTGAATAGCGAGTTTGGAATCTGTCCAATCATGTTGTTGAAGCTCAAATCTCTGCAAAAAAATAAAATAACAATAATTACAAATAAATAACACCATGATTGTAGGATAAATAAAACAACATTTATTGGCTGATAAAATCTGAAACAAGAAACGTATAGTGTTGGGGCCTTGGTTAAAGGGGTTTGTGTTGGATTTACTTTCCGGTTAATATTGCCAATGGGCTTTCGGGGGCCAACTTGTTTATGAAGAATCAACCACTAACAAAAACAACTTACATTTGTGACAATCTTTCATACTTTCCAATGTAGGAAGGGATAGAACCAGAAATATTGTTATTGCGCAAAATTCTGCAGAGAAAACAAAAGAAGGAATTTACAATAGTAAGAAGAGCAACTGGGAAGTTTGGAAAAATTATGTAACAGTTATAGTGAAAAGCATAACAATAAGAAATACGACCAAATTTCCTTACAAGACATTCAGAGATTTCATATCCTTAATGAAGTCCAGTGAAGAGCTCCCATTAGATAAATCACTTATTATCCTACGCAATAATTTTCATTAAGATATTATCATCATCCAAATAATGGAAAGCAGAACGTACAACAAATTTCCAAAACCAAAAAATAAAGAAAGAGCCAACTCTCACAAGGTTGTCAATGAGGTCAATTTGGAGAATGTAGTTGGTATGGGACCTTCAAAAGAGTTCCCTTGGAACCTCCTAAAGAAACACCAAGATATAGCTTAACATTGAGTATGCCATAATATTAAATACCAAAAATTACATTATATATCCTGCACGTTGAAGTTAATAAATATTAAACTTTAATTTGTAAAATTCCACCATGATTTAACTAAAATGAGAAAGTGTATATAGCATGTCTTACAGGTCTTCAAGATTTGACCAATTCCCAATGAAATCGGGTATCCTGCCTGTGAGTTTGTTATCAGAAGCCCACCTAGATCCCAAATAATTCCTCTCAGTGGATTTGATCAAAGAAAACAAACCATTTGAAAATACTAAATATCTTAATTCACTTCAGATTATATTAAGAAATATGTCTGAAAGATCTTACACTATTCTCAGCTTTCGTTGATTAGCAAATGTTGGAGGTATTCTGCCACTCACTCCTGAACTGTCGAAGTAACTGAAAAGGTGAACAATGTTAATGAAAACAATGTCACGAAGAATTTTTTTTTCTTGATACCACTTATAATTCAAAATTTATCTTTTTGAACAATCAAGGGTGACCATAAATCATGGCAACCCATAAAATGGGTGGCAAGCTAAACAAGAGTGAACAACCTCAAGATCAATGGAATGCAAGCACGGGAAAGAAAGAGAAGTATTTATGTGACAAAAAAATACAGTGTATAAATACAGTCAAGGATAAGATTTAAAATAGATGTACATAAATAAAATGACACGCATTCACATATATATATAGAAACATACATACATTAATATAAACAATTCCTTTTATTCCCAACTAGTTAATGTAGCCCGAAAATGAATCCCATATATACTCCTCAAAGTAGAGGGCCAAAAGAAGAAAAAGTAAAGATAATATATATGTGTGTGTACATATATATATATATGTAAACTAATATAAAAAGGTAGAATGTCATTTATGTCCTTTCAAATTGCTACCGACTTTCAAAGTTGTCACTAAAGTCCATTTTTCGTCAATTCGATCCTCAAAGTAACATTTTGTGTCGTTTCCGTTCCTTTTACCCGAATTTCACCTAAATCCGATCCAAGTTTGACCCGATTTAATTTATTAAGGGCAAAGTTGTCTTTAACAATATTCAGAATACAAAATCAAAATTATATTCATACATATATCGTCATTGTCAAGTTCATCTACATGTGAATTTTTTTTTAACTTTTCAAATAACAATTTTGTCCTTGATAATATATTTTAAATAATTTAAAATATTAACTGTTGTACTAATTAAAATCAAATAAATTCAGATTAATTTAATATTTTAAATTTCATAAATAGAGAAAAGAATTCCTTGATAATATTTTTTTTTTAATTTAAAATATTATTTGTTATACTAATTAAAATCTAATAAATTCAGATTAATTTAATATTTTAAAAATCATAAATTGCAAAAAGAATTCCATGATGGAATAAAAAATAAATTATTACTTATGTGAAAAAATAATTAAAATAATAATAAATTAAAATAAATATTTTAATTTATTTTTTATGATTTTTTTTTTCTCAAGTAAGAACCAGATCTCAAATCTCTCACAAACCCAAATCTGTGCAACGGAACCTCTCAAGTCTCAGCACTACCAAAACCCAAATCTGCAAAAAAAAAAACAGATCCCAAATCTCTCACAAACCATGTAAAATGACAGCAAAACTGAAAACATACCCACAATTATGAGTACCCAGCGAAAAAAAATCAGTCACTATTATATGCAAATGCCATAAATGATAAACTGAAGCTCTGCTGTAACAGCAACAAACTGAAGCTCTGCTGTAACAGCAACAATGGCCAAAGTTCCGACCAAGCACGGGCGTGATCAAATCTTTGCAAAAACAATCAGTAAGATTGTGAGTAACACTTTGAAAAACACTTTAATCAGAACAATTTTAGCAAAAACGTTTTAGTTTTCACTAGATCTAAGATAAAGATCTAGGGTTTAGCTATGGAGGATGAAGAATAAAGTAGGCGTTTGGGGAAGATGAGGAATGATGAAGATGATGATTAGACAGCAAGACATTATATACATTACATGATCAGAAAACTGCTCAGTATTTAGCTGAAGCAGCTTCTCCTTGGGTGACCAATGCTGAAGTACTTGAAAGATATTGCTCCAATCGAGCCATCTCATGAGCCACATCCTCCATTGTCGGTCTAGTTAAAAGACTGTATTGGGTGCATATTAGCCCCAGCTCGATCAACTCCAACATCACATCGCACCACAATCTGCTATGAAGACGATGATCGGACGACAGAGCTTAAGATCCTCCAAAGAAGAAATTCTGAATAATATATTTAATTCAAAATTTATCCAAATTTATCTAATTTTAATAATATATGTAATATATCTAAATACAATAAAAGATAAATTTATCCTTTGAAAAATGGGCCGGGTCGAACTTGGATCAGATTTAGGTGAAATTTGGGTAAAAGGAGTGGAAACGACAAAAAATGTCACTTTGAGGACCGAATTGACCAAAAATGCACTTTGGGGACGATTTTGGAAGTGAGTGGCAACTTGAAGGGACATAAGTGATATTTTGCCAATATAAAAACAAAGGTAAAAGTTGGAAACAAAAACAAAACTAGAAGAGAAGCGGAATGTGAAAAAAGGGAACACCCTACTTGGCCTCTAATTTTAGGATTGCACTCCTCCACTCAATCCAATCAATGGTTATGTTTACAGTTTTGATCCATCAAGACTCTTTTTAATACTTCCCCACAAATAATTTATGGCCTTCCTTGCCCTCCTCTATATCTTCTTCCTGAAATAAGATTCTTCTTCTCACTGGTGCATCTATTAGGCCTCATCATATATGACCAAACCATCTCAATTGATAGTCTCTTATCTTCTCCTCAATTGGTACTACCCCAACATTCAGCTAGATATAGCGTTGTTGGCCTCATCAATATCCTATATAACTTTCCCTTTACTTGGCCAAAATTTTACATTCAAATACCACTCCCGATGCACAACGCCACATCATCCATCATGCTCTAATCACATCGCTTACATCCTCATCAACATATCTCTATCCTCGTGCTATATTGATCCTAAGTATTTAAAGATATCCTTTTTAAACACCTCCTATCCCGACATACTCATAATGTCCATATCTTTCCTATTACATTGCTAAACATGCACTCCATGTATTATGTCTTACTCCTACTTCATTTTAAAGTCCTTATTCCATTGTATTTCTCCATATCTCCAACTTAGCATCGACATCACCCCTGATCTCATCAATTAACATGCTATCATCAACACATAACATACACCAAGGTACTCCATCCTGAATGTCTTTTGTTAACTCATCCATACCTAAGCAAAAGGATAAAATCTTGACACCAACCCTTATTATAATCTTATTCTGATTGCAAAATCACTTAACTTGTCATCACAAGTCCTCAAACAAGTACTAGTTCTATCATACAACTATATAAGTCCTTAATCACATAAATGTACTTTGTAGTAACATCCATCTTCTCACAAATCCACCTTAAGAGCTTCCTAGAGACCTTATCATATGTCTTCTCCAAATCTATTTATGGCATGTGGAGTTCTTTCCTTTTTTCTTTATACCATTTCTCAACTATTCAATCAGGAAAATAGCCTTCATAGTAGATCTCCCTAGTCTATAATTTATTATTTGATACACAGGTCCCTATTCTTAACGTACACTCAATTGGTATGTATACCTCATGAGCCTAATCCATTGGCAGATAAACAATTTTAAACATCTAGGGCTGAAAATGAACTTGAGTAGTTCGAAACCCGGTTCGAGATTGACTCGAAAAATTTGAGCAAGACTTGGATTTGATACTTAAACGAGTTTAATTCGATCCATTTTGATACTCAAATATTTATAAAAGTCGACTATGATCCGCCTACTGTTCGCTCATTTAAAGTATTGAACTTTCCTTACCTCACTGATCCATACTCAATACAAGCTCGTTGATCCTTACTCGTATACGATATCAAGTATACTCAATTTATTTAATATATATTATTTAACAATTAAATTTTTCACATAATTTTAAAAGTGGAAGTAGCTTTTATTTTTTCTGTACATGTTCATTAATTGATTCAAGAGTGATAATATCATCTTATTAACTTTTTTTACAAGGCTCAAGATCTAATTTGAAGTGTTCAAATTTAAATTATTCCAACCATTGATTGAATTAATTTTATCTACACTATCACAATATAAATGATCCAGTTTTAATTCGTGTATGTCTTAAATGCTTGCGAGTAGTTCAACTGAAAAACAAGTTGAGTCAAGCTGAACTCGAGTACAATAAAACGAGTCGAATTCGAATTTGAGCAAAGATTGCAAAATTATATTCAAATCGAGTACCTTAAAAAAGTTTCGAGTAGAAAATGAGTAAAGTACTGTTCGATTCGACTTGAGATCATTTTCACCCCTATAAATATCTCATTTGTTCTTATAATTGACACAAGCATACTCCTCTTCCACCCCTCGCCATCTTTTTAGTCTACAGAATCTTGTTAAAGAAGTTAGTCAACCAAACTAAGACCATATCCCCAAACACCTCCAATAGAGATCTTGTAAGCCTTCCTTAACTTTGGATACTTTTGTTTCTACATAAAAACCATATATTTGCATCATCAAAAGTATTCTCTAGCTCTCCTCATCTCCCGTCAGTCACGCTATTAAAAAACTTTACCCCTTCTACTTCTCTCGTTAATGTCCTCATTGCCTAATATAGTCTTTGATCTTAATCTTGATATTGTGCTACATCTAAAGTCTCCAGATATTTCGTCCCTTCTTCAAGAAGCTTGCAGACCCATTTATCCCTCCTTGGCGTATTTTGACATAATTCTGTTAATATTTATCAATCATGTTTTTGCTAATAGAAAGATATTTTATAATATGTCATGATTAGATAAGACGCGTAGAAGTATTCGGGACACAGTTTTGCAAATCTTCGTAAACGAAATGTTTACTTTATGTTACCAAAGTATGCTTATGCCTCGCTATCTCAAACAAAATATAAAGTATGCTAGTCTAAATATTTGGCCCTTTCAACCAGTTGTTAGAGCACATTACCTGAAATAATAATCTCTTTGAGATAACAATTATTTTGTGAAGGACAATGTTTTACTAAGAGTCAAATTGTCTATTCGGTTATGACCGAATACCGAATTTTATACAATTTCACTATCTGAACAAGTATTTGAAATTAGTACTAATCAAAAAATCGAAAACCGAATAGTTGAATTATACTATTCAATTATTCGGTATATAACATAAATATGAACATATTTTTTCATCAAGCAAAAAAAATATTTCAAATTTCATACTAGAGTTTCCAAACAATATTTAACCACAATCCACTACTATAATAATTCATAAATAATTTCAAATTAACAATACATAAGTTCATGACCATAAGACAAAGTTAAAAACTTTTTTTTTTAAATATCTAATTCGGTAATTTGGGTAAATAGCATAATTTTAATAACCGGAACAAAACTCAAATAATTAAACGGTTATAACTGAATTAAGCAAAATAACTGAATAACCGAAATAATTTGGTTAAAAAAATTCGGTTCGGTAAGGTAATTTGATTTTATCCATTTTTTCCTCAACCCTACCACCTACGTGAAGTCCCTAGGGTACATTAATTATACTTAATATATAATAAAATCGAGTTACAAAAATCATGAATCTTTACTAGTATTGCATTAGAGTTCCTTAGTGAGCATTCTAGTTGACCATTTGGAAAATCAATACCAAGTGCTGCCCAAGATGAAACCTCAAGGTTTAAATCTCAGTCACAATCAATGTTGCAGTTTTGTCATGGGAAGGGGATATATACACTACACCTTTTTTTTAATAGATAAAATATACACTCCACTTCTCACTATTTGCACTCCACTATAAGGTTACAACTTGAGTAAATTTTGTTATATGGTAGAGCACTACAGATAAAAAGTGGAGTGCATTATCATTTACCTTTGTCAGGATTACACATTACTGATATGGAGTAGTGAGGAGTACTTTACAAATGCAGGACATATATAAATTTGGAAGAATGCTTCCTTATTCCACCTTTCTCCCAAACGGTATAGATATGCTCATTTTGAAATCCAAAATCCCATAATTGATTTTTGATTGTCTTTTGGAATTTTTATTTTTTTGCTAATTGTAAAATGAAATAATAAATTAAACTTGACCTTTGTATTTTTGTAGTTTGAGGGAAATGTAAACCTTTCTTATTTTCTCTTAAGTTTAAGGTGACTAAATCCCAAATTGCACCCTAAACTTTAACCCTAAAATCAATTTTCACCCTAAACTTTATTTTGAATTAAATGCATCCTATAATAATAGAGCGAAAACAAAATATACCATCCGCACCCTCTACAACAAAACAATTTGCACCCTAAATGAAGTTTAGGGTGCAAATTGGAATTTATCTTTTAAGTGTAGAATCAAATTATAAAAATTAGACTATACCAAGTATATTGAATTTCATCACATACATGGGATAATATTACTTTTAAACTAATATGCATCAAGTAACAATGAATATAATTACTGCCAAGTAAGAATATCCTACAAATAAAAGAATATAACCCTACCAGCAAATAAAATGGAAAGAACTAAGTAAAACTAACTACCCTAACTTGCTTCTATTCAATTCAGAGTTCATTAGAAGGCTTGTTCATAATTTGAGCTTGATACTGAAATTTCTTCTCTCCTCCTGTAAGGCCGTAATAGAACGGAACAAGTATCTAGCTTTATGTACAGCTTTGGACTGATTTTTAAAACCATGTGAGAGAATCACTTTTTATGCAGATTGAGATAAGCACTTACAGATTTACTAACTTTGTTAAACTCCCAAGCTCAGATGGCAGAGGGCCAGAGAAGTTGTTTGTGCCAAAAGCCCTGCAATATTAACAAGAAAGACACATTTTACAAGCATACTTGGTATCAAGTTTCTGCTTAAAGACATAAGTTGTGTGCTTAAAGACATAAGTTGTCAAAAAGTGAGTAAATGACATACAATGTTATCAAGTCAGTAAGCTTCCCTAGTTCCTTTGGAAGCTCCCCTGATAGTGCATTGACACCGAAGCTCCTATTTTCTTTTAAATCAGTATGCTAAAGAAGTATCATAAACACCAGAGTTTTCTTAAATTAAAAATAAAAAAATGGGCTTACAGGTACTGCATGCGAACTAAATTGCCAATGGACGCAGACAAGGGACCACTCAAGTAATTTCGGCCCAAATCCCTGCAATATTATTAAAGGAGAAATTTCAAATAAATGTAAGTGTGCCCATTGGGAATATCGGCAACATCTATGAAATTTGCTAATGTTGATGTTCTGCCTCATAGTCTATAACTGATTAATAGACTAGAAGTGGTAAAAGAAATAACTGATTAATAGTCTATGACTTTCATCATCATAACTGATTAATAGACTAGAAGTGGTAAAAGAAATCTTCAACGCCTTTAACTAAATATATCAACTTAGGAACCCTACAAATTGAAGAGGAAAGTCAAATTCCATAGCTCATCTGGAATGACACCCACAACATCACGTTGATGAACCTTCCTGCCGAAAGAAACAAAAAACAATAAAAAAAATCTTGCAAACCATCATTATAACTAAAAATTTCTCGAATTGACTATCCAAAGTTAACAATAATCTTATAATTTTTTTAGTTATTTTCTTTGCAAGTGTAATAGACATGAATTAAATTGATAAATGATATACTACCCAGTGGTGAACACATGAATGCAGCCCATCAATGCTGTCACTAAATAATAATACTAGCAAGTCAAAAAACACCTCTTGGATCGTATATATACTCCTTCCGTCCAAAAATATAAGATCTTTAAATCAACTTTAGACATTTTCAAACTCAAAAATTGACATAATTCTTTTAATTTTAGTCGATAAAATAATGAATATCGTAAACTATCTAAAAAGTACTACAAAAAGTTAATAGTTTTGAAAATGCCTAGAATTAACTTTCAAAATCAAACAATGATCTTGTTAAGTAATAGTTTTGAAAATGCCTCGAATTAACTTTCAAAATCAAACAATGATCTTGTTAAGTAATATTTTCAGTTGTTTACTTGTGAGTATAATGGGTATGAAACTATGAATAAAATTCATGATTTCTCTTCTATCTAAACTCTCTCTTTCTATGGTCTGCTTCTTTTTCTGTCGCCATTGTTTCTTTGCAACAATTTTCTTGGGAACCTTACATGATTACAAGTACAAATAATTAGTGGAGAAATTGTTGAATGAATACTTACAGTTGGGTAATATGGCAAGTAGTGGCATCGTCATAAGAGCATATGCATTTAATGCCTGGACTAAAGGAGGCAAGACCAATAGTGGTTGAATCAATGGCAGCTCCACTGCATGGTTCTCCGCTTATATTCCACAGGTTTATTTTCGAATCTGATGAAGAAATCCCCCATTGATGGAAAATGGAATTCAGGGCTTTCACTGCAATTGAATATTTTTTCGTTTTTAATTTCACAAGTTTATAATTATTTGTACTATAATTTAAAGTTTAAAAAAATCATATATATTACTAAGTAAAAGTGAAAAAGATTTGTAATAAGTTGAATTTCTTATAATTTTAAAGAATCTCCTATATTGATAGATTTTATAATTGGATACAAATTTGTGTCATACATTTAGAGCTGCAATCGTTTTTAGTCACGATAACTTTATACAAAACATAATACTCCCTCCATCTACTTTTAATTTTGAGGGCACAAAATTTAATAAAATAGTATTCTTTTTAAAAATTATATAATTATTATTAATTTTTAAAAATTAATTTAAACTATTTTTAAACTTAAAATTTAGATAACTCATTAAAATTTATAAAATAATAAAATTTATAATGAATAATATTTTTAAATAAATTATAATATTCATCATTATATTAATTAAAATTAAAAAAAAATATATTAATTTTGAATTTAAAATTTCTTAAGTTAATTTTAAAAAATAAATAATAATTAAATAATATAAAACGTCAATTTCATGTTTTTGGGGTGAAAAGATGTCTATGCTAACTTCTCTGCAGGCCTTCTTTTTACACTATTACAGATATATAAATTATGAAAAAAAATTAAATTCAATTGTCAAATGTCCCTGTCAAAAATAGGATTTAGAGAGTAGGGGCGAGGTCCCATACTACAAAAGGCTATAAGCAGTGGCTCGAAACACTTCCTTCCCTAGCCAACTATCTTTCTTTGCCTCCATCTTTCCCTTGCCTAAAAAGTTAATTTTATTGAATTTTAGATATTGTATATTTATTTTAACTTGAAAGTGGAATATTTAGAATCGCAAGTGAAAGAAAATATGACTAGGGGTCTAAATGAATATAAACGGATACAGATATAGTAGTATCCGTATTTGTATTCGAAAAATTAATTCGCTATCCGTATTCGTATTCGGTATCCGGCGAATTTTAAAAATCATATCTGTATCCAGTATTCGAAATAATATCCGAATACGGATAATATCCGTTTCCGTTTATTTTATTCAAATAAACAGATTATTCGGATATCCAGATATCCGAATACGTTTATCAATCACCTAATATAAAATTCATTCAAATTATTTATAAAAAATAAAAAAAAAATTAAATAATTACTCATAACCAATCACAATTTAAAGTTTAAACCATACATATTAATAAATGAATGTTAATTTATTTATTTTTAATTAATACAATAATCAATGCTCTAAATTATAATTCAAATAAGTTTTCATTATTTTTGAAATCCTAAATTCAAAATGAATGATCTTCTTATTAATGTTTATATATCCATTAATAGGTAGATGTCCATTTTATTTGTTAATTTGGAGTAATACTGTAGTGTGTATGAATATTTATAATCTATAATTATAACATTTAAATTATATTTATAACACTTGTTAAATGATATATTTTAGATATATTGTAACACTATATATAACTAGAATAAGGAGAAAAAATAATGAGTTTTAAAGTGTAGTTCATTAATGAATGAATATTAATTTATTTATTTTTAATAAATACAATAATCAATCCTTTAAATTACAATTCAAATAAATTTTCATTATTTTTGAAATTCTAAATTCAAAATGAATGCTCTACTTATTAATGTTTATAATAGTAAAAATTCATTAACTATACTTAAATCAATTTATTAATATTATAATAAAAATGTTATTTCCTACTTTTTAGAAGTGAAATGACATATTTTAAAAATAATTTTCGTATAATAGTGAAAACTAATTATTATATAAGGAAGACTATTTAAAAAAAATTATTTTGCTTATATATATATATATATATATATATATATATATATATATATATATATATATATAAGTTATTCGAATTCGGATATCGGATTCTCGATATCCGCCGGATATATTTACGAACGGATGTTAAACGAATACGAATACGCCTATATTCGTATTCGTATCCGTTTATTTGCGAATATCTTTAAACCAAATACGGATATATTCATTTTTTTTCGAATGCGAATAATATCCGATTTTTTTTTTAATACGGATGCGGACGGATACGAATTTTTCGGTTACCATTTATAGCCCTAAATATGACAAGTGATTAAATAAGATTCTTCAAAAATTAAGTGATTGGTCTAACATCTTTTAATGTCTAAGTGCATTTAAAATTAAATAAGATTTTAATGATATTTTACACTTTTTACTAAACATTTATTATACAATTTTATAATTTTAGAACATCTCGAAAAAAAAATATTATCATATAAAATGGAGGGAGAGATTATAAATCTGTAACGCATATATAGCTCCAAAATATTGAAAAGGCTCACCTTACATAAAAAAAAAATCAAAAATGAATATTTTATAAATACATAATTAGTAAGGAAATATAAGTTTATTTAGATTGTTGATAATGTTAGAGTTAAAATGATATTATTAAAACAAATATATATTTAATAATTTATTTTTTTTAGCAATAGTTAAATACTTTTAACAATACTTACTATTCCAACAATATTATTTTAATTTTGGCAATATCGAATAATATCTATAAAATAAACTACTAACATTTCAATCTAAACTACTCACTAATCTTCTTTGGACTTCTTTTCATTACATTTCAATCATATAAAATTATACAGATGGACCCGGATCCCTTACATTATATTTTTCACCTATTTTTTAAAAATATATTTAGTGACTAAAAAATTAAATTTAGTGACAGTATTAGTCATTATTAATAATTGTGTTGTTATTGTCATCACTAAAATATTACGGAATATTTTATTATTAAATATGTATCGAAAGAAATTGAGTAAAAATATAATGCAAGATATCATTCCCTAGAGAGTAGTATAATTTATTTTCCCCGATATATTTTCTTTTGACAAATTAAATGTCCTGCTTTTCTTTTTTGAATTTCTTAAAATGTTACAAAATAAATCTGAGATAAAAAAAATAAAATAATAATAAAGATCACATAACATGTACTTCATTCCTACTAGTATAATTATTTAAAATAATAATTAAATATGGTTTAGTGATAAGTGAACATTTTATACGTATTCCAATAAAACTTTTATACTTCTATTTATTATATAATATAATATTATTCAGTATAATTATGGTATGACTACCTTTCAGCATAGCAGCAGAGGGTGTAAGTTCAAATTCCTCCTCTCTAAGTTGAAAAATATAATCTCAAAAATATATAAATAAATAAAAAACTAAAGCAACCTTCTAATTTTTTAAGAAGTTGATCTAAAATATTGACATCCTTTGACTTTGGGTCTTTGTCCTTGACGACACTTGCTATATGAGAAAATGTAATAATCATATTCATGGATAATTATTTAATTAATTCCATTTGACTTGAGTTAACATGAGGACATTAAGGAAAGAAGTGCCCTTGTCAAGTTAGTATTTATTTTCTTAAAGAAATTATGGAGATATATATATACACACATATATGTATATATACATATATGTATGTATGTATATATATACATATACATATACGTATGTATGTATGTATTCCAGTGCCAACTTTACTATATAATTTTCAAGGTTTAATCACCAAAAAAAGTTTTACAAACTTCTATCTGTATAATAATTTAATAAGCTAAGTTTATGCGTCCTCCAATCCAAGGTTAGAGGCATTTTTTTTTGCCGTATGTTCTAGAATTAAAGAGATATTTTTATTTTTAATTATAAAGTTACAAAAAATCTTAATATGTTATTATATTTATTCTTAATTAATAACATACTACCACTATTATATTTTTAGTGAATGTTAGAAATATGTTTTAGAAAAAATAAAAAAAAATCTCAAAAGTTATCGTTTATTAATATATCTAATTTTAGAATGAAAGATTAATTTATTTTTTTGGGACATAATGGACAATTAATTGAAAATTCGATATTTTAACCTCAAATTAAAATACACAGTACAAAAGAAGTGATGGGCATGAAAGAATTTTCACCGCACGCTTATATAATCCTCTCTCTCTCTCTCTCAATATATATATATATATATATAGATATATATAGATAGATATATATATATATGTGTGTGTGTGTGATTTACTATGTATAACCCTAAAATCATTGATCGATCTAAGAGAAATAGGTGGGTCTAAATTTTAAAAATTGAGGACAAAATCATGTCGATATAATTTAAATGGACTTGCATAATATCTTAGCTAACTAGCTCTCCGTTATGTTTATTTTTAAGAATATATATATAGCATGCCAACAAAAGACAACATCATTGTTTGTTGTATGCTCCATTGCTATTGCGCATGATTAAATGTGGTCGATAATTTTTGCATAAAAAATTAAGTTCCACTTTCCTTTTTAATTTGTTTATAATTCAAGGATCATTTGTATTTTTTTTATTTTATTGTTGCATGTATAAGAAAAGACTATATCAAAGACGATTCTTAAATTTTCATTTAGTTATTTAATATTTTTTGTTAGCAATGCAACAAGTAGGTCGTTTACGAGTAAAGTTGTAAACGAATTTAATTGAGCTGAGTTAGACTTTGACATGCAAACTCAAACTTATTTAAAAGTTAAACGAGTTGAAACCAAGTCGAGTTAAATAAAATCGAGTTTTAAATGAATTTGAGATTAATATATTAACTCAACTCATCTAGTAAACAAGTTGAATTCAAACTTGAGTCAAGTTTAAACAAATCAAGTCAAATTTAAATTCGACTCTCATATTATTTTTTTTATTATAAAAATTAAAAAAATAGTTAAATGTTAAGCAACTCAAAACACCACATTATTTAAGCTTGATACATCATCACATTATTTAAGTTGAACTCATTTAAACATATAAATAAATTTATTTGAGTTTAAGTAGTTTAAAATTTAATCGAGGTGAATAAGGTCGGGCTACCGGACAACCCACGTTTGCACCATTATCTATCATCCTGTTGGCTACAGCACACACACAAGAATATAAGATGAAATATTTATAATATAGTTTTTGATAAAAGTGCTTTTAAGAAATTAAAATAGTATATTATTTAAAATTGTAAAAATATTTTTAAAATAGTAAAATACAAAATTATACAAAACTGTGCACTTTTTTTGTAAGTCTTTTTTTAGAGATAATCTCTACTCGTTAAAAGCATTTTTGGATAATATAAGATAAGTATTAATTTTTTAAAATTAATTTAAGATATTTCAATTTTAACTTGAAAGTGTCCAGCTCATCGCTCAGCGCCTCAGCCAGACGAACTCATATTCCCTTTGTTCTTTGTTTTATATTTTGAAATAAAAATAACACTATCTTTGTTCTAAAATATAAGATAATTATTAATTTTTTTAATTTAAGATATTTTTAAATTCAATATTTATATAAACAATTTAATCGTAATAAATATTATAAATTATCTAAAAAATATTAATAATTATTAAAAAAAATATTTTGTAATTTTTAATAAATTATATAAATTTTAAGTTTAAAAATATTTTAAATTAACTTTTAAAAATTAATAGTTAATAGTGATCTTATATTTAAGAAGAAAAGGAGTATATATTATAATTATAATAGAGTTCGTGTTTGAATATTATAAAAGGTTTGCAACTGCCATATGCATATATACTTCTACCATCAAAAGAAAATACGTATCGGAAATTTGGAATGAATATTTGATATTAACTTAATATCACAGATATTTAAAGGAGAAAAGTGATTTGTACCTTCTGAAGGATCGGTTGTACCATTTGTAAATATCTCTGGTTGAGCTCGAACAAGAGTACTGAAGAAGAAGATGGTCGCAAAATAGAAAGCCAACAAAGAAGTAGTCACTTCTTTCATGGAGAATTGTAGAATTATGTCAGGACGGTGTTGGCAGGCAGATTGATAGAAAGTGAAAATTTCAAATAGAGAAACATCCCTTAAATAGAGCGAATTCATATTTTCGCGAAAAATTCATATTTTTAAGAAACTTTCTTCACATGAATAATAAGTAAAATTTATTATTATATAAGTGATATATTATGAAAGTATAATTATTTTTTTTGTAAAAATGATAATTTTCTAAATAGATAGCTACATTTTGGACCGAGCATCCGATAATATTACTCCCAATGAAAAATATAAAGTCCATATTAATTTTTTAAACTTAATTTAAGACATTTTAAATTTTAGTTTTAACATGATTCATGTAAATTTTAAAAATAATAAATTTTATAATTAGTAATATTTTATAGGTAATTTACAATATTCATAATTATATTGACATTAATTAAATGAATCAATATTAATCTTATAATTTAAAATAAAAAGAGTATATAAATATTATAGTTTTCAATAATTATCATTGAAGTATTTGGAATCAAATAACTTCATATTTATATTGAATTATAGAACATAATTTGTAAATTGACTCCAAAACATTATTTTTTCCCCATAAAACAGAAGTCAGTCAAATATAAATGCATTTTGAATACAATTGCAAGTTGACTTCAAAACATTTCTATCAATTTTTTTAAGTCAATAAAATATGCATTTTGAATACGTCTTAAAATTCATATCGCGTGAATAAAAAATATTAGTACAAATAATAATAATAATAAATAAAATAAGACCCATATAAAATCATTTCATAAAATCTAAAATTTATGTGATTCACATAAATTTTGAAGAAAATTTTTTCTCTCTCTTTCTGTTCTAAATTATAAGATCAATACTAATTTTTAAAAAGTCAATTTTAAACTCAAAATTAACATAAATTTATATAATTTATGTCAATACAATAAACAAAATACTAGTTGAGCTTCAACACAGTTTAATTTGGCACTAAGGTTTGTTTGTGTAGGAATATTTGGAGGAGAAAGGGAAAGGGAAATGCTAACTGCACCTAAATTGCAAACCATTAACGAGGGTCTCAAATTATTTGTATCAATTTTTTATATCATGTTTATGTTATTAAAGACATAATATATATATATATATATATATATATATATATATATCATATTAAAAATTTAATATAAAGGATCTCATCTCACTAATGTGTTGGTGATATTTAATGGAGTAACTTGAAGAATGATGTTATATGTCATATCAACGGGTACACAAATCTGGTGTATGTAGCACTCTTTAAAAAATTATGCAACAATAATGATCTGAAACTGAAGTGAGGCCAATATTGAGCAAATACATGCACTAGGCATGGTTGAGTTGCAGATTTTGAGGCCAGCAAGCCAGCCAGCTCTTTTTGGTGCTTGACAAGCTTAGAGTATCTTTAATAATCTCTTCAAATATTGTAAAATATTTAAATAAATAAATTATATTAAAAAAATTATTTCTAATAACCTCTTTAACCTTAGTTATTAAATTTACAACCTCATTTTTTTTCTTCAAAAATAGTAAGCTGACCTTACCTATTTAAAATATTTATTTTATTTTAAGATAATCAAAATTATATAAAAAAAATGCTAAAAACATTTATTTTGATCATATGATATGGCATACATTTATTTTCCTTTCGTGTTATGCATCTATACTGTAAAAGATGATTGTAAATAATATGTCATTCGCTATCCGAATACAAGCTGCAATATTGAAAGGCTTAAAAGAAAATATTATTAAAGATTGTTTTCATTGAAAAAAGAATAAAATAATACACGAAAAGATAAAAACAAAAAAAAACAATACAACAAAAAAGAGCACAAATATCATCAAGCAAAACAGAAAATAACACATGCATCATCAACCAAAGGGAATTTAGTTTTAATTAAATATTAATTTTTAAATATAATTTATTTTTTAGAATGTTATCTTTTTAAAAAATGAATGTTATTAATTATTTTAAATGTTATTAATTATTATTATTTTAAGTCAAATATTATATTAATTGAATTAAAAAGACTGATAAAATATAAAATATTAAAATAATAAATAATATCTTTTAAATTATTACGTAGGTTAATAAATTTTAATTTAAAGAATTTTTTTTATTATTACTCTCGGAGATGTTCATAAATGTGGCACAAGAATAGCTGGAAATTGGTGGGCCATCAACTGCTGCATTCTGGCAAGTGCCGTCCTAGAGTAATTGGCACAGCAATTGATTAATTGTGGTGGGTGTGGGCTCAGTTCATTGCATTATATTGACTAATAATAACTGGTTTGAGTTGTAGCTTTCTGATAATAACTGGTTTGAGTTGTAGCTTTCTGATTGCTTGTTTGGGGGAAAGAAATGTGTTAATTATAGTGATGAAGTACAATATTTCTACGGTTGTTTACAGAAAAAGGGGTTGCATTCATATAGAATTCCCAATTTGTGGGTACAATATTTTGCCTAGTGATTGATTTGGTCTGGATTCGTTGGACAACTCAGCAGTACAACACTATAGATAGGATGAGTCAATGTTTATGTAGTTTTGAATTAGGACTTCAAATAAAATATAATAAATTACACTTACTACTGTTTTATTTGGCACCTTTCCATGAAACCAGCTCGCTCTAAATTGAATAATTTTTTAGTCAAAGATCAAAATTGATAAAGATATTTTATATTAATTTATTTTTTACTATCTCATATTTTTACGTATGTCAATATTTAATATTAACAAAAAAAATCGTCATATATAATAACTTCAAAAAATTAATTATATGTCGATTAATTTTATTACGAATTTAGATTGCGACTAATGTCATACTCTAAACGATAAAATAAAATAATAATACGTGAATTTCTTTTTTATTATTTTATATCTCATATATTCATATATGTCTATATTTGATATCGATAAAAATTTATTGTTATATATAATAACACTCCTAATAAAAAGGTTTTAAACTTGATTCTTTTATCTTTCGAGCCCTCTTCAATGATTTGGAAACAAACTGAGCTTAAATGTTAAAATATAATAAATTAGGATAAGATTATTTTTAATTCTCTCAATACATATGTTGATATTTATAATCAATATAAATTTATCATCATATATATATATATCGCAATACTCTATTTGATTTTTATATTTCATATATGTATGACTAACTTGCATGTTATTGTTTTTAGGCTTTGCACTCTCTAAAAATCAAAAAATTTGGTAAGATTGGTTATTAAGCCTTAAATCTAGACATGAGTTAGACCTATGATCGCGTGGAATGAGACTTCCTCCGATGGTTGATGCGCCATATGAAAATTTTCCGACATTATGAATTTTATGATTTCTATTAAGTATTTTGTATTGTTAATAGATAAATGATATGTTCAGTTATAGATATTTATGTTGCGTTTAGATTGAATGAATGAAATGAAAGAAATAATGTAATAATTTTAAGGTATTTCAAGTATATGTTTGATTGTTAGTAGGAGTGAGTGGTGTAATATAATGGTAAAATTATTATACATATCTATTCTAATGGAATAAATTTTATTCCACCACCTCTCACATGGAATAAAAATCAAAGGGATTGAATGAATTTTTATTCCACTAGAATGTGTTATCCTCTAAAATAATCATCTAATACACTGTTTTTTCATTACAACTATTTTCATTATCAAATATTAGTTTATATGATAAACATTATGTGTACGTAATTAGACGTAAATTGAAATCGGATAACTTTCTAAAATAGCGTCTTTTTTGTTGCAAGTCTATTTTAAATTTTTTGAAGAAAATCCAAAAATATGGATGAATAAACATAAGAAAGAATAGGGATTGACAGTGGAAGAAAGGAAAAAAAATTGGTAATAAATCGTGGGATAAAGTGGTTTTGCCTAATGATTTGTTTGGTCCGGAATCGTTGGACAACTTAGAAGTACAATTAAGGGTGTTCATTCGCTTCGAACTGAAGTAGTACCGAATCGAACCGGTACCAAACCTATCAAAATTCCAATACCTGAACCGGTTGGAACGGTTCGATATATCAATAAACCGGTTCGGTTCTGATTTAACCGAAAATAATAATAATAATAATAATAATTATTATTATTATTATTAATTATTTATTAATAATAATAATAAAATAATAAAATCGGTACGACCCGAACCAAAAAGTGGCGAACTGGTACTAGAACGGGTGCCGAACCGGTACCGAATCGATTCATTTTATACTGAAACGACCGGTTCAGACCGATCCGATTAACCAAAAAATCCCCCAAAAAATGAGCAATCCTAAGTACAACACTATAGATAGGATGAGTCAATGTTTATCTAGTTTTGAATTAGGACTTCAAATAAAATAGAATAAATTACACCTACTACTGTTTTATTTAGCACCTTTCCATGAAACCAGCTCTAAATTGAATAATTTTTTAGTCAAAGATCAAAATTTATAAAGATATTTCATATTAATTTATTTTTTACTATCTCATATTTTCACATATGTCAATATTTAATATTAACAGAATTTTTTCGTCATATATAATAACTTCAAAAGAAAAAATTATATGTCGACTAATTTTATGACTAATTCTATTAATTTTCTTGAATCGAAATTCAATTTTATCACAATATTTGTTCCATATATAACTTATGTTCCTTCAAATATTTGTCTCAAACGGTAACACAAGCAGTTGAATCTTATGGGCCGTCACAAATTTTCCACCTTAACATTAACAAATTATTCTAAAAATATTCAATACCACATCATTTGAGAGAAATTTAATATTACAAATGAATATTTTTTTTTTCCATAATAGTTTTAATCAGCTTTTCCTCAAGTTTAACAGCTTTCATTTCATCAACCTTCTTGATTATTTTTGACTTCAAGACTTTTTCTTTAATTTTTAATTTTCACCATCAGCTCTGACTGTGGTGTCTATCATTCGAGTAGAGGCACAATTTTTTCCTGAACAATAGTTCTTCCTCTTTATTTTTTCCCCTCCAAATTAATTTGTTAATTTAAGGATCGATGTGATTAAGGAAGGAGCAAAACAGAGCTATTTATATAAACGTAATTAGGCTGATGGCATCTTCATCTACATGTATATAAACATCTCTTGTTAAACGAATGTATTTAAACAATTAATAACTCTATAAATTCAAAAATTATAGATTACATGATTAAATTTGAAAGGTCTGAATTCATTATAGAACCCATCTAAATATATTAAATTTTATTATGTATAATTTATTTGTTTATTATAGAACTTAATTTGTAAATTGACTCCAAAACATTATTTATTTTTCCCCTAAAACATAAGTCAATCAAATATAAATGCATTTTGAAAACGTCCTTACAATTCATACCGCGTGTTAGATTTAGGGCAACAAATTGGAAAAGGTTCGTGTGGACGTAAGTAAGCACATAAGGATACGGTGTCCGTAAGTAGGTATTTTAAGTCAGTCTTCTTGGCCCCAAGTCAACGAAATAGGGGCCCCTGGCCCACCAGAATTGGAATTGCACGCACTTCGTACTAACATAAATAAAAATTATTTATAAATTATTTCTTTCTATAAAAAAATAAAGGGCTTTTTCGCACCAATTTTTTTTTAAAGGACTCGCCCCCCCCCTCCCCTCCTATTTTATTACTAAGATACATTTATTTTATAAGACTATAAAATTATCACATATCTAATTTATTTTTTCTTCCGAGTTATACGCTATTATAAAATATTAGTATATGTGACATAGGCTATATGTGTGCAATTAAGATTTTTTTAATAAATGTTTTGAAGAAAATCTAAAAACATGGATGAACAGATATAAGAGAGATTAGGGATAGAAAATAGGAGAAATAAAGAAATTAATAATAAATCGTGGGTGGAGTGATTTATTATGAGTTAATCAATGTTAAAGAGATAATTTAACTAAAATATAATAATTTAAACTTTATGATAAAACATGCTAACATAGAGTGATAGATCAAGCGGATGCTCCTGCTTTATATGTAGACTAGTTTATGTAGCACACATTATGTGTGCTATTAATAAAAAAAATTAAAAAGATAGAACATAAAATAGAAATAGAAAGCCGGAGAAAAAAAAGAAACTACTAATAATTTGTGGATGGAGTGTGATTGTTAAAAGTTTACTGTTGCGAAGAGATAATTTATTAAAATGTAGTGATTTTTTAAATTTTATCATAAAATAGATTAACATAGAGTGAGAGACCTGCAATGTTCCAAATTTCGAAGAATATTGTAATATAATTTTATATGAATAAATAAAGATTGATTGATATTCATAATGTCTTATGTGTATGTATTTGATTTTGTGTTTTGGTTCTAGTATTCAACCGTAACACTTATTAAAAATCTAAAAGTTATTTTAGGGCAAAAGCCTAAATTAGAAAAAATATTATAACCTAAACCTTAATTTCAAACAATCCTAAACCTTAGAAATGTATTATTCACAAATACACGTAGAAATATAAAAATTATACGATAATAATACGGTATAAATACGAAAAGTCGTGAATAGTAAAAATCAGCTAACCAAAATACTTGAAAATGAACTAAGTTGGTTTAGGCATGCACAACAGGCCGGCCTGGCCTGGCCCGGCCTGGGACTGCCAGGCCTTGAACGTTGACCAGGCCGGGCCGGGCCTTTGACTTTTGGCCTGCAGGCCGGGCCGGGCCGGGCTTGACGCTAAAAAAGGGGGCCTGTTGAGGCCTGCAGGCCAGGCCAGGCCAGGCCTTGGGCCAGGCCAGGCCAGGCCAGGCTTTGGGCCAAGCCAGGGCAGTCCAGTCCGATTCGATTCATTCCAACAATTTTTTTAGTAATTTTAAATATTATTCAAACACCAATTAAAATTTTAAACTTAATTGATGTATTAATTAAAAGTAATGTGTTACAAGTTACAGCTTTCAAATTACAATAATGAAAATTATCTTTTTTATTATTATTTTGCAAATAACTTTCTAGTTGTTACGCTAAGTATCTATTAAAATAAAGATGCAATGAAAGATCTGTAAGAAGTGTAGGTTGCTAGCTAGGTAAGGAAAATCCTTATATATTACACTAGTCAATGTGTTTTCATAGATTTCTTTATTTGTATATAAATAAACATGCATAAATGAACGTATTAAAATACGTCAATTTTATTTTATTTATTGAATAAGTCGTTACAAAGATGAAGTTTTCGTTTACAGTGGGAGAATTGAAGTAGCGAATAAAGAAAATCTGCAGATTGGACTAAGCTTTTGGTGAACCAGACCAGGCTAGGCCCAGGCCAGGCCCCAGGCCGGGCCAGGCCGGGCTTTTTGGCAGGCCAGGCCAGACCGGATCTGAGCCAAAAAACTGTGGTCTGTTCATGGCCTTCAGGCCAGGCCGAGCCAGGCCAGGCCTTGACCAGGCCGGGTTTTGACCAGGCCGGGCCCAGGCCGGGCCGCAGGTCGCAGGCCTTTTGTGTATCACTAAGTTGGTTGATGTTTAGTTGTAATCAAACTATGTTAGATATAACTAAGTTAGTGTAATCAAACTAAGTTGCAAACCAACCTAACTAAATTGGTTACCAAACTAGGCTATGAAAGGACTAAAATGCTCTTAAAACAAAAGTGGAAATGACTTTTTTGCCCCTCAATACCCGGCCCCTTTAGAAGCCACCAAGCTTGCTTTGCAAGCTCAAAAGAAGTGTACAAATGAAGTTTTGTTAGACTTGTTCAAGAAGCTAGAAAATGGTTTAATGACTAAACTATCCTAGGTTTGAAACTCCTATAAATACAAGCCTCCATCATTCATTATTTTCATCATTTTACAAACCAAGTTTCAAGAGAAAAGAAAGCTATATATATATATATATATATATATATATATATATATATATATTTGAGTGTATTGTGAGCTATCATTAAATTTCAAGAGTGGAAGTCGTGCATCTTTTTGTATAAAAACTAGAACTTCAAGAGGTAAAATTTTTAGTCGTTGTTACGTTCGATTTTCTTTCATAATATTGTAGAAAAGCTCAAGAACACATGTCGTTACCATATACGATTTTTCTTTCTCCGTATTATTCGTGTGTTCTTGAGAAAATCTTTATATAAGTAGTTATAATATTTAAATTTCTTCAAGTATAAAGTAGAAATATACTTTTACAAGCAGTTATAATTCTCAAATTTTTTCCATATATATTAGAAGAAATCATTTTTACAAGCAATTATAATGCTCAAATTATTTCAATTATGAAATCCAAAAGCTTAAGAACACAAGTCGTTACCATGTACGATTTTTCATTCTCCATGTTTTTCGTATGCTCTTGAGCAAAAGTCATAAAACTCTATATATGTAGGTTTATGATTTTGTTATTTTTATGTTATTAAGCATTATTGATTATTAGAATATGTTATCTTAGCAAATAAGCATCATATTTTATCAATGAGGTCAAAGAAATATGAAAACATCTTTCAGCAGTCCCCTTTTTGCCGAATTTTGTTCATTTCTGTCAGGAATTTTGTACTTTGGTCCATATATGATTTGTAGAGACGGAAGTTACAAATGCGTGAAATTTTTAACAACTCAAAAATATTTTAAAACGAAGGAGTTATGGTCGTTACAAGTCAGCTGACTCTGACAGCAAACTAGGCTGCCACAAATCTGAAAATAAGTCTTTTTCATATGAGTTGTATAATTCGTTTCACCTATGAAAATAGTCTAGTTTGAAATTTATGATAGGCACACTTAGAAGGGGGGGTTGAATAAGTGTGGAGCAAACAATATCCAATTTTTCAGTTTTAAAAATCTGTTACGAATACGGCAACCTATTCAGCAGACCGTATTAAGTTATTCAGTTTGCCGTATAACTTGCTGTATTAAACTGGCAATAATCTGCTTGCTGTGGCGATTTTGGAAATTATTTTTCTTATATCAAATGAAGATCTGAATTGAAATAAATAATTTTCTCATGAAATATATATATCAAAGTATTCAGAATGTGTTTTATAATTCAAAATTGAAGCATGCAATGAACAAATAAAGTAACGCAATCAATCGCATGAACACGAGGAATTTTTACGTGGTTCGGCCCCTAACTTCTATTCTAGTGGCCTACTCCACGTCCAATACCAACTAGTATTGGAGACACTTTTATTGATCAACTTGGTTTACAATTAAACCCCTTTTACAAAACAAATTTCCACAACCTTTGAGGACTTATCCTCCCCGAGCACCTTTGCCCACCTTGTGCAAACCTATGCGCACCTTGAGTACCTCTACTCACCTTGAGCACCTATGCTCACCTGGAACTTGTTTGTAATAACCCAATAGACTACTCACTTAGTCTATTAAACAACCTTGAAGCAACAAGATAATTAGTACAATATAGACTACGATCAAAGCAATAATTATATCAATAAATCAAGGCTCAACTAATTATGCAATGATCAATATAAAAGATGAAGATATCACCGATTTAAGATTAAGAGAATCGAAGCTGTAACGAATCGGTTTGCGCTTTAAAAATCCTTCACCAATTAATTATGCTTCACAAGAAATATTCAAGCTTGAGAGAGAGTGTGAAGAATAATCACAATGTATGATATATGCTTTGTGTATATTCCGTGTGTCACCTTTTTGCAAAAAGACTATCATATATTTATATACCGTAAAACTTGTCCGTTGTAATTGATTAGCCTGATTATCGTTTAGAAAATAAAAGATAATGACCAAGGCGTGATCCCATCACTCTGTCTAGCAATACCGATTTAAAGCAATAGAGTACCATTAATCAAACAATTGAAAATATCTTTAGTTTTACCGTTTGACTAAATTGCTCCCTTGATACATGTTTCCTTAATTGATATAATATATTACTCCTTTTGACTTAGTCACCTGTAGCATGCATGGAAGGTTTAACATATTTTATTCCTTTAATTTCTATTCACCCAATTGTTTATTCCATTCACTAATGTAATATGAGTCAGCAACAATTTTACTTTGCTAATTGGCTCCAAATATTACCGTTACATGCAATCTTCCATTTAACAAAACTTGGTAAGAAATGAATGTTTTAACACATGCACTTTGATTGGCTAATGATTTCAGTAAGGTAATATATAATTATATATATACATGAATCAAGCCATTGATACACTTAAATGAGATTTTATTGTGGAACAAAGTGAATCAAAAAATATATTTATATAGATTCATTATGGAAGGAGGAGTATTTCATTAAATAAAACTCTTGTTTTAAAACTAACTCCAATAATTATAGGAAAGAATAAAATCAACTTTAAAAATAATTTTCCCACAATTAAATAAATACGTTAAGAATAATTTGGAGTGATTTAAGGAATTAGTTTTTTTTTTTTTTTTTTACCACTCTAATAATATACCCGTTAAAAAAAAACAACTTGACCAACACAGATTCTTTTTAAGTCCCATGAAATATCCAATCAAATAATTTTGTCAACATGGAAAGCTTAATAAAATAATATAAAGATAATTCTTTTTAGTTTCACCCAACATTGGAAAGCTTAATCTAGATCACAAATCATATTACTACCGTTGGACAAAAGATGGGAGAACATATGCACAACTCATTCCCATGAAATAAAATAATAATCTCCATAATGGTCAACATTATTCCACGTAAAAAAGTAAAATGTTTAGCTCCATTAATTAAGAAAATTATGGAAAGTCAAATTAATAAAAATCCCAATTTCAAAACTTATGGTAATAGATTTTATTTAGAAAATATTTATTAAAATCTATTTTCAAAATAACTCCTCTAAATTTGAAAAGGATTAAAATTCAACTTTTTAATTTAACTCTCATTAGTAAATATTTGATCATTATTATTTTTGAAAGCTAAATTAATTATTTTCATGCAATGCAAAATATCATGCAAAACCTAGAGCCTTGATTGAGATATAATTAGAGCTAGGATCTTACATTGAAAAACTAATGACTCAATTATATCTTCAAGCCTTCATGCTATCAATCCTTTGCAAAACCAAGGCTTCAAGAAAACTTGTGTTTGTCCCACTTAATTTCCTGTAAATGCATAAGTAAACATTTAGTAAAATAAGGAAGTCATCATCAAAACATAAGGTCGGAATATCACCAAATCAACATTCTCCCCCTTTTTGATGATGACAATACAATAAATATAGCTCCCCCTAAAACCATGCATATATGTAAAACAACATCAATACAACATGTCGAATCAAACCTGTAGAATCAAACCTGTACGCCTTTCTTGTATCAATTCACAACAGTTTTTATGCAAACCTTATTTTCTCTCCCCCTTTGGCATCATACAAAAAAAATTGATAACCAAGTAGTGCATATAAGATCATCAAATGTCAAACCCAACATAGATTAATTTTCTCCCTTTGTCATAACAAATAGAGAGTTAGAATCGAATATATATCCATGAAAGTTCAAGTAACTCTAATTCAAGTTCAATTCTAATTTTTCTCCCCCTTTGTCATTATTCAAAAGAAATAAACTAACTTGTAGCCCACTGTATTTTAGCATAGCAAAATATATAATTGACTCATTTAGTTTTCATCAAAATATTCAAAAAAAAATATTAGCCTCAATTAGACTAGAAAACGTGTATTAATAAGTCATGCATATGATTAGAAAAATAAATTATGCACATATAAGTCAATTAATTTATGCATATGCTCTTCATGTTGAATATGATCAGAATTTGAAGGTTCTTTATCTCCTTGTACAGTTTCTGTTTTAGGCCATTTCTACCATGCTAATCCAGCTAGCTGTTTATCTGGATCTGGTATACTATTCTGCACTGCCTAACTTATTGGAACTGCAGCAGTTTTCTCTTGTAGCAATGTTCAAGCCCCTTTTGTGCAGCCTCATCTCTTTCACTTTGAGACACACCTACAAAATATATTTTATCTTTTTGGTACCCATATCTTTTTGGGTCCACTTGGGTTAGTCGCATGCAAATCACTTTTCTTAATCCATACTTTCTTAATCTTCTTGTTGCAATTATCATTTAAATGCCCTTTAATTCCACAATTTTTACAAGTACTAAAAGGAGAACAATAATTTAATTTAACATGTGATCTAGATTTTAGTATTTTTACATCACTCTTTTTATGTGTTGGATTATAACCAATTCCTTGTTTTTCATAGCTAGGCCTTTGTTTACCTAACATGATAGTTAAGTTTTCTTCCCCTTGAACAAACTTAGCCAATGATGATTTCAATGATTTTATCTCTTCTTGTAATTCATTAGTTGAAGTGTTTTCAATATGTGTATTATCATTAAAAGTATCAATACAAATATCTCTCATTTTTATTTCTTCGGTTAATTTTTCAACTTCATTATTCAAATAATTAACCTTGTTAAGAAGAATTTTGTTTTGGTTTTCTAAGAAATCATTTTTAGTAATTAAAATATTTTCCTCTTGAGATGGTCTCTCCTTTTCAATTTCTTTATTTTCATCTATTAATGTATCAACTTCATTCATTAATGTATTTACCAAGTCCTTTAAGTATACATTCTTTTCTCTTAATTTTTCATTTTCTTGTTTTAAAAAATTATAATCAAAAGTGGTTACCTCACTTGATTCATCATCAATTCCCACGAAGCACACATGAGCTATTTCGTCATTTGCATCAACTTCCACATCGGATTCATCATCACTCCAAGTAACAAGAGCTTTGTTCTTTTTGTAGCTTGATTTGCCTTTTAATTTGAAGCAGTCCCTTCTAAAATGACCCGGCCGCCCGCATTCGAAACAAGTATCTTCATTTTGCTTTCCTTTGAACTTGTTTGAAGTTATCGCATTATTTCTTTTATTCTTTCTTTGAATCAATCCTTTGAGCTTCCTTGATATCCTTGCAATTTCTTCATCCGAGTCATCGTCTAACTCTTCTTCACTTCCTGCATTAAGAGCTAGCACTTTCTTTGTAGGAGTTTCCTCCTCATCATCATATCTTTTCAATTGATGTTCATATTCTTCTAATTCACTAAACAAGGTTAATGTATCCATAATCGAAATATTAGTAGAATCTTGTAAAGTTGTTACTTTTGATGCAAACCTTTTGGGCATAGCCCGAAGTAGTTTACGGTTTATCTCCCTTTGTGGAATGGATTTATCTAGTAGCTTTAAGGAATTCATGAGTGTAAGAAATCGTGCTTGTGCCTCCTTTATAGTCTCATCTTTTTCAAGCTTGAACATTTCATATTCATGCATGAGCATGCTAAGCTTCACTTCCCTAACTTTTGAAGTTCCTTCATGGCTCACTTTTAAGATATCCCATATCTCCTTAGCCGTGTTGCATGAAGAGACTTTATCAATCTCGGATTGCACCATGCCACTAAGTAGTGTGTTCATTGCCTTAGAATCATACGACACCATGTAAGTCTCGGTTGAGTCCATCTCCATTAGTGTTTTTGGAGTGCCATCTTTTTTCCGTGGAACGACCGGTCCATTCTCCACAACCCACCATTCCCAAGGGTCTTTCTTGAGATAGATACTCATGCGGAATTTCCAGAAGTTATAATTTTCAGCACCGAGTAGCAATGGAGGTCTAGTTGTTGATTGCCCTTCTTGAATGTAGTTCCCGAAATGTGCCATTGCAGAATCTTTCCCTACAAGTCACCTTTAAGACCAAGATAAGTAGAGCCAAGCTCTGATACCAAATGAAATTTATGATAGGCACACTTAGAAGGGGGGGTTGAATAAGTGTGGAGCAAACAATATCCAATTTTTCAGTTTTAAAAATCTGTTACGAATATGGCAACCTATTCAGCAGACCGTATTAAGTTATTCAGTTTGCCGTATAACTTGCTGTATTAAACTGGCAGTAATCTGCTTGCTGTGGCGATTTTGGAAATTATTTTTCTTATATCAAATGAAGATCTGAATTGAAATAAATAATTTTCTCATGAAATATATATATCAAAGTATTCAGAATGTGTTTTATAATTCAAAATTGAAGCATGCAATGAACAAATAAAGTAACGCAATCAATCGCATGAACACGAGGAATTTTTACGTGGTTCGGCCCCTAACTTCTATTCTAGTGGCCTACTCCACGTCCAATACCAACTAGTATTGGAGACACTTTTATTGATCAACTTGGTTTACAATTAAACCCCTTTTACAAAACAAATTTCCACAACCTTTGAGGACTTATCCTCCCCGAGCACCTTTGCCCACCTTGTGCAAACCTATGCGCACCTTGAGTACCTCTACTCACCTTGAGCACCTATGCTCACCTGGAACTTGTTTGTAATAACCCAATAGACTACTCACTTAGTCTATTAAACAACCTTGAAGCAACAAGATAATTAGTACAATATAGACTACGATCAAAGCAATAATTATATCAATAAATCAAGGCTCAACTAATTATGCAATGATCAATATAAAAGATGAAGATATCACCGATTTAAGATTAAGAGAATCGAAGCTGTAACGAATCAGTTTGCGCTTTAAAAATCCTTCACCAATTAATTATGCTTCACAAGAAATATTCAAGCTTGAGAGAAAGTGTGAAGAATAATCACAATGTATGATATATGCTTTGTGTATATTCCGTGTGTCACCTTTTTGCAAAAAGACTATCATATATTTATATACCGTAAAACTTGTCCGTTGTAATTGATTAGCCTGATTATCGTTTAGAAAATAAAAGATAATGACCAAGGCGTGATCCCATCACTCTGTCTAGCAATACCGATTTAAAGCAATAGAGTACCATTAATCAAACAATTGAAAATATCTTTAGTTTTACCGTTTGACTAAATTGCTCCCTTGATACATGTTTCCTTAATTGATATAATATATTACTCCTTTTGACTTAGTCACCTGTAGCATGCATGGAAGGTTTAACATATTTTATTCCTTTAATTTCTATTCACCCAATTGTTTATTCCATTCACTAATGTAATATGAGTCAGCAACAATTTTACTTTGCTAATTGGCTCCAAATATTACCGTTACATGCAATCTTCCATTTAACAAAACTTGGTAAGAAATGAATGTTTTAACACATGCACTTTGATTGGCTAATGATTTCAGTAAGGTAATATATAATTATATATATACATGAATCAAGCCATTGATACACTTAAATGAGATTTTATTGTGGAACGAAGTGAATCAAAAAATATATTTATATAGATTCATTATGGAAGGAGGAGTATTTCATTAAATAAAACTCTTGTTTTAAAACTAACTCCAATAATTATAGGAAAGAATAAAATCAACTTTAAAAATAATTTTCCCACAATTAAATAAATACGTTAAGATCAATTTGGAGTGATTTAAGGAATTAGTTTTTTTTTTTTTTACCACTCTAATAATATACCCGTTAAAAAAAAACAACTTGACCAACACAGATTCTTTTTTTGTCCCATGAAATATCCAATCAAATAATTTTGTCAACATGGAAAGCTTAATAAAATAATATAAAGATAATTCTTTTTAGTTTCACCCAACATTGGAAAGCTTAATCTAGATCACAAATCATATTACTACCGTTGGACAAAAGATGGGAGAACATATGCACAACTCATTCCCATGAAATAAAATAATAATCTCCATAATGGTCAACATTATTCCACGTAAAAAAGTAAAATGTTTAGCTCCATTAATTAAGAAAATTATGGAAAGTCAAATTAATAAAAATCCCAATTTCAAAACTTATGGTAATAGATTTTATTTAGAAAATATTTATTAAAATCTATTTTCAAAATAACTCCTCTAAATTTGAAAAGGATTAAAATTCAACTTTTTAATTTAACTCTCATTAGTAAATATTTGATCATTATTATTTTTGAAAGCTAAATTAATTATTTTCATGCAATGCAAAATATCATGCAAAACCTAGAGCCTTGATTGAGATATAATTAGAGCTAGGATCTTACATTGAAAAACTAATGACTCAATTATATCTTCAAGCCTTCATGCTATCAATCCTTTGCAAAACCAAGGCTTCAAGAAAACTTGTGTTTGTCCCACTTAATTTCCTGTAAATGCATAAGTAAACATTTAGTAAAATAAGGAAGTCATCATCAAAACATAAGGTCGGAATATCACCAAATCAACATAGTTAAGTTATAAAAACACTTATTAAGAAGTAAAATTTGATAAACTAATATTTGGGTACGCGTAAACAATTATGTAGGCTTTTAACGCTTTACCGGGAAACCCTAGTTTTGCTTTAAGGCACGTTTTCTCTCATCCACTTATGTTTACTTGTTTTTTTATGTGGTTTATACATTGTTGGTTCCCTGATTGCAACACTAGTGATCTAGAAGGGGGGGGGGGGGGGGTTGACTAGATCACCTAAATATTTCAAAATTCTTTTGTCAAATCATTTATTTTGTAACTTGCAGCGTAATAGTTAATTTGATAAAACCCTTTCTTAATTTGAGAAAATAACAAGTCAGTTCTGTTTTGAGCTATGCTACTGAAATGATCTTGTACACAGTTAAGAAAGTTAATGTAGTTATAGTGTACGACAGTAAAAGAACATGAGAGAGGACACAGAGATTTTTAAGTGGTTCGGAGTATAAGGATCTTCTACTTCACTCTTCTGCACTTCTGACAGGGAATTCACTAAGGATATTCTTGCTCAATATAATCAGATTACTAAGATTTGTTACACCTGAACCACTAAGGTTCATTTGAGTCACTAAGTTTTGGAACACCTAGACACTAAATCTGTCCCACACAGGGTCAGATTCACTCAGAATCTGGTGAGTCATTAAGTCTTGTCTTTCTGATGTTATTGATAAAAATGGTTGTTGAGGTGCTGTTATATTGGCATTAAGTTCTTCTTCATTGTTGAAGTTAGCACTGAGCAATTCCTTCTCGACGATGATCTCTTGAGCCTTCTGATAAGTCGTCGTTTCTTCTGCTCTAATTGGTGGAATTTTCCCTTAATTGATCCTTCAAAGTGTATACCAACTTTGGGTTAATGATTAGTTTATTTGGTAGATCAATTTTTGTTTTCATCTATTTTCTTTCTTAACTCTACGATTTTAGAGATTTAATCCATACTCTTTATCTATTTCTTGCTCCTCTCCTCTCTCGCTTTTTAGATTCAAAAGAGAGTTTATATTTATAGAGAGATGTCTTGTGACGCCCCCAAATCCAGGTCACCTCAACCTCGAATCTGGTGTTCACGATACTATTCATACATCAATTCTAACTACCCCATTAATAATGCAGAAAAATAAAATAATATTATAATAAGACAGTCTTACATCGTTCCGAGGTTGTCTAACCTTAAATACAGCACATATTGTTCAAAAAGGTTTACAATATTAAGTAAACCAAAACAATACAAATACATAATCAATACTACATTTTCAATTTTTCCTTGCCCTTGTCCTTTGCAGTTTCCTCGGTCTGCTCTTGCTTAGCTGAAATAGTATATTTCATGCCAGAGTGAGCAATTTGAGTTGCTCAGCAAGTATAAGACAATTTATGGCAGAATATCTCAAGACAGAATAAAGATTTAGAAAATAACCTTCAACTATTTTATCAAATTTGTGAAAAACTCGAAAATAATTCAACATCAAGAATAAAATAAACTCAAATGTAAGTGATTCAATACGAAGAATAAATTGGAAGGTAAATGTTTCAGTACCAGAATTATGCTCAAATACAAAATTTTCAATATCCGAAATTAAGTTCTAGATTTTCAAACTGAGTGGTCTTTAAGGACTGTGAACACATAGAGGAATTATCAGTAAACTACTGACTACCTCAAAAGTATAAGTCAACCCTAAAGATTAAATTACACTCTTCTGCAAGTACTTAGATGATCAGTCTATTGTACCATATGTTATGTATAACACTTAGACATAGCGCGCAAGGTTGGTTTCCCGACATAAAAGTTACCCCTACAGAGAGGGTTTGTTCAACTCAGTCTCGTTATAGAGTCTGCACCAATAATTTGGTTTGGATTGGTTTTCAACACAATTGTAAGACCCTGAATTTTATGAAATACAAACTTTAATTTTTATTCATATATAGTTTTTTTGAAATAGTAAGTGGTTAAATTGACAAAGTTAAAAGTTAAGGATGTTATGCGTAAATTTTATTATGTCGGAAAATATTCGTTTTGTCGGAGAATATTCATTTTGTCGGGGAATATTTGGGTAGTACGACAGCGCCGAAATAACTAATCATTGGTGGCCCCACAACAGAATATTTGTCGGATATAGAAAACGACAGAAGTAACCTTTTTAAATAAAAATAGTAAATGGTGTTATCACTTTTAACTGTTAAAATGCCGGTGATAAAAGAATAGTAGCATACGGTATTTTATGGTATTTTACTGTAGCACACAGTATTCTACAGTAGCACACGATATTACACAGTGTCTCATATTATTGATCTGATAACATAGTTATTGCACAACATTCATCAATAATTGTTGTTATACAGTATTTTGCATTATTGATTCAATAATTGTCATTACACTGTATTTTATATCATTGAACCAATAATTGTTATTGCACTGTATTTTAAAATTATTGAACCTAATAATTGTCATAGTAACAAATATACAGTAATTTATATTATTAAATTAATATTGATCTGTAACGTGTTTCTTACATTATTGTAGAATTATTGTTGTAACATTATTTTATATGTAGGACCCACAAGAAGAAAATAATATATATATATATATATATATATATATATATATATATATATATATATATATAAACCACTATTATATGTAAATAGTATGTGGACCCTCTATGGGGCCCACGTGAAGAATGAAAAATATGAATTTGCTGGGGAAGAAAAAGCAACTAGGCAGCTGCTGAATCTTTTAGCACTGGCGCGCAACACGCCAGCTCACCTACCGTGCATAATACCTTCTTTTCTCCTATAAATAGGTTGCTCAGCTGAATAGAAAAATCACACCTAAAACATAAAGTTTTTCTGCAAGTATTTTGTGAGTTTTCTCTGAGAATAGTAAGGTTATCTTGAGTGTTTGTAAACCAAAAGGAGTGCAGAAATTTTTCAAGTAAGTATTTTATTAAAAAGTATTAATTGCACAAATACCTGTCACACGACATTCACAAATCTTTCTTTATAAGACTCTTCTTTGAGAAGATTTATTTTAAAAAGCCTTATTTGGAAGATTTATTTTGAAATATTATTTTAAAAATTATTTTTGAAGTTATTATTTTAAACTACAAAAATTTATATTATATAAATAATTTTGATAGTTCATAATATACGAGTTATCATACATCTTAAAATTTATATGTGGTAATTACTAATTATATTATAAATATATAGGTTGATCAACCTCATTTTTATCAATATTCAGTCACGTGATAAGGTAAGGAATATCCATTTTCTTTCATCTTCTATTATTTAAACTTACTACGGCAAGGGATACCATCTTTTTCATCTTCCATTATTCAAACTTACTACGGTAAGGGGTATCATTTCTTTTATATTCTTAATTTACTATGGTAAGTACTATTTGGTAAAATTTCCTGAAATGATTATATGTTCCTTAATAGTTTGCGCTTCATTTAATAACATTTTAATTGAACCTTCCTATTTTTCTGAACCTTTCTATTTGAACTGTAACCGTTATTCTGAATTGTGGATCATGAATATCATTTTTGAATTTCACTCCACATCATGTTGACAATTTGGACATTATTTGAATCTGCACAAAGTAAAATTATAAACTTCCAATATTTATTCTTTATCCTGTTTCTTCTGTTCATCATTTATATCACCGTTGTTATTCTAATAATCATAATCAAGTTGTTATGGATATCTGTGGCATAGGGTACAAATGATAGGATAAAGGCGATATAATGGTGATGTGTCTTTTATGACATGTGGTGAATGTTCTCTTTGGCCTGGGGCAAAGATGAACTGTTGTTTGGTATGATTATGATTAAAGGTTGTAAACTGGTATAATCATGATTGTTGGTGTTATATTGAATATCTTTGACCCGTAGTCCAAAGATGAACTATTGACTTGCATGACTATGACCAGGAATTGTAAATTTGTATTATCATGACAAGTGATGTTTCAGATGATAAAAGTCGATGATGTTTTTTTCTTAAAAAGAGAAGCGAGTGGACATCATGGTCCATATGATTTTCCTAGTGGTTGTTATTCTGCTGCAGTTGTTGATTTGAACTTTGTTTAAGAATTTAATTGCCGTTGTTAAATTAAAACTTGTTGTTTAAATTATTCTATCAAGAACTCAACTGTTAAAGGTTAACAATAATTTATTCGTCATTATCTTAGTCATGATATTTTTTACTGGGCTATTTGAGCTCACTATTTTCCTTTTGTTCAATTATTCAGGAAATGAGAATGTAGCTGGGACTAGCGGGGAAAAGAGGAGAATGGAGTGATGGTCCGAGATAGTTGCTATAGTAGTATTCACCATATTGAAAAATAGTTTGACAATAATAGTGAAGACTTAATTGTGTATTATTATACACTGTATTGTTGTATGTTGTATTATTTTATAATAATTTTGTTGTAGTCTTTTGACGACTCAAGTTTGGGCTGTGTGGGCTCAGATTTGGGGTCGTCACAACTATACTACCACATTTGGTCTAGCTGAATCTAAATAACATAAACCTACAACAATAAAACAGTTCATACAAGAATGGAACTATAAGCTCAACCAGTTCAACGAAAAAATAATGCTATTTTTGAAATGCACATTAGTGCGACCATGGTATGCGAAAACTAACAATAAATAGCTTGAATAGGAAACTACTCAACAGAATAAGTTCATGGTTAGAAAACTTGCTCAATATAAATTTGAGTAAGGTTAAGGAACTTGCCTCGTTCGTCGATTCCATTTACCTTTGATACCTCGTCGCGTGTATAACCTACAAATAATATAGTTGGCCCATAAATTAATGATCGTCATAATCCGTCACATTTTCACTATTAAACGCATCGCATCCTAGTTTAAGGTACTAGTCGTTACTTAATATAACACATATGTTAGCACATGCCACATTGCTTCCTTATGTTAGTTTACACTAGTCGTACCTTCTATACAGGTATGTATATTAACATACACTGCAGTGGTTAAATTTTCCAACATTCGCCGTAATCTTCACCAATATTCGTCTAACATTAATATAACATGTATATTAGCATATACCATCTTCAGTTTAGTAATGACATAACTATCTTATATTATATAAAACCACATAATTTAATTTGTTTCTCAAATTAGGTTATTAACTAACTTCATTAACTTAAACTTACATCAGTTCACCATTATTTTACGATGGTTAACCATATAATCATTTTGAAATCACATCAAGTATTACATTTACTTTTTAATGCGCCCTTGATTTTCCCTAATTAACGTATTCCTTTACCCAAAATAACAAAGAACTCATCAATTATTCATTCAAACATATAAGTCACACTCATTTCTCAAATCATTTATATATACCCATACATAGTTTGTAAGTTAATCTTTTATAAAACATGTTTCGTTAGAAAGAATTCACTGCTTAGATTCATCACATAAAATAGCAAAACTTTATTTCAAAACATTCATAATTCAAAACAATCTCTCTTTTCATTCTTTTATCCAAGATAGCCTATTTCCTTCATGTAGGATCAACACACCAAAGACATATAACACATCATCTAGTTAAAAATTAAATCTTTATAATTTAGAGTTTCAAAACCTATTGATACCTTTCATAATTGGTTTTAAAATTATTTAGATATCTACCACACATTTAAATGGATATTTGAACGATCACCTATATTATATATTGCAGAGCTGTAGAAAAACTCACAATTACTAGATTTATTGTCATAACAAACACATACATTGATAGTTATTTCTTAGATTCACATCATAACTTCAATATATAATAATGAAACTCTATAAATCTATAATCTTTAATTTCTAACAGCACAGTCCCTAAATTTTGTTTTAAGAGACAAAACAACCCCTCACTTTATTTGTAAAGCAAAACAGCCCCCATTTGTCTTAACAATGCTATAGCAGTTCTTTATTTCCTACAAAACAGTCCCTGTTTTATAAAAACATAGCAGTTCTTTTTTCTTTGAAAAAAACAAAACAACCATCGCTTGGTTTAAAGAAGCAAAACAGCCCCTCATTTAATTTAAAGAAATATAGCAACCCATTTATTGAACAAATAACAATCAAATAACAATCATTTAATGAACAAATAGCAGTCCTTTTATTTGAAATATAAAACAACCCCTTTTCTTTTTCATTTGAAAATAAAGCAACCATCATTTGGTTTAAAGAAACAAAACAGCCCCTCATTTAGTTTAAAAATTATAGCATACAAGTTTCCCTTTCTTTTCATCTTGAAAATACTGACCTTCTTTATAAAAGTCTATTTGGCTTCAAAATAGATTATACACACAACCACTGAGTTTTAAACATCTTTAGTAGTTCCATACTTTATAATGAACAATTATCATTTTTAGGATTTAGAAAAAATATAGCTTACATATGAAATTTCAAAACCTATAACACCACATTAACCACATACAACCATGTATTACTTACCTATAGTACATAACAATTACTTTGCTTGAAAACAACCATTTTTAGTCTTAAAACCTCTTACTTTCTTATAGAAATCGATTTTGTTCGCTTAGTCTCACATAATCATACCATACACAACAACTTTATTATATCTCATAGAAATCACTCACTTTATTTCACAAAGTATGATTCCATATATTTTAATGAAAGCCAATATTGACAACAAGGGTTTTAAAACATCCTTATCCTTTGATTATCAAGTTTCATTAATGATCATACACCCAACACATAGTTCATGATTTCACCACGTAAATCATATTACATACTCTTACAAATCAACTTGTCTAGCTTAAAAATAATATGTTGAAAACTAAGGTTCTAGTTTAGTAATCATGGTTCCTTATTGTTTTTTCATGAATGAGTACATCCCACATAAACCGCATCCTTATTTATCACAATATGTATGTACATATATATATATATATATATATATATATATATATATATATATATATATGATAAATTCATAAATTCATGCTCTAGTACCAGTTTCCATTTAAGTTTGAAAATCACACATAGAACAATAAAACTTAGGATATTTCTTCTCTTAGGAATTTTATCGAACAGTTGGTATGCATTACCTTAAACCATCAAGTTATTAACATATATACACATATCTCCTTCAATTTCTCCAACCTTATACGTCTTACGGATCCTTCATGATCCCCAAATTCACAACACAACAATGCAAAACTCCCATAGACATAATAAAACACAATAACAATCAAGAACAAGTAATATATTAGTTTCAGATGAAAAAGAGCCTTACTTGATTGTATGCAATCATTGATGATTGTTCAGCTTAAGCTTTTGGTTGTTAAGAAAAGGTTAAGGTTGTTGCTACAACTTCTTTTCCCCTTCTTCTCTGTCAGGTAGCTCTCTCTCTCTCTCTCTCTATCTATATATATATATATATATATATATATATATATATATATATATATATATATATATATATATATATATGTATATATGTTACCTTATGATACTGGACAACAACATAAGATCAAGGGCTATAGAAGCTTTATAAAAGCTGAGCATAAAACCTCCTTCTATCAGTTATCCTTCCGTGAATACATACATAAACAGCAGCTTACACTAGCCTAACTGAACTATTACTATAGCCACCCACCCTGTTTACCATAGCTCTAACCTTGCCTTTACACCATGCCCCTACAAGGTCTAGTGTGACACCTCTCACCATGTCACTTCAGAGCTACTGAACGACCCTATAACATTATCAAGTTACCTCTTATTTTTGTACAAAAGAGCTACCAAACATGACACCTCCTACCTGCTCTTTAACTACCGACATGGCTAAATGATGTCCCTTCCCCTTGTCGTTTTTGTCCCAATTTGAGAGTCACAATTGAACAGAACGTGAAACACATATTAAAGATTTTGGGCTGCAAATTCATAGACAAAGGCTGTTGAACATGGAACCCATAAGGGCTATCGAATTGGGCTATTTGCACAACAAGGATGACTTCAATTCTCTTTAGCATTTGAGCTATGCTAAGTTGTTCTAGTATATTTTTCTTGGGCTGCTATGGTTAAGCTAACAAAAATAGATGGCAACATGGCTAAAATATGGTGACCTTAGCTTGATTCATAAAATTTTTGGGTTTCTCCATTAACTCCCACACAAACTTCTAATTAAATTGATTGGGTTTTAAAACTGTTGGGCTTCCATACCTTACTAAGATACAAGACACAAATAAATTGGGTTTGTTCTAGATAATTGGTGGGGCATAAATTTCACACCATTTGTTAATAACTTGAGCCCTTAATTAAAATAATTATCTACTAACATTTCAATAAAATCATTCACTAAATTAATTAAAATCTTTATTTAAATCCATCAAGGCTAGGACTCAAGTTAGTTATCAATAACTTAGCTTTTAAATCATATCGAAGTAATTAAGTTATTAATCTTTTGACTTTCTTTCTTACTCCATAATTAAACCAAATTAATTTGGTAACCACATCTTAATGTGCATACCACATAACAATTTCAAGTAAGCCCATGTTGGCTTTTGTTTTCATTTATTATTATTATTATTATTATTATTATTTTATTTAATATACACATAATTATGTATACATCTTAAAGAAACATTATTCACGTTATTTCGTTATATATATATATATATATATATATATATATATATATATATATATATATATATATATATATATATATACCAAGAAGGCGGAAGAAGCAAAGAAATAAAACAGAGAACCAAAAGTACGGGCTTTCACCACTCACCATACTAATGGGTTTTGCAGATAGTGACCTTGGCCTTGCAGAACAGGGGGTTAACTACTCACAGATCATATTCATAAATAAATTATGCATGATGCAAGGGGAAGTAGGAAAGGGACCGCACAGTTGAATATATAAACTGGAATCTGAAATATATTTATTGAAACATAAAATAGTTACATATAGGAAGTAAATTTACATAAACAGAAAATAAAACAATTAACTAGATTACTTGACAGAAGGACTCAGGAAACAAAAAAGAAACTTAAGATTAGTCAGAGAAGGAGCTCTGAGTCTTACAAAGTTTCTCAAAGGTTTCTGCCTAAGGAAGTCTGCCTATTACTAAGGGCGAGCCATCCTTTTATAGAACAAGGAGTGAGTCGCTTACAATTATTTCGGAATCTTACTGTTACAGACTGATAAATTACTTTAAGAAAAGTAAAATGATTACAGACACATTACTATTAATGAACAGTAAAGACTTTTGACTAAATACAGACAACTTTTACTGTTTGCTTTTAAAAAGAAAAGCAGCATCTTTTGACTCGGCGTGCAAAGGGCAGGGGCCAGAAAGCATTGGATGCTTAAAGAGTGCGCGGGCACTGATGGTGACTGGGGGCCACAACATGTGGCTGAGATTTTGACTGTCGGCAGCGGCCGGAAGTGACTGATGCTCATGGGAGTAGAATAGGAGCCGTAAAACTAGGCAAATGGATCCTGAGCATCTTGGAGATCAACTATGCCATAAGGGTCCTGATTAACTGATGCTTGGGAAGACTTTGAAGAAGACGAAGTATCTTCTTCCTTGATGGTTTTAACTCTTTCTTGAATTGCCTTTGCTAACATATTTAGCTCGGCAGTACTGTATTCTTTTACTTCTGCAAGGGCAGCAGCAACAGAAGAACCGGAGCTGGAGCCTTTAACTTTGAGCTAGCTGGAGGAGCCAACATTTTCTATTTTCACTGGAGTAACCGGGGTTACAGGAAACTCTTTAAGAACTTGTTGGACAATCCTTTCAATGTCGAATTCGTCCCACCATTTAATAAAGAAGATTCGTGTAACTGCGGGAGGCTGCATAGAGGGAGGAAGATTATACTGCCATTTCAAAATCCAAGGGATTTTGTATTTACTGACAAAACGAAGCAGTACTGGAATACCTTCCATTTGGGGATTAAATGGGGATTTATTACTAAAATGGTTTACTTGAGCTAAAAGGCACTCAGGGAAGAGCTCTGAAGTAGGGCCATATCTAAACCACCAAAGGGTGAACCAGATTGGGATCTGACTTTTGAACTTGTGATCAAATTGGATGAACCAAGAATGACTGAAAGAGGAGCTTTGGTATAAAAAGATTTTATGCCAAGCATCCATATAATCAAAGTAGCAAAAATAATTACTAAAAGAAGGATCAAGACCTTTATCAAGAGCCCGTAAATCAAAAATATGATGGAAAATATGATGGTTTTCCCATTCTTCTCCAGAAATAATTTTCTTAATATATAAAGAATGAAAAACAATTTTTGAATTATCATTCTTATCAAAAATAGGTTTAATATTAATAGATTCAGTATTAAGAAGAATATTTTTATAATAAGAAAGAGATTTGTAGGGTGCTGGAGGAGTGAAATGCCAGCCAGGAGGGTAAAACTGGGCAGCAAGTTTAACTGGGTCATCTTTTGGGTTAATATAGGGCTCAATATAGAATAAATTAACTTCATAGTTGGGGATGTACTGGGAATTAGGTTTAAATTGACTGGGTTTTTGGATCTGGGACTGGGCCTGAGATTCAAAAGGGTCATATGGTTTGGGTTGACTGGCGAGAGCTGAACTGTAGGGTTTAGGTATTTGGCCTAAAACCTGAAACTGAGTAGAAGGTGGTTTAATTAGATAATTGGGATGAGGAATAGGAACCATAGTTCCTTTACTTTTACCAGGCTGTCCAGAGACAGGAGTTTTACTTGGCTGTCCGGAGACATGAGCTTTACCACGATCACGTTTCTGTTTCTCTCTTTCACTCATATTTGGTACCTGATTGGATAAATTCTCTAGTCAGAAAATCTGGGATAGAGTTTTGACTTCCTTTAATATATTCAATATCAAAATCAAAAATAGATAAAATAGCTTGCCACCTAGCAAAATTTTGTTTAGAGGCAATATTTTCAACATCTTTTTCTAAAACATATTTTGCAGATTTGCAATCAATTCTAACCAAAAACTTTTGATTTAATAAATCACTTTGAAATTTGTTAATGCACAAAACTAGAGATAAAATCTCTTTTTTAATAGTTGAATAATTGATCTGGGTTAGATTCCAAGCATGTGAGTAAAAACAGACAATTTGCTCAGAAGAAGTAGGAGTTAACTTTTGCTTCAGAATACCTCCAAAACCAATATCAGAGGCATCAATTTCAACTATTTTGAAAGCTGTAGGATTAGCTATTCCAAGACACGGAAGAGTCCTAACGTGCTTTTTTAAATTTTTGACGACAGAGGTATGGATATCTGTCCAGGGAGGAGGATTAGTTTTTAATCGATCAAACAGAGGTTTGCAGATAATTCGCAGATTTTTATAGAATTCACTAATGTAATTTAGCGAACCTAAAAACTTTGAAGTTGATTTTTATCACTAATAATATCTGGAAATTTACTGGCAAATTGAATAGCTCTAGCAATTGGGTGAATTTGACCATACATAATGTTATGGCCAAGAAATTTAACTTGAGTTTGGAATAAACTACATTTTGACTGAGATAGAACTAATCCATTAGATTGAACAGTTCTAAAGAATGAATTTAGATGTTTACAATGTTCTTCAATAGAATTTGAGAAAATTAGAACATCATCAATATAAACAATGGCAAAATGACTGAAATGATTCAAAATATCATTCATAATATTCTGAAATTCACTAGGAGCATTTTTAAGGTCAAATGGCATGACATTCCATTCATAGTGACCAAAAGGTGTAGTAAAAGCTGTCTTATATCTATCTTCCTCATGAATTTGGATTTGCCAAAATCCACTCTTAAGGTCGAATTTACTAAAGACAACTGCTTGACTTAATCTACTAATCAAATCCTTTTTATTTGGTAATGGATACCTAATCCATTCCAGAACCTTATTTAAAGGTTTGTAATTAATAACTAATCTAGGCACTCCTCTTTCTATTTCAGAATTTTTATTGACATAGAAAGCAGGACAAGACCAAGGGGATTTACTTTTCCTAATTAAACCTTTATTAAGTAAATCATTAATTTCTTTTTTACAAAATTCCATTAATTCATGACTCATCTGTATCGGTCTAGCCTTAGTAGGAATTAAATGTTCGTTGAATTCCTTAGCATAAGGTAGCCTAACAATATGTTTTTTTCTGTGCCAAAAAGCACGAGGTAAGTCAGAACAAACATTATTACTTAAAAGATTTTGAAAATCTTTTATTTTTTCTTGGAGTTTAGGATTTTTTAATTGTTCCTCAACCCTTTTATAATTAATTTCATTTTTTAAATAATTCAGGTGTTGGATTTTATTATTTAATATATTTAAGTATTTGGTAATTGACTGATCTTGGATACTCCGAAGGTCTCTCTCTTTAGGTTCAGTTGTAAACTTAAAGGTGACATTTTGCCCAAGGTGATTACTAGACAATCCCTTGGTGGTAGTAGTAAACGGATATAATAAATATATAAATGGTAATCCTAAAATTATTTTGTCAGTCATGTTTCTGATTAAAACAAAGGATGTTTTAAAACAAACATTATCTTGACAAATATGAACTTTAGGTAATTTATATTTTATTTCCATTTGACTACCATTAGCAGAGCTAAGTTTTTCACGAGTTTTTTCATAAAACCTAGTAGGAATTAATCCTTCTTGAATACAGTTAAGATCAGCACCTGTATCAACTAGAGCAGGAAATTCCAAAATAAAGGTTTTATTAATAACTAATGTTATATTAATATACCATTTATGAATAGTAATATCTTTTAATATTTTTAAAGAATTACCTTGTTCAATGAGTTCGAATTGACTATTTGAAGTTCCAGCTTCATCCTTATTGGGAGGTTCAAAAACATCTTCCTTAGGGGTTTCATTTTCTTCTTCTTCATTTTCACTACTACTACTAGAATCATTAATAGCAATAGTATTATCAGCTTTAATTTTTTCAATATCATGTTTTAACTCAGAAATTTCTTTCTTCATATTTTTTATTTCAGAATGTAATTCTGGCAAGGTAATTTCTTTGACAGGATTCTTAAATCTTTCAAGAGTTTTATTAAGGCTAAAAACAGGTTTTTCCTTAACCTTATTAATTTTATCAACAAGATTATCTTTTGTTAGTAATTCTTTTAACTGTTTGGTGTATCTTCTTTTTAACCTTGGATCAATAATTTTACTTATCAATTCAATAAGTAAATTTTGTTCTTTTTCATTAGCAGTAAGAACATTAACTTTATTAATAACATTAAGTTTTTTATTGCAGCAACTATCCACACATCCAAGGGTGACATCTGGATTATTACTGCTACTAGAATTATTAGAGGAGTCAGAAAATGTATCATCATAGTTATCATCACTAGAGTGATTTTCGATTCTCATTAATTCTAGAATTTGTTCAGTATCTTCATCAGTGATTTTCAATTGTTTAAGTCTTTCTTTCACTTTACATTCATTCTTGTAATGACCTGGCTTACCACAATTGTGACAAATAATTTTACTTTTATCAAATTTTTTATAACTTTTCTTCGTAGGATTATAAGAAGGCTTTTTATAAGGTTTCTTCTTATAAGAAGGTTGTTTATAATAATCATCTTTTTTATTATAACTCCTATGTTTTCTTCTAGATTTATAATTTTCTTTTTTATAATGCTTAATATGTTTTCTTCTTGAAGGGGCAACAGGCGGCAAACCATATTGTTCACAGAATGTTCCCAATTCATATTTGGCTCTATTTTTATCTTTATTAGCCTGTTTACTGATTTTAAAGTCAATGGACATTTTTAAATCAGTTTTTTGAATTTGGCTTACTATATCACCATAGGTTAAATTATCATAATCAATAAAATGTTTAACTATAGTGTAAATAAGAGTATTGACACCATCAGGGGGGCCAAAACCTAAGACTTCATTGACTATTGGATTTCCATCATGATCCCCCTGGATAGTATGAATTATAGAATGCTTAGAAGTTTCAGTAAGGTGATTTTCCCACCAGCTTCTAAGTGTTCCAGTAAATCCAGTAGCTAATAACTCAACTATACCAGCTTGACTTATTTCAGGGAAATTAGTCAAATAACTATTTACTACCATAGACATATGATTTAACTTGTTTAAAATTTGTTGCTCACTAAAATCATCAATATTCCATTCATAAATCTTATTAGCAGAAACAGAAAATTGATTATCTAGATTCCTTTCTTCAAACTGTAAGTTTGGAGGGGTCTAGTATACCAATTTTTTGTAGTACTAGTAGGATTCAGAGTTTTAAAGGTTAATTTACTAAACTGATTGATTATTTCATCAAGTTCAGAATCATGAGATGAGGTATCTGACTGACTTTGCTCTTGATTTTGGTCAATGACAGCTAACAGTTTTGGTTCACTAGATTCTGGCTTATCAAGCTTTTTGATAAGTTTATCAATAGTTTTAGCAAGTTCTTTGTCTGAGGTAGGTAAACTCAATCCAACTCTTTTTTCAGGGAGACTGAGTAACGGTTTCTCAGGTTTAGTTAGTTGGGTATTTAATTTATCATCAAATTTTTCTTCAATTTTATCTAACTGTTTACCTATAGAAGCAAGGTACTGGTTAGTAAAATTGTTTTGTTCAATAATTCTCTTGTTACTCACTTCAGGCTCTTTGAAAGGACTAACAGTAACATGAACATCTTTAACTGTGATAATTATTGATTCAAGAGGGGGGTGACTAGAAGACACAGTGGACTTATCTTCTTTAGTCCATTTATGTTTAGTTATAACATTACATTTTCTATAATATGTATCATACCATGTATAGAATATAATGTTTATTTTTTCTTTAGTCACAAATTTTCTCCATTTTTTAACTATTTTTTCTCTTTCTGCTTCGCTATGAGTGGCATGAAAAAGATGTCTTTTAGGCTTATTTTCCTTAGAGTTAAAATCATGAATTAAATATCAATCATTAATTTCAAATTCTTTTTTAATAACTCTAAGTTGATGATGAACTGGTTTAGGTCCAAAATCAGACTGAGTAGGAGATAAATTTTGCGATTCATCATCCTCAGGTTGATTAACTGGCTCAAACTTGTCATAACAGGGATGACTCGTTTGTCTTTCAGTAAAAATACCTTTTAATTTTACATCAGGTAAATTAGGTTTTCCTAAGAGGTCAGAATCTTTTCTACTCTGGGTGGAAGATTGACTGGTAATATCTTCAATAATTAGAGGTCGTCTAAGTCTTGAATCATCAAAACTTATTCTAACAGTACCATCTAAATATTGTTTAACATTATCAAAGTTAATTACTTCATTAATGACTGGTCTTTGGGGTACTTCATTATCTAATATCCATTGGCTCGGAAGAGTCACATCTTTCCAAAGAAGAGTCTTTGGAACTTGAATATTAGCATCACTAGTACTGCTTTGGATTAAAACAGTTTTGTCTTTAGGACTTTTACTTAAAGCTTTTACATTCAAATTAGTTCTCATTGTTTTGTAATAAATTCTGTATATTAAAGCTAGGGTTTGAGATCCTTCAATCATTTGAGTAATCTCACCAGCAGTTTTAATATTTAATGTGAGAGCTTTTAATAAATGAGGGTCGCTTAGGCTTAATGTAAAATCTGGAAAGCAATTAAAATGGACAGGTCCATTGTGCAAACTAGATTCCATTATTCCTAAGATACTAGGATGGTAATTAAGGTATCTGGCATCTCTAAGACACAACAAGATACTAGAATTTATTCCTTTTATACTCAAAGGGTTAATAGCAACTTGAATTAATCCGATGTGGATAAAGTTGTATCCCTTTTTTCTTTGTTTGTTGATGACTTCTGTAGTGAGCAAACTACAAGTTTCATGGTCTTTATTTATAGCATAAATTTTTTCAACAGTTTTAACACTGTAATCTGACTTGAAATTATCTAAAAAAGTAGACTGGTAAATTTCTTTGGGAGAGATACTGGGGATATTCCAGTTTCTCAAATCTTGACTAAGATTTTCATAACTATGTTCTTCTTGGTTCACTACGTCAGGAATAGAAGATAAAGATGATCTAGAACTGACCGAAGAATTAGATCTAAATAAACGATTCATAGAAATTTTTTTGAAAAACCCTTTTCCACAAGGCTGGTCTTCTATCTGCAAAGTAAAAGAAGATTGAAAGGGAAAACCGAGATACTAAATCCTTAGTTGAGGGATTTAGGAGCCACAAAGAGTGGATTCTCGTTGCATGTGATACTTCAAAAGAAGCCACTGCAAAACAAAAGGAATAGAGCACAAGATTGGATATATGAACTAGCTAATAGTCTGAGATTACAGTGACATAATAATATCTATGTCTCCACTTATCTGTTGCAACCAATATGTCTCAGATACAGACTTACTTACTTATGTAGACTCATACCATAGTGATGTATTCTTGTAATTGCAGAATCACTGCTCAAGCCAAGAGACTTACGACTGCTTCAGAATATCTCAATGTGGTCTACAGCAAGAAAGGTGATCCAAGGATAAGGAAAGCAAACATAGACAGTAAAAGATTAAAAGATATATATTATGTTCATAGTAGTTCAAACCAAAAGAAGATCATACAACAATAACTTGGCTCTGATACCAAGTAAAATTTGATAAGAGTAAAATTATTTGTCACAATTGTGGTAGGCCAGGTCATTACAAGAATGAATGTAAAGTGAAAGAAAGACTTAAACAATTGAAAATCACTGATGAAGATACTGAACAAATTCTAGAATTAATGAGAATCGAAAATCACTCTAGTGATGATAACTATGATGATACATTTTCTGATTCCTCTAATAATTCTAGTAGCAGTAATAATCCAGATGTCACCCTTGGATGTGTGGATAGTTGCTGCAATAAAAAACTTAATGTTATTAATAAAGTTAATGTTCTTACTGCTAACGAAGAAGAACAAAATTTACTTATTGAATTGATAAGTAAAATTATTGATCCAAGGTTAAAAAGAAGATACACCAAACAGTTAAAAGAATTACTAACAAAAGATAATCCTGTTGATAAAATTAATAAGGTTTAAGAAAAACCTGTTTTTAGCCATAATTCAGGTGTTGGGTTTTATTATTTAATATATTTAAGTATTTGGTAATTGACTGATCTTGGATACTCCGAAGGTCTCTCTCTTTAGGTTTAGTTATAAACTTAAAGGTGACCTTTTGCCCAAGGTGATTACTAGACAATCCCTTGGTGGTAGTAGTAAACGGATATAATAAATATATAAATGGTAATCCTAAAATTATTTTGTCAGTCATGTTTCTGATTAAAACAAAGGATGTTTTAAAACAAACATTATCTTGACAAATATGAACTTTAGGTAATTTATATTTTATTTCCATTTGACTACCATTAGCAGAGCTAAGTTTTTCACTAATTTTTTCATAGTAATTGAAGAAAGGAATCTAGATAATCAATTTTCTGTTTCTGCTAATAAGATTTATGAATGGAATATTGATGGTTTTAGTGAGCAACAAATTTTAAACAAGTTAAATCATATGTCTATGGTAGCAAATAGTTATTTGACTAATTTCCCTGAAATAAGTCAAGCTGGTATAGTTGAGTTATTAGCTACTGGATTTACTGGAATACTTAGAAGCTGGTGGGAAAATCACCTTACTGAAACTTCTAAGCATTCTATAATTCATGCTATCCAGGTGGATCATGATGGAAATCCAATAGTCAATGAAGTCTTAGGTATTGGCCCCCCTGATGGTGTCAATACTCTTATTTACACTATAGTTAAATATTTTATTGGTACTCCTAGCAATATTACTGATAGGATCCATGACCAACTTAGTAACCTTACTTGTCCGACCTTAAGTGACTTTCCCTGGTATAAAGATGTGTTCATTAATAGAGTTATGATGCGTGAAGATAGTAACAAATCATTTTGGAAAGAAAAATTCATAAATGGTTTGCCTAGTTTATTTGCTCATAAAATCCGGGAAGAATTATCTAAAACTTTAGGTTTTATTGATTATGATAATTTAACCTATGGTGATATAGTAAGCTAAATTCAAAAAACTGGTTTAAAAATGTGCATTGACTTTAAAATCAGTAAACAGGCTAATAAAGATAAAAATAGAGCCAAATATGAATTGGGAATATTCTGTGAACAATATGGTTTGCCGCCTGTTGCCCCTTCAAGAAGAAAACATATTAAGCATTATAAAAAAGAAAATTATAAATCTAGAAGAAAACATAGGAGTTATAATAAAAAAGATGATTATTATAAACAGCCTTCTTATAAGAAGAAACCTTATAAAAAGCCTTCTTATAATCCTACGAAGAAAAGTTATAAAAAATTTGATAAAAGTAAAATTATTTGTCACAATTGTGGTAAGCCAGGTCATTACAAGAATGAATGTAAAGTGAAAGAAAGACTTAAACAATTGAAAATCACTGATGAAGATACTGAACAAATTCTAGAATTAATGAGAATCGAAAATCACTCTAGTGATGATAACTATGATGATACATTTTCTGATTCCTCTAATAATTCTAGTAGCAGTAATAATCCAGATGTCACCCTTAGATGTGTGGATAGTTGCTGCAATAAAAAACTTAATGTTATTAATAAAGTTAATGTTCTTACTGCTAACGAAGAAGAACAAAATTTACTTATTAATAAAGTTAATGTTTCAAAGGAGTAAAGAATCATTTGATTATACTGGTCATCTTCTTATTTATTTCTGTTATCTTCTGTTAAATTTTTAAAGTCTTCAATCGCTGTGAAATGGTATCAGAGCCACCGGTTGGTTGTTGGTTGTATTGGTGGTTCTCGGTCAAAAACAGTACACTAGTTTTAGCTGTTTACTGCCGAAACCGTAATGAACTTGACTCAAATCAAAACTTGTTCAACTAAGACCCATCAACCCTACGACTCAATCACTAGACGGTTCATACCTTCCGAAAACTGGTGATGACCGGATACTGATTTTTTGGACACATACCCCAATTTGATTCAGACCCGTGGTTAAACGCCTTAGCCTACACTGCTCCCACCTGGAGACTTACCACGGCTCTATGGCTACGACCAGGGTGACACTATCAACTCGAGCGGACCAAAAATGAACTTCAGTTGGAGAAAACCAAAAGACATCGGGTGACTGTCATGACGCCAAAGAATCGCGACAAGGGGTTGAAAAGACGGAGAACAGGTAATGACTCTAACAAGAACAAATACTGTTCCGGCCGATCACAGATCCAACTTTATGTACTGTTTTTGACCGAGAACCACCAATAGCACCAACAACCAACCGGTGGCTCTGATACCATTTGACAGCGATTGAAGACTTTAAAATTTTAACAGAAGATTTCAGAAATAAGTAAGAAGATGACCAGTATAATCAAATGATTCTTTACTCCTTTCATATATACTTTGAGGGAAGAATTACATCAAAACTGGAAAGATAAATGGAAGAAAGAAGTATAGAGACTTCTTCTTCATCTTACTAGAAGAAGGAAGCAACAATCTTCTTCTTCGCTTACTAAGTAGAGAGAGAAGGAGGAGAGAGGACCTCTGAGGTATTGAAACCTTCTTGGCTTTGAACCTGTGGTTTCAAACCTGTCTTTCTCTTTACAATTGAATCGTTTAAATAGAGAAAGAAACTAACTATTGAATCACGTAGGATTCACTATTACATTTACTGAAGTAAAGGTACAAAGTAAAAGTAATTTACTAAAGTAAAAGTAAGAAATATTTTACATTTACTAAAGTAAAAGTAAAAGTTAAAAGTAGATTCTTTTAACTTTACTTTTAGCTGATTGACTGGGGGACAACATCTTTTGCTTTTGCAGACTTATAGGCATCTGCTTTTACTTTTTGCTGATTGATTGACTTTGTCGGATGCATGTGCATCTGATGATGACTGTGGGGCCAGTGGGGCCAGCGTCGTCTGACTGGAGGTCCGACTCCTTCGGGTGCCGGAGGGTACTGTTGATCTTCTTCTCAGATAGATCACCATCCCCATACTATTCCGCCTCGGAATTTTTTTTCAGGTTGATAATTCCCTTCACCCCCAAAATTATGTATAATTTGAAAAGAGTAGGAGAAAAAAAAATTCACCGAAGAACTGGTCACCGACATCAAAATTTCATAAATTCTGTTAAAAATTTATAGAATAAAAATCAGACTGTGTCTGATACAAGGGATCACACGGTTGACCTTGAGCTAACTGATGGACTCGAGCTAATCAGTATACCAGTATATATATATATATATATATTCCCTCAAAATTCTCAGTCATTACATGTTTGCTGAAGTGTCTGTTGGAAAGTTGTTACTTTGATCTTTGTGTTAATCTTTTGAAGATCTTTAATATTTACACTTGATGGTAAATGTCACTCTATTTTAAGCTCTGTCTTCATTTGTAGTATGCTAAAAATGAAAATCACATGAATGGCATTATACTGTATACTTTCTCTGATAAGCCTCTAACTGTTGACTGAAACTTCAAAATCAAATTAGCTGGTATACATTGTTACGCTCTGATTCACAGATTTTAACTTTGACAGAGAGAGATTTCATCGGGCTTTCCTATCTGAAACATGTTTATTTTTAGTATCTTGTCAGCTTTCAGTCTATAAAAATGAACTGATGATGTAATAAGATCAGAGCTACTATACGATTTTATCTTACAATACGATCTTCCTGATGCTATGCGAATTTGGCTTTTCACCTACGATCTGATCTTGTAATAAGATATTCCTGATGTTATGTAAATTTGACTTGCACTACAATCTTGTCTTGTAATACAATTTTACTGATACTGTACGAACTTGCCTTATACCACGATCTGATTTTGCAATATGATTTTCTTGATACTATACGAACTTACCTTGTACTACGATCTGATCTTGTAATACAATTTTCCTGATACTATATGAACTTGCCTTGTTCTACAATCTAATATTATAATACAATTTTCCTTTATTGTATGATCTAGCATTTCCAGTATGATTCTATTCCTTGAGTGATTCTAATCTAACACTATGGTTCAGAGCTGGACCAACGATCGTTTTGTCACTTTCATTCCTTTAATCATTTTTTAGACAATGCTTCTTAATTAATCCATTATAAGATTTTTTCCTTTTTGCTGATCATACAACTCATTGATTCTTCTAGCCTCACGATCCTTCAATTCTACAATTGGCTAATTTTATACTACGATCTTAGAGCAACTATATGATATTCTTCTGTAGTCTTACAATTTGCTCTGAAGTCTTTATAATATAAAATCTTTACCATCTTTTCTTTAACTTGTTCTGATCGCATTATATTTTCCTTCAGTTCTGTGATCTACATTCTCCTTTATTTATAATCATCCATATTATCTTTAGTTCTTTGATCTTTTTATCTACTAGTTTATATGATCCTCTTGCTCTACGATCTTTATGTCTTAAGAAGTTATTTGATGAAGGTTTCAGCTTTATGATCTACTAGATGAACCTAGTTCACTTTTTGAGAACTAAAACTTTTCTTCTTATGATTAACTCCCCTTTACTTGGATATTTCCATATTCTGCTTGATGTACTCCCCCTCACTTAAACATTTGTCACTTGCAAGATTATGATCTCTATTGTATCTTTATTGTAGTAGAAATCATTTGTTCTTCTGGTAAGCTAGCTATAATTACTTTATATTTTGCTCCTTGTCCTTAGCTAGCTTTCCTCGGACTACTTCTTGCTGAAGATTCTTCTTATAGTATCAACCCAATCATATGTCGTAGTGAGTCTATCTCTCAATGTCATTTGCTTTGTGAATTCTGATATGTAAAGCAATGAGGCAATTCATTATCGTTGTAGCTCTATGTCTTGAAGTAGCTCTACGAAATTTGTAACTCGACGATCTGAGGATATTTAGTTCAGCTTCATTTTTTGATCCTAAGTACATTAGCCCTTTCAGCATCTGTGAACTTTCATCTTTACTTTTTGAGAGCTTTTTAATCTTTGATGTGCTGTAGTTAGTCTTCTTAATAGAATTCTACGAACTCTGCCATTGTATTTATCTTGTAGGATGACTTTTGCATTTTTGTGCATCTTTCTCCTTTGATACATTTTTCTGTTCAATAAACTTCTTCTGTTTAGTCTGTGCAGTTTTATCCTTAGTGGTCTTGATAAGTCTTCTGCATTTTTCTTGTTGATTTAGAAGTTTGAGGTTTTGTTGATCTTACCATACCTTTCAGCAGTTGTCATACGATTTTGACTGACTTGGTTTCATGATTTGGTCTTCTATTAATACGATCTGTTGTTGCAATATAATTTTCTAAGGCTCTATACAACAGTTTTCTCAATAGATCAACCTAATAAGTTTAATCTTTTTGTAAGCTAAGTCCTTGTACATTTATTACATTATTAAGGACTGTACAAAAGTTACATTTTATAAATATACATTATTGTTCGTATCAGTTCTAAGTCCTTGTACAATACGATCTTTTTATAAAGACCTGACTATACAATTTTCGTTACTGGACTATACGAACATGTTTATCACTCTTTTAACTTTACGATCATTCGATCGTCATTCTTATTCATCTAAGATTCTCCTCCCATTTCATTAAACGATCATCATCAAATCATTACCATTTAACTAATATACATATTGTACAATAACGTGTTATAAATCTTTGATATGAAAGTTATTTCTACTTGTTTTGGCATAACTTGGGAAATAAACATTTATTCGTGAAGTATTAAATTGCTATAAGCTTTTAGTCAAACCAAATTGTTTTGGTACGACCTCTACATGCGAAGTAAACTCGTTAGGTTGATCCCCTACAGATATCCATTAAATAGTCTCGGAGTCGAAAGATAGATGAACAATAGTTCTTGGTTCAATTATCACTCAATTTTGCTATGTTAAAATAAATTAAAATATCTTTTGTTGAGCTATGAATCCTTTTAAATCAATATCAGTGTGAGTTCTATGTTATGTGTTTAGACTTGTTGAGATTTTGTATGCTCACCCTTGCGAATAAAACAAACTTGTAGACAAACCCGAGAGCTCTGGATCGAAGAAGAAGGGAAAGAAGAAAATGCTTAAACTAGTTTAAATGTTTTCGTCTTATTTATTTTTAATCTTTGATGGATCCACCGCAATCCCGTTCTTGTCAATCACATGACCCAAAAATTGAACCTTCTCTAGCCAGAATTGACATTTTGAAAATTTGGCATAGAGTTGCTTCTTCCGTAAGGTTTCTAGTATACTCCCCAAGTGTTCAGCACGGTCTTTCAGTGTTTTCGAGTATATCAAGATATCATCGATGAACATCACTACATACTTGTCTAGACTTGACCTAAAAACCCTATTCATTAAGTCCATAAATGCTGCTGGCGCATTTGTTAACCCAAAGGACATTACTAAGAACTCGTAATGTTCATAGCGTGTTTGAAACGCTGTCTTCGGCACATCTTCTTTTCTTACTTTTAGTTAGTGATAACCCGATCGTAGATTAATCTAGGAGAAATGTTTGACTCCCTTTAATTGTTCAAATAACTCATCAATCCTAGGTAATGAATACTTATTCTTTATGGTTAACTTATTCAGTTCACGATAGTCGACATATAATCTCAAAGTTCTATCCTTCTATTTGACAAACAACACAGGTTCTCCCCATGGAGAAATACTAGGTTGAATGTAATTCTTTTTCAGTAGTTCTTGTAATTGAACCATTAACTCTTTTATCTCCACATGTGACATCATATATGAAGCCTTCGAAATTGGTGTTGTTCCAGGTGCTAAGTCAATGACGAACTCGATCTCTCTATCAGGTGGGATGTGACGACCCCAAATCCGGGTTACTTTAACCTCAGATCCGGTTTAACACTAGTACTACATTTTCCTTATTGTTCATGAATTACAACAATATTATAATTGCTAAATAATCATTTATTTACAATTTTACAACATCTCTTTCTATTCCAGAATCGAAATCTTTATACATTCCTAGTATGTCTCAATATCATACATGATACGACATTCTATTACAATCAATTTGAGTATTTAATACTCATATAACATACCAACTAAGTCTTATGCTACACAATCATTTACCTGTCCAATTCGGACTGATATCTACAATAGATATTTAGATCTTCAATGGAAGTAATATGTTTTCCTGTTCCTTGTTCTTTATCGAGAACTTCAGGTAACTAGCCTTATCTGAAAATGTTGGTTTAAGCAAGAGTGAGCACGACGGCTCAGCAAGTTTAACAGTTTCATATAACACGTAAAACAGTTCAATTATGCTTCATGCTTCATGCATCTTATGCTTTGCAGTACATACCTATCTCATGCATGTCATACCTCGCATTTAATTTATACTTCATGTCTAGCTTCTATCATGACATATAGTTCAATGCAGAACAATTGTCTTAAATCAACTACCGCATATCAATAGTTCAAATCAACTTATTTCACCAAGGCACATTAAAACATCTTTGCACATAACCACGTATGAGCACATCTCAGTTTAATAACAAATTTATAATTCATGCACATAATACAACACGTTCTGAAAAACTTGTCTGGTTTGCTTCTACCAGTTACGCTTATTTGCGTCTCTCGTTCAACCTACAATTTATATAGGAAAATTGAAATAATCATTAGATATAATGACTATTATTTAGTCTTAACTTAAGACCATAACTTCAAAGTATTAATTAACTCTTTAGTTGTCCGACAAATGAACATATACGTTCCGGACAAAAACCCTAGCCCAAACCTAGTTGAACATGTCGGGTATACATAACCAACTTAAGCTTTCACTATACGTTCATCGTACAACCCACTTTTGATAAGTTGTCTAAATTAGTAACAAATGGACTAATTACATTGGTTTAATTCAATTAAACTTTATTCTTTTACATAACTTAATGATTCGGACATTTAATAATGTACCAAATACCTCAAAATATTATCTACCTTTGATAATATACAACTACGTTCAAATATTATTAATCATTTAATAATATTTTACTCACTTAATAATATTATTAACCATTTAATAATATTTTAATCACCAATTAATATTATTAACCATTTAATAATATTTTAATCACCTATTAATATTATTAACCATTTAATAATATTTTACCACTTATTAATATTATTAATCATTTAATAATATTTTAATCACTTATTAATATTATTAATCATTTAATAATATTTTAATCACATATTAATATTATTAATTATTTAATAATATTTTAATCTCTTATTAATATTATTAACCATTTAATAATATTTTAATCACTTATTAATATTATTAACCATTTAATAATATTTTAATCTCTTATTAATATTATTAACTATTTAATAATATTTTAATCACTTATTAATATTATTAACCATTTAATAATATTTTAATCACTTCTTAATATTATTAACCATTTAATAATATTTTAATCTCTTATTAATATTATTAACCATTTAATAATATTTTAATCTCTTATTAATATTATTAACCATTTAATAATATTTTAATCACTTATTAATATTATTAACCATTTAATAATATTTTAATCACTTATTAATATATTTTAATCACTTATTAATATTATTAATCATTTAATAATATTTTAATCATATACTAATGTTATTAACCATTTCATAACATTTTAGTTACCTACATATTTAATCCTTTAACCATATTTTAATACTCTTTAAACCATACAAATAGTTAACTTTTTAATAATGTTAACCTTAGTCTTTATTTTATACATTTAACTACCAATGAGTCACTAATAGACTTTATTTATATTAGTTTAATATTCAAACACATTTATTTTAGATGTTTATATTAGGTTTTAAGTCTCTAACGGCGTTTCGTTTAGACTTTTCATTAACCGACAAGTTAAACCGGAGTTCCGACTTGATAAAATTTTAAAATATCAAAATTTGGAATTTTTTTTACTGTACCAGCGCTGACAACGCTGGTCATAGAGTAAATTGAGAGCTGCCAGCGCTCAAAACAGAATGTCCGAGCGCTGGCGGCGCTCATTTTGGCTGTCCGGACCTCCTTTACTCAAACTGCCATAACTTTTTCATACGGAACTATTTTTGAGTGATTCTTGAGTCTAAATTGTGTAGAATTTCAAGATCTACAACTTCTCTGTGGATCACAAATCCAAATGCCTAACGGAACTAAACTAAAAATGGCTCACAATGCAACCTAGGGTTTTAAAATCAACATCCTTTGCGATAAAAGCCATAACTTCTTTGTTTTTTCATCTTTTTGTGAGATTCAAGTTGTGTTGGCTTTATAACTCACTCATAAAACTTTCTAGCCATATAAATCAAGTATTTAACTTGTACATTTCAAAATGGCACAAAATATAGCACATAGCTACCTAGGGTTTTACCGGTGAATCGTTATATAAACTTTTCTTCTAATTCTTTGCATAACTCCCATACAAATACATGTATTAACTATATCAAACTATGAATATACCTATATATCATAGTTTTAGACTTCTAGAGCATCAAAATAACTTTTGATCGGTTAAAAATATATTTTGACCGATTAAAACTTATATAGACTATAAAAATGGAATAGGTGAAGGTTAGATCACTTTTGAACCTTTTGATCTTGGATGTTCTTCATCACTTGACTATGATCTTGGCTTGTGACTCCACCTTGATCATCCTCTAGCAATCTCCTTGGTGGAAATCTCCAACAATGCTCTCCCTTCTCTCTAGAATTTCTTTCTCTCTCTAAAAATACCACCAAGCATAGAAATGATCAACATTGCTCATGTGTTGGTGATTTCTATTTATAGAACTCTAGGAGAACTTCATTAACTTCTTAATCAACCAACATTGGTGCAATTAAAAGCTTAAACTAGATTACTATTGGTTGAATGACCAATTGATAGACATATGGAATGACTAGGTGATTGACTAGGGTTGGTGAACCACTTTGATATTGTGTACAAGTGAAGCAACCAAGCAAATCAAGCCACCCCAAGTGGGCCCCTCTAAATCTCAACAAATGGCCTTTTATTTCTCCATTTTTGCTTTATTTTTTCTTCATTTAATAGACATATATACATCTATATACATATATACACCTATGATCAATTGTTGACCAATTTTGACTACCATTTGGGCTCCACATTGGACTCTAGAATTTAATATATTGGGCTTATCAATTTAATTAGTTTGGGCTCAATTTATTTATTACATTGGGCTAGCATTACATACCATATGTTACATTTAATTAAAACAAGCATTGGGCTTGATTAATTATAACTTGAATCAAGGTTTAATTAATTACATGGACTACTAGGTTAATTTATTTAACTTAGTTTAATACATCAATTGGACTTATAATATAATCCAATTAGACTTACCTTTAATTACTCTACCACATTGGGTTACATAATTAACTCATCCATAGTTAATTCCCAACACTACTTTCCTTTCTCTAGCAATTAACCAATGTTTGGTTAATGCTCTCTCATGTCTACCAACTAGGGTTATTCAATTAACCCTACATTAGTTAATTCTCTACACTCAATAATATTTCCCAACACTTTGACCAACATTGGACTTTTAAATGTTTGGGCCACATAGTTTACCTTCCATTGGGCTCTCTTATTAAATTACCCACCTTCATGTAAATATTCCCATATTGGGCTAACACATATAATCCTTTTGGGCTAGTCCACTAGTAGTAATTAAATTACTTGGACTCTATACCACAACTAAATAATTAAGTTAATTACTTAATCAATTAACTTCTTAATATTGTCATTCTAGACAATCATCCTAAATTTTCCACAACTTTAACGTATAACTAATATAATTAATTTAATTAATTATATTTCATGACTTCATTTTTAAACTAATTAATTTATTAGTTTAATTGAGTATTAAATTTACTCCTCTTCGTATTTGGCTAACAAGCACAACTCTAGGAATATATAACTATGTATATATATCCTTATAACCGTCTTCACTTCTCAATTGAATTTATTTCTTTAATAAATTCTCTATATGCATCATTACAATATTCTCACATTTAATTTCTAACAAATAAATTATGTTAAAAAAAAAAATGTTTACCCATTTTCTACACATCTTACTTCTCATATTCTAGGTTTTAAACCTTAACCTTTAATAAAATCAATTAAGATATTATTTAAAATCTTGGAAATATCTGGGATATTACATGGGAGACCAGGTAAGTCATTGGAAAACACATCCGTGAATTCCCTTATGACTGATATTTGATCTATATCTAACTTTTTCCTTTGAGTATCTACGATATAGGCCAAATAACATTGACATACTTTCTTAAGTAATCCATTTACTTGCATTGCTGACAAACAACGAGATATTATTGGTAATTGATTTCAGTTAAAAACGACCTTTGACTTCAATGTTGTCAAAAGGTTAACACACTTCCTTTGACAATCAATCACCACTTTATGATGAGCTAACCAATTCATTTCTATTGTAATATCATAAATATTTATAGAACTTATAAATATGATATTAAATGACTAAAGTTAATTGTATAGTGATTTCGATGATGAAATTCTTGTAAGTTGGGTTGAATATATTATCCCAAATTTTAATGAAGTTAAAAAATATGATCTGATAAGATCTATATGAAAATTGTCAATTTAAAACCTAAGAACGATTGCTCTAGTATACGTTGAGGTATCTTAAGGAATAAATACGATTAAATGTTAAACTTTTAATCTAAACTATGTATTATGTGATTAGTAAAGATTTTATTGAGTTTCAAATGTGTTATGTTATTTTTCTATGTGTAAGATTTTGTATTTTGGTTCATGTAGTTAACCTTAAGAACTATTAAAATCAAGAAGTTAATTTGAGGCTAAAACCTAAATTGAAAAAAAAAGGTTAAAACCTAAACCCTAAAAAGAATTATTAAAAGATATCAGGATTATTTATTCTTCTGATGGGTCCCACGGCATGGTTTCAGCAGACTTCAATATATTATTCCTTCCTGGTTCCATTAGTAATTAATAAAAAGAATTATTAAAAAACTCCTTAGCAAATTTGGAATATGATTAAATTAGGATTTTTATTTATTAGTTTATTTTATTAGTATACTAATTCATATTAGGTTTTAGGATAAATTATGTAGTCTATAAGTAGAGAATGTTAAACACAATTAGGAGGATGTAATCTCATATGTCCCCTATCTCTCTCAACTCTCATATATATTATTTTTATTATTCTTTTATTATGAGGAGCTAATTTTTCTTATTCAGTTCTAAGGGGATGTTGAACCTTATTTTCAATTTATGATTTAATTGAGTTATTATTATTTACTTTTTCTTATATGAGATTTATTCTTGATAATTTATATTAATTGTTTAATGATATTTGTTTTGGTTAATTTGATAATGGCCTGTTGAATTGATCTAATTATTATCATCTGTTAGATTAAGATATAGTATTAAGCAAACGATATTATATCTGATCATAAATAGCAATTAGTAATATTTAATTGTGGTCAAGCTTTTTAATATTATTATGGTTATGAAGAAGTCAAGTTAAATAATCTGCGATTATGTGATTGTTGCTTGGAATAATCTAATTCCCTGATTCTTAATGCTACTATTATATTAAATTTAGATTGATAGTTCTTGGTTGTATGATAGTTAGGGTCTAATGGGGGCGATTGTCATATTAGATTTAAAACCTAAGGAAAATTTGGGGTAATTAATGATTGTTGTTATCTAGGATTATTAATTTTATTGAGGGATGAATATGGTTAACTTGATTATATTATCACTGTGAAAAGGTGATACTGAATTGAAGAACTGAAGTCTTTAATTATTTGGTTAATCTTATTAATTTACTTTTGTTTATTTAGTTAATTATAATTAATTTCAAACCCCTCATTCTGGTTTGCAAAATATAAAATTAAATTAATCATTCTCTGTGTGATCGACCATTGTTTATCACTATACTGAATTTTGTATTCATAGAGTAAAAGTAAGGATTAATTTTAGAGTGTTAACGACAGTTTTCAAATTTTGGCGCCATTGCTTGGGAGTGATTCTAATTTTTTTTTTGTGCTTTTGTAAACTTTATTTTAATTTAGTAATTTTTTTTTAGATTTTGTTTTTCTAGTTTTTCATAGTTTAATTGAGTTGTGCAAGTTAAGGATGGAAGTCATGCCTTATTATGTTAATGAGGTAAATATTTCTTCTCATAAGCAACAAATTAAGAGTCTAACTTCTCTTGTTTATCTAATGGCTGTAGGTACTTGTAGTATTTATGCGACAATAGGACACCCAACTGATATGTATCCAATGCATCAAGAGGAGTCCCATAAACAACAAAATGCAGCTGGTGATTTCCTTAGTCAATCAAAAAGGATATATGATCCCTATTCAAACACGTATAATTCAGGATAGAGGGATCGTCATAATTTCAGCTATGAGAATCCACCAATTAATTGGCACGCAAACTAAAACTTTTCAAATAATCCACAGTACATGCAACCATATCCCCAACAACAACATGGCCAATCGTTTAATTCTGATATATCTTTAGAAGATATGTTTAAAGCTTTCATGACTCAGGCACAACAATTTCAACAAGAGACAAAAACTTTCGTATATAATTTGGAGACTCAAATGAGTTAGCTTGCTACTACAGTTGGTCAATTAGATTCTCAAGGGTCATTCCTTCCATCGCCGACGCAAGAAGAAGCAGACAACATCAGTAAAGAAACATACAGTATCAATGTAGCCAATGATGTTCTTTGTGGTGATGTCATGCCTAAGGTGGAGAATTTTTTTGGGGAAATAGATAAGGAGAATTTAGATGATGCAAGTACAAACAGTTTGGAGTTAAAGAAAGAAGAAGAAAATGGGCAAAATAAAGATATGAAGGAGACTGAAGCTGCATTATATTTTTTGCCAGTGATTTTAGATAAGTTTACAGTATCTTCCATTCAATTACCTGTTACTCATGAGAAATTTTTGTCTTTTGTTTTGCAGGATCCCATTCTAAATTTAAAGACTCTCCCCAATCATCTTAAATACCTGTTCTTCGGAAAGGGAGTAGCACCTTTTCGTGTATCGTAAGGGAGATTGAATCTACCTATAAAGGATAACGTGATGGATGGAGTACTCAAAATTCATGAAGTTGGAGTGACGTAGTGATTTGGTATGAAGTCGAGCCAATAACAATAAACAAAGGCGTTATTTTGGAGGCAACTCAATAAATTAGATTTGAATTTCTTTTCTTTTTTCTTTTTATATTTATTTGTGCCGTTTCTTTGTATTTTAGTTTACATTGGGGACAATGTAAGTTTTAAGTGTGAGGGAAGTGATTTAGGATATTTTTCTTTGCATTTTTAGGATTAAGTACTTTTTTTGAATTTTATGGGTAAATTCACTTCAAACCCTCATAAGACAAAACTTGTCCACTTGGGGTAACATTGGGGTTTAAAGGCTTGTTACACATGCTAAATGTAATCGTATTTCCTACGAAAATGGGTAGTATTTTATTTTTTTATTTTTTTAATTATATTTTTAGAATGTATCACTTGAGTAATGAGTTAATTAGATTTTAATTTTTAGCCAATAATAAAAATTTTTGATTTTGACTTTATAACTTTTAAAAAGGGGATAAAATTTTGCTTAGTTTGAATTTTAAATGCTTGTTACACATGCTAAATTGTTTATTCTTTTGCTAGGCCACGTCATGGTTTCAGCAGACTTCAATATATTATTCCTTCGTGGTTCCATTAGCAATTATTAAAAAGAATTATTAAAAGACTCCTTTACAAATTTGGAATATGATTAAATTAAGATTTTTATTTATTAATTTATTTTATTAGTATATTAATTCCTATTAGGTTTTGGGATAAATTATGTAGTCTATAAATAGAGGATATTAGACACAATTAGGAGGAGGTAATCTCATATTTCTCATATTTCTCTCAACTCTCATATATATTATTTTTATTATTCTTTTATTATGAGGAACTAATTTTTCTTATTCAGTTCTATGGGAATGTTGAACCTTATTTTCAATTTATGATTTAATTAAGTTATTATTATTTACTTCCTCTTATAGGAGATTTATTCTTGATAATATATATTAATTGGTGAATGATATTTGTTTTGGTTAATTTGATAATGGCCTGTTGAATTGATCTAATTATTATCATCTGCTAGAGTAAGGTATAATATTAAGCAAACGATGTTATATCTGATCATAAGTAGCAATTAGTAATATTTGATTGTGGTCAAGCTTTTGAATATTATTATGGTTATCAAGAAGATAAGTTAAATAATCTGCGATTGTGTGATTGTTGCTTGGAATAATCTAATTCACTAATTCTTAATGCTACTATTATATTAAATCTAGATTGATAATTCTTGATTGTATAATAGTTAAGGTCTAGTGGGGGAGATTGTCACATTTGATTTAAAACTTAAGGGGAACTTTGGGCAATTAACGATTTTTGTTATCTAGGGTTATTAATTTCATTAAAGGATGAATATGGTTAACTTGATTATATTATCATTGTGAAAATGTGATACTGAATTGAAGAACTGAAGTCTTTAATTATTTGGTTAATCTTATTATTTTACTTTTATTTATTTAGTTAATTATAATTAATTTCAAACCCCTCATTCTGGTTTACAAAACATAAAATTAAATTAATCATTCTCTGTGGGATCGACCCTTGCATGTTACTATATTGAATTTTGTGTTCATAGTGTAAAAGTAATGATTAATTTTGGAATGTTAACGACAGCTTCCATATGTAACTAGTAGTCTTACTAGAAAGAAATCAACCAATCATATTCAAGTACGATTAATTATTGACCAATAAGAGTCAAGCTAGACAAAACCAAGTTAGAGTAACCAAACTAAGAAAATTAGCACGATTACAGAAACTATAAATCAGAATGGACTAATCAAAACCAAAGGAACCAAACTGGTAATCCATGTGAATATTTTTCGACCAATCAAAAGAGAGGATGATGCAAGCATGATGTCACCTGATAATGTCATAATGATGTCGCTTGGTGGAAGGTAGTTTGAGGGAATATTCCAAGAATATGTTAGGGTGCAAAGTGTAATAAATCGGGGTAAAAATATAATTAATGAAACTTCCAAAATTCTATAAATAGGGAGTTCCCCTCTTCTTTTTCCCCCACCATTTCTAGAGCAATTCAAGAGCAAAAATACTCTATAGTTATAATCTAAGAGCTATTTTGAGCGAATAATATATTTCAAGTATCGAAATCTTGCACAAAATACGTTAAAGCAAGCACTTCAAAATGTATACTCTAGTGGTTATTATGTTCATTTTTCTTCTTATATTTAGTATAAATATATTTTTATAAGCAGTTATGCTACAAGTTATATACATGTTTTATACGCTTTGTGTGACAAAGTGATATAAATTGTTGAAATGAAAGTTATTTGTGATATTAAATTAAGGGCTAATATTTTAAGTCAAAGCATGTTAAAGTTTATATGAAAGCATAGGCTGTGTATGTGTTGTTTGTTAGACTTGATGAACCGTCATGCTTATTCTTGCGAATAAAACTTATTTGCAGTAAAAAAGAATGATATGAAGATCATGATCGTAAAAAAATGAAGATAGATTAGGAATCATGTACTTAATTGTTTTGTTTTTGAATTAAGTCATTACGACTTTTGTAATATGAACAAGTAAACATGTAACCGAATATTAGTCAATGATATTATCATATTATCATCAAAGAGTGTTATGTCTTTAAATTTGATATAACTTAAAATTATTACACATTAAAACAATGTTGATAATGAAGTATAAGTCTTAATGAGGATATTGATTAACATTATAAGTGATGTAAGAATATAGATTTAGCACCGATAAAGAAACCAAATTCATCGCACGATTCTTTTGTTTCAAGTATAAATGTGTTAATAATATTGTGAACTTCAGATAAATAGGGAATATCGATATGAAGATGTAGCTCTATAATGATATATATCTAAGTGAGGGTATTGAATGATACGAGGCGTTCTGTAAGAAAATGAATCTTTCCACGGATAAAGATGCAAACATTTATCGCAAGGTTCTTCTGTTCCAAGGACCATCCAATTATTAATACTGTGAATCTTGGATATATAAATTTATAGAATATCTAAATCTTAAGGTTAGAATGGTAGAAGTAAGTATTAAGTCCTTTGCATCGATTACAAGGTCTTAGTATGCGATGATAAAATATCTTTGGGAATTTAGATGAGGACTTTGTTTATAAAACCGTTAAATTGAATGAGGGTATTGATAATATGGATTGTTCATGTTATTATCGACACTCTGAAATTCAGTTTGATAAGGTTTATGGATAAAAGTAACGTCTATAAACTTAACGATTTAGCATTTTTTTGTTATTCGTTTTTACTGAGTTATAAGTTGATACTTGTTATAAGGTTAAGATCGAGATCAAGTCATGATCCAAGGACTAAAGAAAATAATTTTTTAAAGAATTATCTGTAATAGACTAGTACAATCAATATGATTATGGGATCATTTGTTAAGTTACGAATAAAGAGAAGTACAAGTCAGTCGCAAGTCCGGGCGACAAACGCTCGAATTTGGGGGTGTGACAGTTAAGTTCACCCCAGATAGATTAGCCAAATTATATATTAAGGAGATTGTATCTAGGCACGAGGTTCCAATTTTAATCAAGTCCGATCGAGATCTAAGGTTCACATCGAACTTTTGAAAAAGTTTACAAGAACATCTCGGGACACAGTTGAGATTAAGTATGGCTTACCATCCATAAATTGATGGCCAAAGCGAAAGAAAGTTTGGAAGATCACTTACCTCTAGTGGAATTCGCATACAACAATAGTTACTATGTTAGTATAGAAATTCAACCATACAAAACCTTGTATGGGAGGAAGTGTAGAACACTCATGTGTTAGGATGAAGTTATAAACGACAACTGCTTGGACCAGAATTAGTTCAGTAAACGACAGAAGTAGTTCTAGTCATCCAAGGAAGATTACGAGCTGCACAAGAACGATAAAAGAGATATGCATATCAACATAAACAGAAAAGAGACTTTAAAGTCGGAAGTTATGTATTCTTAAAAGTATCTCCCTGAAAAAGGAAAATTCATTTTGGGAAAAAAGAAAAATTGAGTTTGAGATTTATAGGACAACTCAAAATTTTAAGGAGAATAAGTGAGCTAGGTAGCTTATGAAGTAGCTTTGCTTCCAGAACTAGAACATATACATAATGTGTTTCATATTTCAATATTGCATCCCTATAAACCCGACTATAAACACGTTACTGATTACGAACCAATCCAAAACGAGAAAGATCTAAGTTATGAGGAAATTCCTATTCAAATCGTTGATAGGAAATAACAAGTATTAAGGAATAAAGTAATACATTCAGTAAAGGTAATATGGAGAAATCAGTTCATGGAAGAATACGCGTATAAATACAAAAATTATACAGATAGAATACGAAAATAATACGGTATAAATACGAAAAGTCAATCGTGAATAGTAAAAGTCAACAAACCAAAATACTTGAAAATGAACTAAGTTGGTTGGTGTTTAGTTGTAATCAAACTAGGCTAGATGTAACTTAGTTAGTGCAATCAAGCAAAGTTACAAACTAACCTAACTAAATTGGTAACCAAACTAGGCTATGAAAGGACTAAATTGCCCTTAAAATAAAAGTGGAAATGTCCTTTTTTCCTCGCAATACCCTACCCCTTTAGAAGCAACCAAGCTTGTTTTGCAAGCTCAAAAGAAGTGTACAAAGGAAGCTTTGTTAGGCTTGTTCAAGAAGCAAGAAAATGATTTAATGACTAAAGTACCCTAGGTTTGAAACTCCTATAAATACAAACCTCCATCATTCATTATTTTTATCATTTTACAAAGCAAATTTCAAGAGAAAATAAAGCTATAGATATATTTGAGTGTATTGTGAGTCATTATTAAATTTCAAGAGTGGAAGCCTTTTGCATCTTTTTGTATAAAAGCTAACACTTTAAGAGGTAAAATTTCTAGTCGCTATTATGTTTGATTTTTTTTCATAATATTGTAGAAAAGCTCAAGAACACAAGTCGTAACCATTTACGATTTTTTGTTTTCCATGTTCTTCGTGTGTTCTTGAGCAAATTTTTATATAAGTAGTTATAATGTTTAAATTTCTTCAAATATAAAGTAGGAATATACTTTTTTATAAGCAGTTATAATACTCAATTTTTTTTTTATATATTAGTAGAAATCACTTTTATAAGTAGTTATAATGCTCAAATTATTTTAATTATGAAATCCAAAAGCTCAAGAACATAAGTTGTTACCATGTACGATTTTTTATTCTCCGTGTTATTCGTGTGTTCTTGAGCAAAAGTCATAGAACTCTATATACGCAGGTTTATGATTTTGTTATTTTTTATGTTATTAAACAGTATTGATTGTTAGAACATGTTATCTTAGCAAATTAATGCTTAAGATATCATGTTTTATCAATTAGGTCAAAGAAATATGAAAATTATTTTTAGCAGTCCCCTTTTTGTCGAATTCTGTTCATTTTTTTTCTAGGAATTTCGTACTTTGGTGTAAATATGATTTGTAGAGACGGAAGTGACGAATGCGTGAAATTTTGAACGACTCAAAAATATTTTAAAACGAAGGACTTATGGCCATTATAAGTCGACTGACTCTGACAGCAAACTAGGCTGCCATAAATAAAAAAATAAGCCTTTTCATATGAGTTGTATAATTCATTTCACATATGAAAATAGTCTAGTTAAGTTATAAAAACACTTATTAAGAAGTAAAATTTGATAAACTAACATTCGAGTATGCATAAACCATTATGATCGCTTTTAACGCTTTACCAGAAAACCCTAGTTTTGCTTTAAGGCAAGTTTTCTCTAACCCACTTATGTTTACTTATTTTTTTTATGTGATTTATACATCTTATGCAACAATGTGTTATAAATCTTTGATATAAAAGTTATTACTACTTGTTTCGCCATAACTTGTGAAATGAAATTTATTTGTGAAGTATTGAATTGCTATAAGTTTTTTGTCAAACCAAAATTTTTTGGTACGACCTTTGCATGTGAAGTAAACTGTGATGACCAAAACTTAAAACATTATTCATGATTAGTCCAGTGTAGTGTATGTTATGCATAATATAGGACGTCGTTAGGTTGATCCCCTATAGATATCCATTGAATAATCTTGGACTTGAAAGACAGATGAACAATAGTTCTTGGTTCAATTACCACTCAGTTTTACTATGTTAAAAAAAATTGAAATATCTTTTGTTGAGCTATGAATCATTTTAAATCAATATCAGTGTAAGTTCACTTATATGTTATGTGTTTAGACTTGTTAAGCTTTTGTATACCCACCCTTGCAAATAAAACTAATTAAGAAATGCTTAGACTAGTTTACATGTTTTCTTATATTGCTTGTTGGTGTGCTGTCGTAGGCAACCAAATTTTGACACCATTGCCGGGGATTGATTCTAATTTATTTTTGTGTTTTTGTAAACTTTATTTTAATTTAGTAATTTTCTTAGATTTCATTTTTTTTTAATTTTCATAGTTTAATTGAGTTGTGTAGATTAAGGATGGAAGTCATGGCTAATTATGTTAATGAGGTAGAAATTTATTCTCTTAAGTAACAACTTATGAATCAAACTTCTTTTGTTTATCACATGGCTATAGGTAATATGTAACAAATGAGAATTTGTGGGATTTGTAAAATGGTAGGACATTCAACTAATATGTATCAAATACTTCAAGAGGAGTCCTATGAACAAGTAAATGTAGCAGGTGATTTTTCTGGTCAACCGCAAAGGAGATATGATCCATATTGAAACACGTATAATTCAGGATGGAATGATCATCATAATTTCAGCTATGAAAATCCAAAAATGAATCCGTCCACAAATCAGAACTTTTCAAGTTATCAATATTAAGGATAGCCATATCCCTAACAACAACATGGTCAATCATCTAATTATGATATGTCTTTAGAGGATATGTTTAAATTACTTGAAACTAACACTTTGCAATATCAACAAGAAATAAGGAAAAATATTCAAGATATGAGGGTTAGTATGTAAAGTTTAAATAATTAAAAGGGCTAAATGGCAACGTTAATTAATCAATTAGATGAGAAAAGTTATGAGCAATTATCCTCTCAAACAGTTGAGAATCCAACGGAGAATACAAGTGCAATCATGTTAAGAAGTGGTAGCGAGGTAGAAAATCCAGAAAAGACGGCCCTTACATCGCACAAGCAAGAGAAATCAGACAACATCAATATATAGTCAGAAAGTGTTAATGTAGCCAATAATGTTATTTGTGATGATGACGTACCTAAGTTATAGGAAGTTGTTGAGCATACAGATAAAGAGAATTTAGAGGTTACGATTACCAATAATGTGGAGTTAGAGAAAGAAGAAGAATAATAAATTAAGCAAAATCCAGATCTAAAAGAGGTTGTGGCCGCATTACATTCTTTTCCAGCGATTTTAGATAAGTATGCAATAGCTTCCATTCTATTACCTGTTACTCACAAGAAGTCTTTATTATTTGTTTTGCAAGATCACATTCCAAATTTAAAGCTTATCCCCAATCATTAAAGACTCATTCCTCGAAGAGGGGGCTAAATCTTCATATCAACCACAAGGGAGATTGAATCTACCTATAAAGGATAACGTGATGGATGAGATATTCAAAATTCAAGAAATTAGAGTGACATGATGATTTATCTGTTGGTTTGTAATATTCATAGACGCAATCAAATTGCATAAAATAGCGAAAGCATGGTAAAATCAAATTTAAAAATTTACAAACCATAATCCAGGATCGACCTTTATGCGCAACTATTAATTAATAAAGAAGAAGTTAGAGATATACCCTTGTAGAACTCAAAGCTTCAACGGGTACAAGTTCACCTCCAAATCCTTCGCGTTCTCCTTGAATTTCACAGATTGGATTCCAATGATCAACGTTAGTCATCCAAGTGTTTGGCCTCTAGAGGTGATCCACCAAGGAATAATAATAATTCAAGAAGTGGGTGATGGCAAACCCTAGTTTTCTCTCTCTAGAGAATTTGTGAGTACTCTCCCAAAACTTATGGAAGTGTATATGTGTTACCTTAATCCATAATAAGACTTCTCTTATTTATAAATTTAGTAAACCCTCCTAACACCTTTAGGAATAAGGTTTTTAATTAAACTCCTAATCTAATTAGGAACTTAATTGATTTAATATAATAATTATAATTCCTAAACTATTTAGGAACTTAATTATTAATTATGAGAGTACTCTTATTAATTAATTCCTAAACCATTTAGGAACTAAATAATAATAATAATAATAGTAATAATAATAATAATAAGACTCCTCTTATTAATTTATAATTAGTATTTCCAAAATACTAAATAATAAATATTAAGCTATTTAATTTATTCTATCCACATAGCATAAATTAAATATACTTAATTCATTATTACAATTATGCCATTTACTTTTTAAATAATTATTTTCCTTTTGCGGTGTGACCCTTTAGGTTCTCCATATTAAACCGGTTATAGAATAAATTAATTAGAACTATTCTAATCTTATTTATATAAATAAATTAAGCTATTTAATTCATTTAAATAAATAATATTTATTCCATAATAAGGGTAAGTCCCCTTAGCGATCAACGACTTTCCAGATAATATAGATTTCAACATTTAATCACAAAAGAACCTATTCAACGAATAGTTACCGTACAATTCAATCCTTCTACCTCACAACGTCCCAATCAAATATAAGACAGACATGGTATTACTGTCAAGTCTTAATTTATTTGATTATATGCATTTCGATCCTTAAATGAATAACTCTAATTAATGTAAATTAGAAACTACTTTCTAATTTTCATTCTGCCTTGGTCAAGGACTACTGAGTTGTCATTTATCGAATCGTATAGGACATTCCCTTCTTTTACTAGAAGTGGTAGATTCTTTGTTGATCATTCACCTATCTCCATGTATGACTTATTATATCCGATCATACCCTTTGATACACCCTAAAGGTTTTAAGGAATATGTCAAAACATAATTCATCATACACAAGATACTATGATGATCTCAAGTCCAAGGATCACTTGTACTACTATCACAAAAGGAACTCCTATTGACAGGCAAGTAAGACTCCATTAGGTGTTCCTTGAGCGAGTCACGTTCAGTGAACTTATTCTCTAATAGGCACCTACATACTTGCTTTAGTGTCTCTACACAAATGATTATGAGATCAATCATCCTCTTCACAAGATCAAGCATAGTATGTACCAATCTATCCGGATCTACTAATCCCCTTTTTAGTGATCCAACGATTAGGAACAATTTTAGTTTTGAGCTATCTTAAATTTAGATCTCATTAGCATGATCCTCATCATGGTTCTAAAAGCATTGCTAAAAAACTATGGGTTTATCCATTTGATTAATTCAAGTAATTAATCATGAATAAAGAAATGCCTTGATTCTTTTATTAATAAACGAACAAGATTACAAAGTATATGCTTATCACATCAAATGTGATTGGCTTGAGGACATACTACTTTCATTATCGTCTTGTCGAACCAATGACAATAAACAAAGGCGTTGCTTGGGAGGCAACCCAAGGGGAGTATTATTTTTTTATTTTTTTACATTTATATTTGAGTTATTTATGCCTTTTTATTTGTATTTTATTTTATATTGGTGACAATAGAAATTTTAAATGTATCGAAAGAGATTTAGGATATTTGTTATTTTTAGGGAATTTTTTTAAAATTTCTTTGCAATTTTGAAATTTTGAATTTTGTGGGTATATTCACTGCAAACCCTCACGAGACATAACTCGTCCACCTAGGGTAACCTTAGGATTTAAAAGCTTGTTGAACATGCTAAGTGCAACTGTGTTTTCTACAAAAATGGGGTAGTATTTTTTTTTAATTTTTTATTTATTTATAAGATGTTTCACTTGAGTAATGAATTAATAGGATTAAATTTTTAGCTAATGATGAAAATTTTGATTTTGATTTAATAACTTTTAAAAAATAGATAAATTTTTGCTTAATCTAAATTTTGATTATTTGTTAGTTATTACTTTGTTTTAGATCCTTTAAATTTTTATGCACTTATATCAATTTGTGTGAGCTAGTTTAATTTAGAGAAAATTTATATGGTTAAATGCTTATGGAATATATTTTTGAGCTCTATAACTTATTTAATCATTATTTAAAGTGAAATATGAGGTAAAATATAATTTGGGAAAGATGATTTAGGTAATTTTTCTATAATTGTTAAATTAAAAAAGAAAAATTTTGTGGTGAGTTAAGATGGAGCGTAAAATTCACTCACTCATAAACATATGAAAAACCGAGATGAAACATAAAACACACTCATCCGTGAGATGGAGTATAAAATGCACTCACTGATAGAGAAAATAGAGGAAAAAAATGGGATAAAGTATAAAATGCATCCAATTAAAAGAAAGAAAACGAGAAAAGAATGAAAAGATGTGATGCCCCCAAATCTGGGCCTACACAGTTCAATTTGAGACGCCAAAAATACACGATAACTATTACAAAATAGTACATAATACAAAAATACGGACATCAATAATACACAACTAAATCTTCACTATTATTTCCACATTATTTTATAACATGTGAAGACTACTACAGTTATCACTCGGACTTTCACTTCATCCCCCAACTAGACCCAACTACTCTCTCATTTTCTGAAGAACAATGAAACAAATGAAAGAGTGAGCTCAAAGAGCTCAGTAAAAAAATATCATAACGAAGATAATAATGAGTAAATTATCATTAACCTTCAACAGTTGAGTTTTTGATTGAATATAATAAACAATAAATTTTAGATCAATAATAGTAGCAAAATTAGCAATCCATTAGAAGAATCATGTAGACTATTGTTGGGTATTTTCTATATGAATATATGCGCACAAGTATACACGGTCCACAAGTAATATATTAGTAAGTAGAGTGTCGAACCCACAGAGAATTAAATAATAATAATTACCAAACATTAATTTAGTATCAAATTAATTCTAATTAAATAAACGCAATTTATTTATAAAATAAAATCTAATTAAAATTAACAACCAAATTAAACTATTAAAAAGGATTAAATTAGGTTTTAAATATTTAATATCACAATTTTTCCCAATGTTTCATTTAAATCTCTTCACTCTCTTTTTAATTAATTAATTATATACAATTGTTAACCAAGAATTTTTTATAGTATTTATACGTATTTTTCAATGACATATAAGCAAATCCTTCTAAATCTGACTCTAAGGCAACAGAATTAGAGAGGAACACTCTAATTAATTAAATCATTATATTCCTATGTGAAATATGTTAATTAGAATATTAAACTCAGATTCTCTTTATGGCTGCAAAAGATACATAGGTATATTCATATCCTATATACTAATCATATAAACCCTCTTAGATTTTATGAACAGATGCTATCATATTCAGATCTAAATTTATACTCCATCTTCTAATTTTATATAAATTAATCCCAATTAATTAATGCAGTTAATTAATTACATGAATGCCCAAAATATGATAAACAATTCATATATAATCATCACTAATTAAAAAGAAAGCAAATTAAATTAAACTACGCATTGGGTTCCATTGCAATCTCAATATATAATTAGTTCATAATTAAATAATAAGCTAACCACAAATAATTTAACATCTCGAAATTATAAAAATAAAAGTAAAAGAAAATAAATAAATCTGTGTTGATATCCGCCTGTCACTCGGATCATAATCTTCAATCCCCAAGCTCCGCCTTTAATTCTTGAATCATTCGCATTGAATATTTGATTCTAATTATAATCCTAAACTACTCTAATATAATATTCTGCTATAAAATTACATTAATATATGTTAATATATCATAATTTGCTGAGAACAAGAGTTATATAGTGTATTTATGGAGTATAATAATACTCATAAGCTAATGGGGAATTAAAATCCAATTCAGAATCAAATTAAAGTTAAAATCCACGAATAATCCATTTTTTGGAATTACACATGCCAAACATAGCCTTCGCGCCCATTGACTGGTCAGCGCCTCAAAACCAGTCGCGCATTGCGTGCATATTTTATTCCTTCGGCTCCAGACGACGCCGTTTCAATGTTACTACTCTCACTTCCTACTGCGCATGACGCGACCCCTTTCTTCTTAATCCCTGATATGCCAAACGACGTAGTACAGGAACCTGCTACTATTTTGCACACGCGCAAGGCGCGAGGCTCAGTTTTTCCTGATAATTATAATTCTGCCCCTAACAACTGCTTTATTACAATTTTGCCCCTTATCACTTGCAGAAATTACAGTTATGCCATCAGTGATTAATTCTTTTATTTTTCCTACAAAATAAAATAATATCAAAATACTAAAAATCATAATAATGCATAAGATTAAATAAATTACCTAAAATCAATTAGAATACTTAAAAACAAACAAACAATTAAGCCTAAAAATATTAATTAGATATGTATAAAAACTCATTATCAACTATGATGTCCACTAGCTTCTTCTTTTTTATAAAAAATATCATCAACTTTTATCATCTGAAATACCACTGATCATGATCATACCAACAACAATTCTTCTTTGTCCCAGGTTAAAGAGAACATTCACCACGTGTCCTAAAAGACACACCACAATTATATCGCATTTATCCTATCATCTGTACCCCAGGCCATAGATATTCACAACAACTTGATTCTTAATGATTAGAATAACAATATAGATATAAATGATGAATAAAATAATAGAATACTTTATCCCGAGTTAAATAATATTCAAATTATCAACATGATGTTGACTCAAATTCAAGAATGATATTCAAGATTCACAATTCAAAATAACGGTTAAAATTCAATGGAAAAGTTCAAGTAAATAGGAAGGTTCATGTGAAATGATGTTAAATGAAGCGTAAATTATTAAGGAACATAAAATCATTTCAAAATTTTTTACCAAACAATACTTACCATAGTAAGTTTAAAAGTATGAAAGAAAATGATATCGTTTACCTTAACACGTGAATGGATATTATTTTAAATGAAATTGATCAACCTATATATTTATAATTTAATTAGTAACTACCACATATAATTTCATCGTGTATACCAATTCGTATGAAATCATCAAAAGTGATTTAATAGTAAAAATTTGTGTAGTGTACAGAATAAAGTATAATAAACTTCAAAATAGTTTTTGAAAAAAATATTTCAAAAGAACCTTCAAGAGAAAATTTTTCAAAATGAATCTTCTAAAGGAAGATTTATAAACACCGTGTGATGTGTATGGTTACTTGACTAACTATTATGAAAAGACTTACTTGAACAATACTTGTACTCTTATTGATCTTCACAAATACTCACGATAGTTTAAGCACACACAAAGAAAATTTATACAAAGTAATATTTTAGAGAGTGAAAGAAAGAATACACAAGGAAGTTACGAAAATTTCTTAAGTTAAGATCTCTATTTATAGCCAAATTTTTTATCATAATCCAAAATTTTCTAATTTAATCCTAACTGTATATTTCAAGATAATGTTTAATCCATACAACATATTTCGTCTTTTAAGATTTATTTAATCTAAATCATTCATTTAAAGATCATCTTTAATCTACACCGTTCATTTCAAAGTCTATAATTATGACATTATCTTTAATATATACCATTCATTTTAGATTTTCTTTAATCTATACCATTCATTTAATAAAATAATTAACTTTATATATAAAACAACTAACTTTATATATATAAAAAAAACTAACTTTATATATAAAACAACTAATTTTATATATAAATCAATTAACTTTATATATAAAACGATTAACTTTATATATAAACGAATTAACTTTATATATAAAATAAATAACATTATATAATATATCATAATAAAATAATTTACTTTACATAATTTATTATAATAAAACAAATAACTTTATTATTTCAATTATTTAACAATTATTTATTATTATAACCAATTGTTGTAAATGCAGTGTAGTTGGCCTTTTGAGTTAGATATTCACACTACAAGTAAAACTACCAACTAATAATATAATACAACAGTTAAATCAACATCATAATAGTAATAACAATAATGCAGAAAATAAATAAAAGAAAAAGCACGTTAATGTGTAATGACAATTATTAATTCAGTAATGTGAATTACTGTGCATACACTACTGTGACAATTATCAGTTTAATAATATGAATTATTGTGCATGTGACAATTATTGGTTCAATAAAGTTAATATTATACAATTACCACTTTATCAGTTCAATAATATGAAATACTGTGCAATACTGTGTGTTACTATGTAATACCTATGTTACTGTGCAATACCGTGTTCTACTATTCCTGTATCATTGGGTATTTTACCAGCTAAAAGTGATAGTACCGTTGACCATTTTTATTTCAAAAGGTTACTTATGTCATTTTCTATATCTGACAATATTTTATTGCGGGGTCCACCAATGTTTGGTTATTCTCGCGCTGTTCTACGAATCGAATATTCCTCGACAGAATGAATATTCCCTGATAAAACGAATATTTACCGACAAGATAAAATTTGCACAAAATATTTTTTTTTAACTTTAACTTTTGTTAATTTATCCACTTACCGTTTCAGAAGAAAATATATAAAGAAAAATTAAATTTGTATTTCATAAAAGTCGTGGTCTTACAAAAGAAGTACTTGAAAAAAATTGATATTAATAATTCTTGTGTGCTTATCAAGATTAAAAACCTTTTGATCTTTTAGGTTATATTTGTTCGTGTTAGCTTTGAGTGATGTGAAAAATGAGTGTATAGAGTTTTACTAACCCTTTTTTATATCTTTTATGATGCATTTAATTACGTGAGCATATCTAAGTTTTTTTTGCTAGTTTGATACATTTGGATTCACATACACACGAAGGGTCTTGAATAAAGTAAAATTAATAAATATGTTAAAATTTTGAATTTTGCATACTTTTGAATTTTTTTTTGAATTATCATATAAAAAATCTTTGAGGTTAATGTTGAATTCATATTGATTTGTTGCTCGAGTTAGTTGGTTTATTTAGTAGAGTCTTATTTTATAGTTTTTATTCTTATTTTGCTTGAGGACAAACAAAGATTTAAGTATGGGGGTATGCCAAAATTTGGTGTGCTATCGCAGGCAACCAAAAGTAAATTCTTACTTTGGTAAATTAATATATAGTAGTGCAAGTAAGAGTCGATCACACAGAGAATGATTAATTTAATTTTATATTTTGTAAACCAAAATTGGGGGTTTTTTAATTAAAAAAAAATAATTTAAATAATATTAACTAAAATAAGCAAATATGAAAGTAATTTAATAAAATAAATTAAAATAATGAATCTTGGTTAAATTAACATCCACCATCTGATATTTACAATGATCATTGACTCAAATATAAATCAATTAATATTTTAAATATTTACCGTAGAAATAACTACTCGCAGGCGAAATAATTTTTCTCATCTCCCCTTAATTTTAGTTAAGTAGAAACACACATTCTAAATGACCCTTACTATTAAACAACATCCGACACTCGCTAAAGATTTAATTTAATAGCAGTTTTAAGAATTAGAGAGATCGTTGAACTAAACAACACAAGTCACTCGTTTGCATTTAATTTAGATGAACATTCTTCCTAAGATATAATAATCTTTTGATCTACAAAATAATTATTAATCTTAGTTACTTCACAAATAGCAGTAGATTAATGCGAATAATAAACTAATACGCGTCTTAGCAATTAAACGAATCAATCATAAAAATTAAACAAAGACGAATATCCAATACACAAAATATAAATTGAACAATTAAAATTAATTAGATCTCACAGTGTATAAATTTCAATGACTTCCACTAATTTAAATCAAGAACAAAAACTTAGCTACTCATAATAGAAAAAAAATAAAAATTATGTACATGAGAATACCCTAATTGTGTCTCAAAGCCTCTATTTATAGGTTACATAATTTATCTAAACCTTAATAAGAATTAGAATACAATTAAAATAAATTACTAATTAAAATCACATTTTTAAATCCTTTTCCAAATTACAATTGGAGTCTTTAAATAATTCCCATCCTTTTGTTTTATTGCTTAGACCCACATGTAAGCCCAAAATAAAATCCACTGTAAGAACAACTTGTAAGTGGAGGGACCCATTATTTAATTAAGAAACAAGCTGTCAGGCTCCTTTTTCCTTTCTAATTCACATTGTCATGCATGATTTCTTGCCGTATGATGAGTGAGTTTTATACCTGCGAATTAATACTCTTGACTTAATGATTTGTGAGTTTTGGGAGTTATTTATGTTGCTTTAAGTGGTTTTTATGGTTCCTGATGATTTATTCTTGTTTTGTAGGGTTTTTGGACTTAAAGGTCAACCCTACTGTTTTCAGTCGAGATTTGCCTATAAAACAAGAGTTGCTACATGACCTAAAAAGATCTTCTTATTCTCCAGAGCAACGTTTGTTCATTCTTTCAAGTCTACTAAGTATCTTTGATTGGTTTTGAGCTCAAGAGCAAGGATATTTTTCTAGCTTGGATTGTTTCACAGTGAAGGGAGTTTATTTGCTTGAAACTTGTTTCGCAAGAAGTTTCACATATATATTTTGTCTTCATTTTGTGCAATCTAAGAATGATGAACATCTTGTTAATGATTTTTATTCATTTAGTTATGAACTAACTTCTTTTCTAAGATCATAATGGAGCTCAATACTTAGTTTTAATTGAATATCTTTCATTTTAATGTGTGTGGATTGAAAATGAATGATTATCATGTTTTATACTTCATGTATGGATTACTTACCTTATAAGTAATATGGTGTTGTTTATGATATTAAGAAATGGATTAAATAGCTTTACCTAAAACATGATAACATTTGTAGGATTCTTTATCTTCGGATGGAGTACCTAACTTATATCTCGGATTGGAATATACCGTGGTATCTGATAATTAGATTTTATGTCTATTTATTTAATATTTTTAGGCTTAATTATTTTTGAGTTTTAAAGTATTTTTAGGAATTTAGGTGTTTTATTTATTATTATATATTATTATTATTATTTTTAGCATTTTTATATTATTTTTATTTATTTTATATTTTATTGTGTAGGAAATAAAGAAGGAATGACAAATCTGTAAAATCTACAATACCCTGATGGGAAAAGTGTAATTTTGCAAGAAGTCGGTGGCAAAATCGTAATAAAGTAGATTCTGGGGGCCCTAATTGTAAATATCCAGTGTGGTGGCATTCTCGTAAATAAATCATCCGGGCTTCCGCGCCATGCGCGCATGTAGATTAAGGAGACCGGACGTGGGACGACACCGTTTTGATGCGCCAGGAAAGAATTAATCTTCACGCCATGCGCGGGAGGTTGGGGTGAGCATGCAAGGCACCACACGGCGTCGTTTCCTGTTCATCAGATCATGGTGCAAGCGCGCAATGTGCGGATGTTCAACAGATTAAAAAGCACGTTGACTCTAGTCAACGCCGCGTTTGGCTTGCGCGTTATTTCTAGATTTCGCTAATTTTGAGACTTTTTGATTCCGAATTGAATTTTAATTCCTATTAGGGTTTGGAAAAGTAAATCCTATTAGGGTTTGGATATATTTGAGGCCTATAAATACATGACAAAGGGATATCACAAATACACAATAACCTAGAGATACATTAAAGCATTGAAGCAAAGGAGGCGACATCAAGGGTTCAAGGATTGGAGATTGAAGAAGTGCTACAAATATTTTATCCTTTATTCTTTTATCTTTAATTTTTGCTAAGATGTTGTTTAATTTGTGGAGTTCTTTTTATTTATTTATGAACTAATTTTCATTTAAGACTATGATGGAACCCGATGTTTAGTATAAATTAATTCTCTCTTGTTTCAATTATTAATCTTTATGATTCATTTATCATATTTTATGCTTACATGTTATAATTGTTTGGCCATACAATTATTTGATTTCCAAGATGGAATTGGAAGATGAAATCTAGGATTTGATCTAAATATGATAACATGCATTGTGTATAAAATAGGAATATATTTATACGTTGCATGTAAGTGTTTTAGGAATTCAAGCTTAATGAATCTCTTCTTAATTATTTTACATAGGAATATAGTAGACTAATTGGAATAGATATTTTTGTCAAACTGTTGAAAAAAGTTTAATAAATATTTATGAATTTCTACTTAATGGATTATATTTATTAAATAGTTGTTAAGAGAGTGAAACTATTTATGTGAAACATTGGGGAAAGTTGTAGTCTTAACTTTTAAATCTGATATTCATTCTTGCTTAGTAGTTTGCTTATTTTAATTTAACTTCATAATTTTGAATCTTTTGTTTAAATAAAATTGAGTTGATATAAAATTAGTACTTGACTATTATTAATAATAATTCCTCGTGGGAGCGATACTTCACTTACTATTATATTACTTGTTGGCCATGTATACTTGCGTGAATTTGTCTATCCATAAATTTGACAACAAGTTTTTGGCGCCGTTGTCGGGGAAATATTTTTAATAATTATTTCAATATTAGTTACAATTAATTCGATTTTAATTTAAACGTTCCTAATTTTCTGTATTATTTGCTTTTGCAGGTCTTCATCCAGAAGTGTCAGCAGTTGCAAGTCATCGGTCATAGCAAAAAATTTCGCTAACGTAAAATTACATTTTCCCTGAATTTTTAGTTTGATCATCATTCATAAATTCCATAGTAACCACACTTAAGAATTCGCAAGCGAATACGCTTTCCTGGAATCCTAAGATTTAGGGATACAGAATTTATGTATGAACACGAGATCGAAGGGACAAGAACTAATTCCATAGGTAGACGAGATCGAGAAGAGGTTCTAATCATTGAAGAGAGTTCTCCAAGAAACAGAAATGGAACAAGACAACATGGAGGCTGAAGAACAGAAATCATTGAGGGACTACGCAATGCCACAAGTCACGGAGATCCAGTCAAGCATTCAAAGGCCAACAATTATGGCTAATACCTTTGAGATCAAGTCTGGTACAATCTAAATGATTCAGAATTCTGTGCAGTTTGGGGGTTTACCGAATGATAACCCAAATGATCATTTAGTTAGCTTTTTTGAGATTAGTGATACCTTCAAATATAATGGTGTTACTGAGGATGCAATTCGACTCAGGTTATTTCCGTTCACACTCCGTGACAAAGCAAAGAGTTGGCTTCATTCACTACCACCAGGTTTCATCACTACATGGAATGAGTTGGCGCAGAAGTTTCTCGCAAAATTTTTCCCACCAGCCAAAAAGCTAAGATGAGGAACGATATCACTTCTTTCGTTCAGCATAATGCTGAATCACTCTATGAAGCGTGGGAAAGATTTAAGGACTTGCTGCAACGATGTCCTCACCATGGAATTCCCAAATGGTTGCAAGTCTAGACGTTTTACAACAGGTTATTTAGTAATACAAGGACGAGTATCGATGCAGCGGCAGGAGGAGCATTGATGGCCAAGAATTTTGATGATGCCTACGAGTTGCTGGAGACAATGGCAGCAAATAATTATCAATGGCCATCTGCAAGGATGAATCAACCAAAGGTGGCTGGAATTTATGAGGTAGATGCGGTGACGGCATTGGCAGCACAGGTCGCTACATTAACAAAGAAGATCGATGCTTTAGGAGTAAAGCCTATACAGAATGTAGCAACAATTTGTGAATTATGTGTAGGAAACCATCCAAGTGAACAATGTGCAATCAACGCAAAATCAGTTCAGTTCGTTGAAAATTACAATAGGCAGCAAAATAACAACAATTATAATCTAGGGTGGAGGAATCATCCCAATTTCTCATGGAGCAACAATTAAGCACAACAACGTGCTCCAAAACAAACATACCCACTCGGATTTCAGAATCAAGTCCCACCGCAACAGGAGAAGAAGACAAATTTGGAGGAGTTACTTTCTAAGTACATTGCACAAAACGAGACAAGGATAAACAGTCAGGAAGTGTCAATCCAGAACCTAAAAATTAGATGGGGCAGCTTGCTAACGCCATCAACAGCCGTCCCCAAGGCACCTTACCAAGCAACACGGAGGTCAATCCTAAACGATATGGTAAAGAACAGTGCAAGGCAATGACACTTCGTGGCGGTAAAAAGTTACCCGAAGTTGTTGAGGAAACTCCCAAACAGACACAGGTAGATGATAGTGAGGGTGACAAGCAAGATGATAATAATGGAAAGTATGAGACTCCAATGTCAAAGACAGATGCAGGCAAACAGAGTTCTATTGTGCCTTTTCCCCAACGACTACAGAAATCAAAGCTAGATAAACAATTCTCAAAATTTTTAGAAGTGTTCAAGAAGCTACAAATCAACATTCCATTTGCCGATGCACTGGAGCAGATGTCGAGCTATGTAAAGTTCATGAAAGATATCTTATCCAAGAAGAGAAAGTTAGGCGAGTTTGAAATAGTGGCGTTAACTGAGGAGTGCAGCGCAATACTTCAAAAGAAGTTACCACCAAAGCTCAAAGATCCGGGTAGCTTCACAATTCCTTGCACGATTGGCAGAAGATTCTTTAGGAGAGCATTATGAGATTTGGGAACCAGTATCAACTTGATGCCGCTATCAATTTATCAACAGTTGGGATTGAAAGAAGCAAAACCAACGAATGTCATACTGCAGCTTGCGAACAGATCACTCACTTATCCACGGGGAATAGTTGAAGACGTTTTAGTCAAGGTGGACAAATTTATTTTTTCAGCTGATTTCATAGTCTTAGACTTTGAGGAAGATCGGGATATACCAATTATTCTTGGGCGTCCATTTTTTGCCACAGGGAGAACACTGATTGATGTACAAAAAGGTGAACTAACTATGAGAGTCCAAGATCAAGAGATTACATTCAACGTATTTTCAGCAATGAAATTTCCAAATGACATAAAAGAATATTTTCAGATTGATTTAATTGATGAGACAGTGAATGAAGTATTCGAAGGCAGTTGTTTCTTGGATTCTCTTGAGACATCATTAGTTAGTCAATCTGCTTCAGACTTCCCAGCTTCCTTGGAGTATGTGCAACTGTTGAATTCGTCTCCACCATTTGTTAAGTTTAAGAAGTAATTTGAACCTTTGGAGCATTCAGAAAGTTCAACTAGTCGTGCAAAGTCATCATTGGAAGAACCACCTTCATTGGAGCTAAAACCTCTTCCTACTCATTTGCGGTATGCATATTTGGGGGATTCGTGTACTTTACCGGTTATTGTCTCTGCTTCACTCAACAAGAATCTCAAAAAAGCAAACTATTGTGAGTTCTCCGAGAATACAAAACGGTGTTGGGATGGACTATTGCCGATATAAAAGGGATCAGTCCTTCGTTTTGCATGTTTAAGATCTTACTTGAAGATAATGCGACGCCTATGATTGAGCAACAACGCCAATTGAATTCGATCATGAAGGAGGTTGTTAAAAAGGAGATCATCAAGTGGTTGGATGCTGGAATTATCTACCCAATTTCAGACAGTTCATGGGTAAGTTCAGTCCAATGTGTTCCAAAGAAAGGAGGCATGAAGGTAGTGGCCAATGCAAATAATGAGTTGATCCCTACTCGGACAGTAACTGGATGGCGAGTTTACATGGATTATCGCAAACTTAACAAGGCAACTCGCAAAGATCGCTTCCCTCTTCCATTCATTGACCAGATGCTCAACAGATTGGCGGGCCATGATTTTTATTGTCTCTTAGACGGATATTCGGGCTACAATCAGATTGCAATAGCCCATGAAGATCAAGTAAAGACCACCTTCATGTGCCCATATGGAACATTTGCTTTCCGAATGATGTCTTTTGGACTATGCAACGCTCCAGCAACGTTCCACCGATGCATGATGGCAATATTCTCAGACATGGTCGAGCAAAACCTTGAAGTATTCATGGACGACTTTTCGGTATTCGGGGATAGTTTCGATTTGTGCTTAAAGAATCTAATACTTGTGCTAAAAAAATGCGTGAAAACTAATCTGGTGTTGAATTGGGAAAAGTGCCACTTCATGGTTCGTGAAGGTATAATTTTGGGGTATAGGGTGTCGGCTAAGGGAATAGAGATGGACAAGGGGAAAGTAGAGACTACAGAAAAGCTTCCACCTCCTGCATCAGTGAAGGGGATTCGAAGTGTTTTGGGACATGCAGGTTTCTACAGGCGTTTTATCAAAGACTTCTCAAAGATCACAAAGCCTCTTTGCAATCTTCTAGAGAAATATATACCCTTCAACTTCGATAAGGCATGTTTAGAGGCCTTTGAAGTATTGAAAGAAAAGCTTATTATTGCCCCCATGATAACTACACCAAATTGGGATCTTCCATTCGAGCTAATGTGCGATGCTAGTGACTTTGCGATTGGTGCGATCTTAGGCCAACGTAAAGAGAAAAATTTTCATGCCATATATTATGCTAGCAAAACATTGACTGATGCACAGCTTAACTATACGACCACCGAGAAAGAGTTACTAGCAATTGTATACGCTTTTGACAAGTTTCGTTCCTACCTCATTGGCACAAAGGTGATTGTGTTCACGGATCACTCCGCCATCAAATACTTAATCTCAAAGAAGGACGCCAAGCCACGCTTGATTCGATGGATCCTTCTACTGCAGGAGTTTGATCTTGAAATTCGGGATAGAAAAGGGACCGAAAATCAAGTGGTGGACCATCTCTCAAGACTTGAGAATCCTGAATAGCAAAAGGGAGTTGGTACACTAATCAATGAATCATTCCCAGATGAGTAGCTATTTTCAGTCATAACAGCAACACTGTGGTATGCGAATTTGGTGAATTATATTGTGTGTCAAGTGCTTCCTCCTGAGTTGAGCTACCAGCAGAGAAAAAAGTTCTTACATGACGTCAAGAATTACTTCTGGGATGAACCATTTTTGTTCAAGCAATGTGTAGATCATATGTTAAGAAGATGTGTACCCATTGAGGAAATTGAAGGTATACTACACCATAGCCACTCATCCGGCTATGGAGGCTATTATGGAGGAGAGAAAACGGCAGCAAAAGTTCTTCAATCCGAATTCTATTGGCCCACTCTCTTCAAAGATGCACATGCTTTCGTGGCAAGGTGCGATAGATGCCAAAGGGTTGGCAACATTTCAAAGCGACATGAGATGCCCTTGAACAACATTTTGGAGGTGGAGATTTTTGACGTGTGGGGTATTGACTTCATGGGCCCATTCCCATCTTCCTACAATAATCTGTATATTTGGGTTACGGTTGACTATGTATCAAAGTGGGTTGAAGCAGTTGCGTTGCCAACCAACGATTCTAAAGTGGTGTTAAATTTTCTGCGAAAGAATATTTTCACCAGATTTGGCACACCAAAGGCGATCATCAGTGATGAAGGCACTCACTTTTGTAATAAGCAGTTTGCTGCCCTCCTAGCTAAGTATGGAGTTACTCATAAGGTTGCCACAACTTATCACCCCCAGACAAGTGGCCAAGTAGAAATTTCAAATAGAGAGGTGAAGCGTATTCTGGAAAAGATTGTCAATCCAAACGGGAAAGATTGGTCGAAGAAGCTTGATGATGCTTTATGGGCTTATCGAACTGCTTATAAAACACCAATTGGAATGTCCCCATACAAGCTAGTGTTCGGGAAAGCTTGCCATTTGCCAGTCGAATTGGAGTATAACGCATATTGGGCTATTCGAAAGCTGAATTTTGACTTGTATGCGGCTGGTAAGAAACGACTCCTGCAACTCAATGAAATGGACGAATTTCATCTTCAAGCATATGAGAACGCTAAGTTATATAAAGAAAAGACCAAGCGGTGGCACGACAAGTGGATCATTGAGCGGAGGTTCAAACCAGGTCAAGCTATACTCCTTTTCAACTCCATATTAAAGTTGTTCCCAGGTAAACTAAAATCAAGGTGGTCTGGTCCATTCATCATTACCACAGTATTTTCACATGAAGCAGTTGAGGTCGAAGAGCCGAACACGAAAAGAACTTTCAAAGTGAATGGTCAACGTCTTAAGCATTATTGGGGTGGTGACATTGCTCGTCAAAGAACCTCCATTAATCTTGCCGAATCGGAATGAGAAAAAGGAGTAGTCAGGCTGACGACTATAAAACAAGCGCTTATTGGGAGGCAACCCAAGTTTACTTAATTCGATGTCATATTAGTTAGTTTTAGGTTTAGTGATTATCTTATTATTAGGTTATTTAGTTGTTATAATGTGTTTCCTTCGTTTTGTGCCAGGTTAGTCATGCTAACGCCATCCAACCCGAATGTCGATCCACTTTATTTTCCAGAGCCTCAAGTTTATTCGATTTAACTACCTCCACACTTGGATGACAAAGAGGTCACTCACGACGATTGATCTATTCAGTGGAGTCCTTCCTTTAATTCTTTTAATATTTACTGCATGTGGACATTGTCGTATCTAAGTTTGGAGTGGTTTACATGCATTGCATTTCATTATTCATTATAGTTTGTGCATTTGAAAAAAAAAAAAAAAAGCATAACATTTTTTTTAGAGCATGCATTTGGAGTCACTTGAGCAATGTTTTGATTTCAGTGGTAATACTTTTGGCCAATGATAATAACTTGATGAATTAGTTAATCACTTGTGTGAAATGAATACTGATTGTTAGTCCAGTTCTTAATTGTTTACTAGTTTTGGCATTTCTTGAGACCCTATACACTTGTATGCACGTATCCAGTGTGTTGCATCAGTTGAAATTTGGACTAAGTTTGTGGATTACATGTTAGTAAAAGATAAAGAAAATCTCTATTGCTTATTTGATTATGTTACAATAAATAAGTAAAAATAACTGCTTCAATGACTATCGAGAAAGGAAAATTAAATAAAAAATAAAAAAATATTATTAATTATGATAGTTAAAAGCAGATTGGCTAAGTTTATTTTTGTGGCCTTAATTACTCGAGCAAGTAAGCCCTTAGGAGTGTCTTTACACTTAGTGTCCTAAAGCCATCTGGTTTGTGAGTCATTGGTGGAAAGTTCGCTAAATGAGTAACTTTGAAAAGCCTAATAAAAATAAACATTGCACATGCCAAGAAAATATATATATATATATAACTTTGAAAAACCTGATAAAAATATACGAGATGGAGCGTAAGACACACTCGTAAGAAACAGAAATATATATGAAAATAAGTATAAGTATATATGAAAATAAGTATATAAAGGAACGTTGTAATTTGTTAAATATCTTTTATAGGCATTGAGATTCATTAGACTTACACGAATTTTGATTGATTTGATGCATTGGATTCACACACACACAAAAAGGGTTGATAGTAATGTGATACTAGTGATATATTAAGTTATGGATGAAGCATGATTGTAAAATTTTACGTGAGTCGTTACTAATGAATATTTGAGGCTGATATTTTAATCATTATATTGAATCATTGCTCGAGTTATTAGAGTCTTCATATTTATTATTATATTTACCTAGTTTTTATTTTTGTTTTGCTTGAGGGCAAGCAAAGAGTTAAGTTTGGGAGTATTTGATAATTAGATTTTATGTCTATTTATTTAATATTTTTAGGCTTAATTATTTGTGAGTTTTAAAGTATTTTTAGGAATTTAGGTGTTTTATTTATTATTATACATTATTATTATTTTTAGCATTTTTATATTATTTTTATTTATTTTATATTTTATTGTGTAGGAAATAAAGAAGGAATGGCAAATCTGTAAAATCTGTAATACCCTGATGGTAAAAGTGTATTTCTGCAAAAAGCCGGTGGCAAAATTGTAATAAAGCATATTCTGGGGGCCCTAATTGTAAATATCCAACGCGGTGGCATTCTCATAAATAAATCATCCGGACTTCCGTGCCATGCGCACATGTAGATTAAGGAGACCGGACGTGGGACGACACCGTTTTGATGCGCCAGGAAAGAATTAATCTTCACGCCATGCGCGGGAGGTTGAGGTGAGCATGCAAGGCACCACACGGCATCGTTTCCTGTTCATTAGATCATGGTGCAAGCGCGCAATGCGCGGATGTTCAGCAGATTAAAAAGCGCGTTGACTCCAGTCAACGCCGCATTTGGCTAGCGCGTTATTTCCAGATTTCGCGAATTTTGAGACTTTTTGATTCCGAATTGGATTTTAATTCCTATTAGGGTTTGGAAAAGTAAATTTGAGGCCTATAAATACATGACAAAGGGAGAGCATAAATACACAATAACCTAGAGATACATTAAAGCATTGAAGCAAAGGAGGCGGCATCAAAGGTTCAAGGATTGGAGATTGAAGAAGTGCTACAAATATTTTAACGTTTATTCTTTTATCTTTAATTTTTGCTAAGATGTTGTTTAATTTGTGGAGTTCTTTTTATTTATTTATGAACTAATTTTCATTTAAGACTACGATGGAACCCGATGGTTAGTATAAATTAATTCTCTCTTGTTTCAATTATTAATCTTTATGATTCATTTATCATATTTTATGCTTACATGTTATAATTGTTTGGCCATACAATTATTTGATTTCCAAGATGGAATTGGAAGATGAAATCTAGGATTTGATCTAAATATGATAACATGCATTGTTTATAAAATAGGAATATATTTATATACGTTGCATGTAAGTGTTTTGGGAATTCAAGCTTAATGAATCTCTTCTTAATTATTTTACATAGGAATATAGTAGAGTAATTGGAATAGATATTTTTTTCAAACTATTGAAAAAAGTTTAATAAATATTTATGAATTTCTACTTAATGGATTATATTTATTAAATAGTTGTCAAGAGAGTGAAAATATTTATGTGAAACATTGGGGGAAGTTGTAGTCTTAACTTTTAAATCTGATATTAATTCTTGCTTAGTAGTTTGCTTATTTTAATTTAACTTCATAATTTTGAATCTTTTGTTTAAATAAAATTGAGTTGATATAAAATTAGTACTTGACTATTATTAATAATAATTCCTCGTGGGAGCGATACTTCACTTACTATTATATTACTTGTTGGCCACGTATACTTGCGTGAATTTGTCTATCCATAAATCTGACAACAGTATCTTGTGTAGCCTTGTTGAGAATCTGTTTATATTGTCGTCTTGCTTAATTAGTATCGTATAGAAATATAGTGATCCAGTTAGTAGGGTGTGAATCATTTAACTATAGAAAGAGATTTTTGGTTGTTTCTATTCTTAGGCTATCATTCGTTTGATCTATTAATTAAAAAGAATGATATAAAATTTTAACAAGGTATTGGGTGAAGCTATGGTCTTAGTGTGACGCCCCCAAATTCGGGTCTCAAATACCCGGATCCGGTTATCACGATCCAATCCAAACATCCACCTCTAAACAACATACAATAACTAAATGCGGAATAATAAACATATGTTGTTCATTCAAAAGGTGTTACTAGTCCCAAGATACGGTAACCTTACACAAAAGTACACAAATACCCTTAATAAAATACTTAGGGTTTATATTACATAACAAGTAATTTAGTTAACTAAAAGGCTGCATCCTGAAGTCTATCACTTCATCTTTTCCTTACCCTTGTTCTTCCCATAAGTCTCAGGTTGCACTGCAATAAGGTTTCATGATATAGCAAGGGTGAGCAACTAGTTTGCTCAACATGTTTAAATAACAACAAGAAACAATATATCATGAATGAAAGGGAATAGCTGAACAATTCAACAATATGAATAACATAAACAAGAATAATAATTTGCTTTTAGAATCAAGATAGTCAAATAGATTATGAACTATAAACATCCACTGAAGTCAATTCACAGGTTGACCCGATGGTTACTACCAGAATTATGTACCCGAGGGGATCAGTCTCAGTACAATATGTGTATGCATAACATTTAATTTTCGTGTTTTGTACCTGATATTAGATACAGGGTACTCCCTTGTAATAGGGAGGTGTTCATAATAGTCCAAGAATCCGCATCTTCAATGATTTAGATAGCTTTTAAAATCTTTAACATAAACGTCTAGCCGAACAATGACTTAGACCTACTTTGAACAGACCTTTAAACAATAGAACGTTAAATAAAGTACAAGTCAAAGACTATACAAGATTAAGTGCACCAAGTGCGAATAACAACAATATCGATGCGGAATAATTGTAAAGTAATTAAACCACTCAAAGCATGCTTGGAATTACAGTTCAAGCTTAAATAAATAACTTGCTCAATGAAATGAGTTTAGAGATAAGGAACTTGTCTGTCTGCTCAGCTACAATTAATGTCTAGCTTTAACTAACTGGCTTTGAAAGTCTTAACATTAATAAAGTTGGTCTAATAATTAGTATGGCGTATTTGCACAACTATACGCTCACTAAGGAACTTATCTACCACACATAAGTACTAACACATTATTTACATCAGTCAAAACAATATTATTAAACTTATAGACCCTTAATCAACTTAGGTTAATAATTTAATAAGTTAGAAAAATATTTTTCTTAAGTTTTGGATACTTATTAAACCCTTAAACAACTTATAACAATTATTTAATTAAAGTATAATTAAATTCAAATTATTTTATTAACTCAATCTCCATTTAATTACTATTTAATCTTGATTAAATAAAAATTAATTAATTAATTTTAGTTATTAGTTAAAATAAATAATAACTAATTGTACTTACTTATTATTTAATAATAATTAAATAATAAATAATTATTGATTTAATTTTAACCTTCTTTAATTTAATATTAATCAACTAATAATTAACTAAGTAATTAACCTTGCTTATTATTTAATTTAAAGAAATTAAATAATAGTTTACTAATTTTAATCCTCTTTAATTATTATTTAATGTCAATTAAATAATAATTAATTATTTAATTAATTTTAATTATTATTTAAGGTTAAATAATAATCAATTTATTCATCCTTATTCATTATTTAAATTAAATAATAAATTATTAATCTAATAACTTCATTTCCATTAATCATTATTTAATGCTAAATAATAATTAATTACTTAATTGTCCTTATTTATTATTTAAATAATAAATAATTTATTTATAAACTTTTATCTCTCTTTAATTATTATTTAATAGGAATGAAATAATAATTGCTAGTTTATCACCTTTATTTATTATTAACATTTTAAATAATAAATAATTAATAAAAATTTTATTTATTAAACTTAACCATAACTTTAGCTAACTAGATTAATATTAAAAATATTTAAATATTAAACTTAATGAAAAATATCATCCCAAATATCATTTTTGTATTATTATTATTTCTGTTATAATTTTAAATTAATTTTCAAATATTTAAATTAATTAAAATTACTCAGAATGGCAATTCTGTAAATAAACCAAAAAACGAATGGAGGGGCAAAGTTATAATTTTACCGAAAAAATTTTCCTTCCGCGCATTCCGCGGGAATAACCGAATCACGGCCCAAAACGGTGCCGTTTTGAAGAACCGGAAACGACTTCCACGCATAACACGCGGAGTAAAAAAAAAATTCTAAGCCAAACGATGTCGTTTGGCTCCGCGTCTGCCAGCAAACAACCCTGCGCGGCTAGTCAGTTTTTTTTTTCCTTAGCAGAATGTCTACAGTGCTCGAAAATACACCACTTAATAAAAATTATACCTTCAAGTAACCTTTAACTACTCAATAAAAATTCAAAAAAATTACCAATCACTTAATATCAATTTATAACATGAAAATTTAATTTCTCATGATTTAATACCATTTTTTTTCCATAAAAATTATTGCACCAAATAAACTACTATAAATCATAACTTTTTGTGTATAACTCCATTTTGAGTTATTTAAACTTTGTTTTTCTCATGATTTAATGTTCTATAATATTAGAACATTAAATCTAAATATTATAACAAATATTTTTGGTCATTATTTTGAGACTTGATTACACACCACCAAACACATGTTTTCCATCATTAAAACTTATAAAATATAAGTTAAACTCATGATCAATTATAGAGGCATACATAGCATGATTTTAACCATAAAAATTATTATGATAATATTTCTACCATAAACTTGAAAGAAAACAAGATTAGGGTTTATAAAAATAACTACCTTGGTTTGATAGCTATTCTCCTCTTCTTTTCAAAATATGTTGTGAAGCTTGAACACATAAACAATACTAGCTTCTCTTTTTTTTTTCCCTTATTCTGTCAAATATTTTGTTCTCACTATACCTTTCTCTCAAAAGTTTCTCTCTAGAACTTGTAATTGCAAGTATTCAAATGAGCAACTTTTCTTCTCTAAAGGAAATAAGTGAACTAATACTAGCTATAGATATATAAATTATTTCTATACTTTAGCCATAATAACTCTAGCCTAGGAATACTTACACAAACAATTAAAAGGACTAGAGTTGTTGAAATGGAGTATGGTCTATATGTACCCCTTAAACCAAAACAAGCAACCAAAAATAATTAAATAACCTCATTTGCTTCCTACCCCATCCATTCGGCAGTCCATCCACACCACCGCAATGTTGCTCAATTAATTTCCTTTTAAAAAATTACTAAGAGAGGAAAAAGGTGAAATGACTACACAATGCTCCCAAGTAAACTATCCATTTATTTAATCAAAGAATTTAAAAACATAATGCTAAGCACTCTTCCTTCCATGCGGCTAACTTGGGGATTCTTTGTCCCAAAAAGATTGTCCCATGTATTACTTTAATAATTATTAAATGAAAAGGAAGCAAAAAGGACCACACCAACAAGCAACATAAATAAACAATTAAATTTACACAAACAATTTGGAATTCCTTCACTCCTTCACACCTTCACGGCAACTCATAGAATTGTTGTCCCAAATTAAAGTCTCAATGTTGCTTAAATTAAATAAATAACATGCTACACTTTAATTTCCTAAATAAACTTATGATTGGATTCTCAATAAAACTCAATGGACTAATATGAAATGTCTTGAACTATTAATTTATCAAGCCCATTTAATTTAACATTTGACTATTTAATATAATCCAAATGATTAGTTATTAATTTTTGTTACACATTAATTATCTAATCCATGATTAAATAATAATTGAATTGATTAATTAATTAGATACTCTATCCCATTATTGTTAAATTACTAAATGGACTAATAAATAATATTCTTAACATTTTACATTGTTTACATTAATTAATTATCATATTAATTAATTTATAAAATTTAATTCACTCATTATATTCAATTTAATTGAATATTTAATTAATGACAACTTATCAATTATTTTGATATCAAAACTTTAAGGTTTGGTCACTAATTTAATTAACGTATTAGTGACCCTCTTTAATTAACTTTAGCAATTAATCACATAATCATTTAATTACGTAATTAATAAATCACAAAAAAAAATTAAATAACCTTGTAAAACTAACTCGTTAAAATTTAAATTAATAATGACGTGAAAATTCTAGGACATTACACTTAGCTTGTCTAAAACTGATATTAGTTGTTGTGTTTTATTTATTTTATAAATTTGTGTTAATCAAAATCACCAACCGTTAATCATTGTTTAAATAAGATTAGATTGACATAAGTTTAATATTTAAAAATAGTTAGTATTAACTCTCTGTGGGATCGACATAAAAATACTTTATACTACTTATTGACCGTGTATACTTGCACGTTAATATTAATCGTGAAAACGACCACCACTATACTTGTAGTTAATTTGGAAATTGAATTGCTATGTAAATAAAATTCCAACTTGAACTCCTTTTCAATGGACCCACGTACTTGCATGCTCCATATTATCGTGGGACCATGCGGCTATTTTAATTGCCCTGCCAAGTCATAGATTGCTTGAAATCTATTAAACCAAATTAGTTCCATGATGCCTTGAATTGCACTTATATGAATTGTGTAATGCTGCATTTGGGCCAACTAGAAAGCTGTTATAAATTAGACTTGGATTCTTCCTTGTTTTAAGCCCACCTATTCCAGCTTATTTACAGAATTTCCCCTAATAGCTTTAATAACCTGCAAAATAAAATTAAAAATGATATAAAAATAATACAAACACATAAAATTAAATAAATGACCTAAAACACTAAAAAATATTATAAAACTCACAAATAATTAAGCATAAAATATATAATAAATAGATATAAAAATCTACTTATCACTTGTCTTTTTGTTATAGTCTTGATGACTTTGTAAAACGAATAAGAAAATTATGTAACCGAATATTATATTTATATTATCATGTTTCATCACATTCTCTTGTTATGTCTTTACTTTGATTAAACTTAGAATTGTTAAAATATTAATATAGTATTGATAACGAACTATAAATCTGAATGAGGATATTGATTAACATTATGAGTGCTGTAAGACCAGAGATTTAGACTGATGAAGAAACCAAATTCATCACAATGTTCCTCTGTTTCAAGTACAAGTTTGTTAATAATATTATGAATTTCATATATATAGGGAATGTCGATATGAAGAGATATCTCTATAATTATATATATCTAAGTGATGGCATTGAATGATATGAGGCGTTCTGTAAGAAAAAGAATCTTGACACAGATAAAAATGCAAACATTTATTGCAATGTTCTTCTGTTCCAAGGACCATTTTATTATTGATACCGTTAATCTTGGATAAGTAAAGTTATAGAATATCTAAATCTTAAGGTTAAAATGGTATAAATGAGTATTAAGTCCCTTGCATCGAATACAAGGACTTAGTATGAAATGATAAAAGATCTTTGGGAATTAAGATGAGAACTTTGTTTATGAAATTGTTGGATTGAATAAGGGTATTGATAATATGGACTGGTCATGTTATTGTTAATACTCTGAAATTCAGTTTGATAAAAAAATTGAATAAGGAAATCGTCTATAAACTTAATGATTTAACATTTATAGTGAGCGTCAAATAAGCTATAGAAAGTATAGTGATTTGGGGGCGACACAAAACCAAATTATCCTACTGCTTTATATATAGATAAGATCCATTTTAACTTTCTAAAATTTAATTTAGAACACTTTTAAATTCAAAAATAGCATGAAATTATTTAATTTTTGTTAATAAAATTATGAATATTATAAATTATTAAAAAAGAATACTATTTATGAGATTTTTTATTTTAAAATTTTAAATAAATTTTGTTAATTTTTAAATATATTAAATTTGTATTTTTTTTAAAAATTAATAATAATTTCATATTTTAGAACTACTGAAGTAATTATTTTTATTCGGAGGAAATGGGATTAAGCATTCATTGCCTAAGCCTTAAAGCAATAGTAAAATTTCAAGACTTCAGCGTGGTGCACCAACAAGGGTGTCCACGCCCTCTCTTTTGTGCCATAAATAAGTTAAACTATTTCATTAATATATACTAAGTAAATACTTATTCTCCTTTTATTCAATGCGGGACTATGCAAATTAATTTTATTTAAATAATTTTTGTACATTTTAACACTTCATTTTAGACTTGATAAAAAGATATCATATGATTCTTATTTTATTTAGAATGTATTTTTATTACAATTTGATTTTAGGAATACATTTATTCTAGGGCCTAGAGGGAACTTAGAGAAAGGACGAAGAGAAACTTAGGGAGAATTTACATTCTTCAAATAGCGTCTTGGTTAAATCTAAAATATTTTGGCTTCTATTGAAAGGTTGAATCAAATTTGTGACGATATATAATGAAGACCTTTTAATCTACTCTTAGAAGACTATTAAATATACCATTATAAACCCTTATACCTTAGAGGCTACACGGTCACCAATTGAGTTCTGACGGCCTCACGCTAAGCAACCTCCAACCTAATAATTCTAATCCAAAAGTTACCCTACCATTTAAGGTATTCTAATCTAATACCTAGATTTGTTTTTTGAATTTTTTAACATTTATGGCTATGCAAACAACGATATACGCAATTTGACCAACCTTTTGGCTCCCACTGTATTAGAGCTTGAAAAGGAGGAAGACAAGTGTGAGGATATAAAAATACAAACAACAAGAAGTTAACACATGTACCAAACTTAAGAGTATTGTGGTCATTTCACTATAAGGCATTATGGACCTTTCTTACTCACCAGAGGCATTAGGATAATTAATACCTATAACTTATATAAATATTAGATAAATTTTTGATCTTTTACACAACTCATATTCATTCTACAATATCCTAGATGATAATTTAGAGAGAGAAAAACTATATCCCTTCTCTATATAGATCGTACTAACCCTCATACTGAAAGGTTTTCCCAAGGACTACCCTCTCTATATGTGCTCAAACACTTAAAAGAGGCTATTGAGTAACTTTTTGCAACACATGGATTAAGCATGTCACGTGTACGTGGGCAAGGATATGATGGAGCTAGTAAATGCGAGGAGAATTCAATGGTCTCAAGAGTTTAATATTTTCAGAGAATAAATATGTTTTTTATGTTCATTGTTTCACTCAAGGTTTTCAGACTGAAAAATAGTTCATGACATAGCAAGGGTGAGCAACTAGCTTTCTCAGCAAATTTAAGAACAATTAATACAGAAATAATATATCATGATTGAATAGAAATAACTTCAGAGTTTTCAACAATATATAGTAATTGTGAAGGAACAAGAGTCAAGTTTCAATTAAAAGAATTGATTGAGTTTTTACTGTTGAGTTGCCTCTAAGGACCATGAACTAATACTTAAGGTAAATCAGATATGTATCTGATCTTTTTATTGTTTTGGTATTTGAGAGGATCAGCCACTTGTATCCTGTGTATATGCATAACATTCAGACATCTTGTGCAAAGGTCGATTTTTCGAATATAATCCCCTTATTTAGGGTTGTTCGTTCTCAGTCTTATTATAAGAATCTGCACCAACCAATGGTTTGGATAAACTTTTAAAAATATTCAAGTTAATTAATTTATACATGCAGTATCCAGCCGAAACAATTAGCTTAGACAAACTATAAAGCTTCAAATGCACTAAGTATGAATACATAAACAACATTGATGTGGATTGATTTTTAATAATTAAACCACCTAAAGCTTTTGCAAAATAAATACAAGTTTAAGTATAGAAAAATTACCTTAATTGTTGATTACGGCTAATCAATACAGTTTAATGTCATTTGAAAAGACCTAACATTATCAAAATTGATCTCTCAATTAGAATCACATATAGGTTCATTTTAATAACCCTTGTACATTTTAATTCACTAACACTTAATCACATAAATAAATATTTAATGGTATATTAAACACTTAGAAATATTATCACCAGTTGATAATATTTTAATCAAATAAAATCAATATTAATTATTTAATATAGTTTAAACTTCTATCTAATATTATTAATTAAATAATAATATTTAAGTCCTTTAATAACATTAAGAATAATTAAATAATATTTTATTCTCTTTCTAATATTATTAATCTTTTAATAATATTTTATTTATTTACTAATATTATTAATTATTTAATAATATTTTATTCACTTACTAATATTATTAATTATTTAATAATATTTTATTAACTTTATAATATTATTAATCATTTAATAATACTTTGGTAAATTTTTAATATTATTATTCATTTAATAATATTTTATACCTTTACTAATACTATTATTTATTTAATAATATTTTAATTATTTACTTCTTGTTAAATATTAATATTACATAAAATTGTATTTTTTGACCTATTTCGTTCTCAAAAGATCTAACCCGACCTGTTTTCTATAGCACGAGTCGACCCGGTTAATAAAAGTTAATTTTTCAAAAATTCTAGACAACTGGTGCGACGATGTCCTGCTGAATGTTTCACCACTGCGACGGTAAAACCTACTGCTGCGGCGGTAGTTTTGTTTTCTCAAACCCTAATTTTTTTACTTTTGATTTCTTTGATTCAATCTTTTATAAAATAAAATATACACATCCAAAAGACACTAAAACAGATTTGTTATCTTCTTAATTTTTTGTTATTCAATATTTCAAGGATCGATCACATTTTCGAAAATGTTTTTGACATAAAATTTAAGATCGATCGACTAGGATTTCAAAAACGACATGTTTTGCGATAAAGACCATAACTTGCACATTTCGCCACATTTTTCAAAGATTCAAGTTGGGTGATTCTTATGACTTCAAAAGCTATCTTTCAAGCTATAGAACTCATAAAAATAGCATGCATAACTTATTTTACAACATATCAAACCACATAACAAGTTAGGATTTTAACCTGTAACATGTTTTCATGCATTTCTTTCTACCACTTTTCATACTAAATATGTTAACACGTCTATTAAATATATTAAACCATGAATTTACATATGTATTATAGATCTACTATTGTAGAGCTTCAAAATAGATTTTGAACCATTAAAAATATATTTTGACCATATAAACTATACATTGACCATAGAAAATGCATTCAGCATTCAAAGACACATTTTCACCATCAAAACTTCATCTTTATATCTTCGAGCTCACCATAGCTCCTCCACATATAAATTTCTCCCACATACAACCATGACAAACATTTATATAACAATTATTAACCATAGAAATGAAAGAGTTTTAAGAATAAAAAACTTTTCAACATTTTAAGCTTGGATGCTCTTCTTCTTCTTCTTCCAAAGTATGATATGAAGCTTGAAGACTCCACTTTCACCCCTTGATCTACACTAAGAACTCATTCTTGATGATCTAGCTCACCACTCACAAGTCTCTCTAGCTTTGCTTTCAAAGCTCTAGAGCTTTCTCTCTATTTTTCTCTCTAGGAACTTGGTGAAATGAAGTAAACTCTCTATCTCTCACTTACTAAAGGCTCTTGTTTATAAACATCCAAAATGTATACATATATAATCTATAAGTCTACAAAATCACTAACTCATCTTTTCTTTTAAGCTTGCAATTGCTAGATTTTTGGGATTTCTCTTACATGAAGGACTAGGGTTAGTAAGAGTTAGTAGATTTCTTCAACAACTCTTGTATCGTTTGAACTCAAAATCAAGCAATATGATATTTGAAATCCACCCGCATGTGGGACCCTTAGGTGGCCGACTCTCTCTATCTCTATATTCATGATTATTCATTTTCTTTTGTCTCTTATATAACCATATATATATATATATATATATACCTTGACCTAGTTTGGGCTCTTTCTTGGACTTAAAAAATTAAATCAATTGGGCTCATTCATATCAATTGTTTGGGCTCAATTAATTCATTTCATTGGGGTAACATTAACTAACACATGCTACTTAAAATTAAAATAAGCATTGGGCTAGTTTAATTATAACATGGACCAACCATTAATTTTGTTCAAAGACTACTAAGTTAATTTCATTGGACCTAGTTTAATAATTTTTTTGGACTTAATACATAATCTAATTAGACTTGCCTTATTAATTCCTTTAGGCTACTAAGTTGAGCTAGTTTATAATATACCCACAAATAAATCACATACAAGGCTTGGGCTTGTTAAATTTAATTCATAGCCTAGTCCACTAGTATAATTAAATTACTTGGATTAATTTAATTAATTCCACTGCCTCGATATCTTATTAGATTAATAAATATACACACACGTACCTCTATTCATTCAATCATGTAAATGCTCAATTAATTAATACAAAAAATTTCTTCATTAATAATTATTTACTAATTATAATTACAATGTAACATGAAATTCATGGTCATTACAGTGTTGGCCTAAATTAAATGGAGTAGAGTGGCCTATATAGGTGATGTGTTAGCCTTAGAAATAGATAGCCTTAATGATCTAACTTGATGACTCACTAGATAATTAATGATACAAGGTGAGTTGGTATAGTCAGTCAAGGGTAGAATTAATGAAACATGGTGACTGAGTTAATGATTCATTAATGTAATAAATAAACTAGGTGACTCATTATGTTGAGTTGTGGTGGGAATTAATGAAGGTGGTGAGTTAACATGGGTGACTTTAACTCACCAAGCTAATTAATGAGAGGGGGTGAGTTGGTGGATAACTCACCATGAAGAGATAAGGGTGGAAGCTTTTTGTTGAGCGAAAAGACTATTTTGCCCCACTAAATTTACCTATAAATAGGCCTTACTCTTTGTTCATTTCCATCATTACATATATATATATATATATATATATATATATATATATAGAGAGAGAGAGAGAGAGAGTGAGAGAGAGAGAGAGAACATGGTTGCTAGCTGGGAAGAAGAAGAGAAGAGAAAAGGGAATCATGCAACCAATGAGTTATTTTTCTAAACTTTGAGTAATCTTTGATTTTCATTGTTAGATGTAAGTTTTAAGTATTATAAGTGTAGAGTACATGTATATATATGTATATGATGGTTTATACATGTATAAATAATGATCAAACGGAAGGAAACAAGAAATCAAGTGAAAAATATGAAACTTGATGAAAAATCTTATAATAATATAAGATGAATATTGATGGTGTTTTGAGGATATAAAGGTATGTTGAGTTATTATTTCTATTTTTGAAGTTATTAAATGATAGTTTTATAAATGAAAATAATTACAGAAAATTGTCGGATAATTCAAAAACTGTGAAAATTGGTTGAAAAGTCTAGAATAATATTCTAAAGACTTTAGAAATATTAGTAGACTCATGAGGTGTCAGACACGTTAAAATACTATTACAGAGAGCAAATTAATGAATGTTTTAAGGAAATTTAGTTATTGATGGAATATATTCTATAATGTTATAGATGACTCAGAGTTGAGTACGGGAGAAAAAAAATGTTGAATGAAAACAAAGAATTACAGACCGAGGCAAGTTCTTTAGCTTGTGCAATATTTTTAAAATTGTGCAAGTTCCGCAAATTATGCAAATTTCTTATTTTTGAGCATATGTGTAATTTCTTAATTGTTGCAAGTTTCTTAACTTTTGTACAAGTCTTGGTATTTTATTGGCTCCATATTGAACAATAAATTATTTATATGTTGATTATTGGACTTTCTGTAAAAAGAGTTTATGCCTTTTGTTCTGCTAAATTTAAATGCTATGTTCAATTTATTGAATGGCATATGATTCTTTGTGCAAGTTCTTGCTACTCTTAAATTTATTGGAAGCAAAGAGGATATCATTTGTTCCTGTTACTCTCTTGAAAAATTAATTACGATTGTTAATAATGTCCAATCCAAATTATTTTTATGCGAATTCTAAGACTAAGGATGAATAACCCTATATTATAGGGGAAGTACAGTCTATGTGACTATCAACAGTTAAAGATAATGATGTCAGGAATCCGACATAAATTCAGGCCTGTGTTAAAGAGGAAACATTTTACGAAGTGTTTAAATGGTTATGAAAATGTTTAAAAAGTTCATGGTCCTTACGACCCCTCAGTAATCGTTCAAAAATAAAGACTCTGATGTTGAAGCTTTAATGTTGTGTTTCATTTGTTAAAGTATATTTGTTTATTATTCATTGTCCTATGACAAATCACTGTGTACTACAATGATGTAACATGTTACAAGTCATAACAGTGCTTGTGAGGACCCGAATTTTTGGGATCGCTTTAATAATATTAAATAAGAATTTAAATAACAAAATTATTAAAGTTATTTAAATTACTTATGATTGATATATTTTATGTGATTTAAAGTGCGTGATGAGATTTTATTAATAAACTAAATCTGTACAGAGATGGTGATAAATGGTGTTGAATTAAAATAATTGAAAAGGAAATAAATTGTTTTATTAAGAATAAGAGAAATTACATGTAATGGTACAATAAAATTGTACAATAAAATTATTGTGGAGGTGCAGAAATTATTATTTAAATGATATTACGAGGTAATGTGAGGTTTATGAATTAAATATGTGTATATATATTGGTATATATATATATATATATATGTTCAATTGTTATATTAATAAAATTTTATTGTTTATAGAAATTAAGGGATTAATAATTAAATTAATCCGAAAATTTATTAAAAGCTAGTGAGGGAGTTAGTAATAATATAATTATTGATTATAGGATTAATCAGTAATTATGGAGGAAGTTGGAAATTAATTAAGAAGGAAAAGTAATTATATAATAATAAATTATGTAATTTATATAAGGAAATTTATGTAAAATATTAATGAAATAATAATTATATAAATTATATAAGAATAATTATATAATTTATATAAGGAGATTCAATTAATTGAGGATGGAAGAAAATAGAAAATAATGAGAGAGTTAATAAAGGTGTAATTATTGATTATATAATTAATTGATAATTATGGAGGAATTTTGAAAATTATTTTAAAAGGAGAAAGTAATTATATAAATTATATAATAATAAATTATATAATTTATATGAGAAAGCTAAAGTAAATAGTAAGAAAATAATAATTATATAAATTATATAAAAAAAATGATTATATAATTTATATAAGAGGAGTACATTAATTAAAAAATGAAAAATATAATTGTACAAATGGTGCAATATTTTATTATATGGTGTATTTAAAGTGTGTCAAATAATGAAGAAATGAAAAATAAATGAGAAAAATGAATGTTTTAATTTATTAAAAATTATGTTTATGTATAATGAAATTTTTATGATTTTATGGGGGATAATATTTCAGAAATGTAAACATGTTGGTGTAACATGTTGTCCAAATAACGAAGTGAAAAAGTATGAAAACTAAGTGTTATATGTTGTATGAATTATTTTATGAATTTTGGAGGTATAAATTACCTCATATAATTACATGCATGTCATTATGCGTGTACAAAATTTGTCATGTAAAGTACCTGAAAGAGGTATAAATATTATTTATAAATCATTTTATAATTTTTAGTGAATTAAAATAAATATTTTATGTACATTACATAAAATATTTATTACATGAAATAATTATGTAATGTATTAAATATTTAATTATGCATGATTTGTGGCTTAACCGACTTTGGTAAGTCGGTGGAATTGTGGTGTTTGTCCAAATTGGCTAAATTGCCTATAATATAAGGGGGGAAAAGAGAGAGAAAAAAAAGCAAGAAAAAGGAAAAAGAAGAAAACAAAAACACAACTCTCTCTCTTTTCTTCCTCCCACCCGAAGCCACCACCACCCATCACCGGAAAATTACATAACCATCAAGAGAGTAATATTTGGTGCCATCCAAGAGTAGAACAAGCCTCCAAGGAAGATTTTCCAAGCTAAGGAAGGTATAAATCATTTTTATATGATTTTTTTTAGTATTTATGATGTTAAATAAATTTTATGAAAAATTAAAAAATAATTAGAATAATTATTCTAAATAATTTTTGGATGTATAGTTATGAATTATATGATTTTTAGATGTGTTATGTTGTGAAATTGAGGAACAAAAATGGTGTTTGGATGGTTAAGTTGGCTAACTGTTTCGGTTCCAAAAAAAAATTTCGACGCCGGGAGTGAAACGGCGGCATTTTGGGCGCTGAGGGGGAAAGACCGCACCATGCGCAGCTGCAATTCTTCGCCAGGCCAAACGACGTCGTTTGGCGTAGCCGAAGCCGCGGAGGGGGGGCCGCGCAATGCGCGGAGGCCGCACATCTGGTTAATTACCAGCGTGCCCCTGACCTTTTTAGATTATACCGAGCGTGTCTCTTAGCTTGCCAAATTACGATCATGCCCCCTGCCTTTCCGAAAAATGCCAATTTTGTCCCTAAAGGTGCAGAAATTACCAAAATGACCCAAAAAATAGTTTTTAATTAAATGAATGTTAAAAAATTGTTTAAAAATTATAGAAAATTTCTAAAAGTATAGAAATGATGTTTGGGCATTAAATTTAATATTTTTGTAAAAATATTAAATATTGGGGATTAATATTTAAATATTTTAAATATAAATCTAGTAAGTTTAAAAATTTAGAAAATGATTAAATGAAAATTCAGACAACCAAATACACTAAATTTTATCTGACGAGCCGGGTTGTCTGCACTGAATATGTTTTATATTAAGTTAAATTAATATATTAAGGGACGAGGTTAATATAATTAACCATATTATTTGATAATTGGCCCGGAGATGATATTAAGTTATTAAATTAATATCATAAGAGGATAAATAATTATTAATTAATTATTTTATGGTCATAGGTTGTTCGAGAAAGGGTTTTGAGCTACCAATTTAATAATTAGGCGTCAAGACAAGTTTTTCAGTACTTTGATGTTAATTGTTTATTTGTTAATTCTTGTTCAAATGAATATAAAATTATGTGTTATGTGATCTGTGGATAATATGACCACGATGCGTACTTTGTGCAATGATGTGACTATATGTGAAATTGACAAATGTTGGCTTTACGTAAATTACTAATCTGAATTAGACATGTGACATGTGAGATATATTGAGTTAGTAAAAGCACAACACATGATGTATGACACACACCAAGCATGTTATGTTATGTTATGTGCTATATGATGCATGAAAGGTACAAACTGTTGAACTTGTTGAGTCGTTGTGCTCATTCCTTGCATAATATAAACTTTTGCAGGTAAAGAAATAAATTTCAGGAATATCCGATTGTGTTAGAAATGGATTACCCTAGAATGTTGTGAACGTAACTGTTATATTTTTAATATCATAATTCAATGTGAGTAAATTGGCGAAGTTTACGTTGATGTGTTGTATATATATACATATTAATTTGGTCTGGATAGGACGATTAGAATTAAATTGTGAACTGTAATTGTTCAAGATAGTTGTTACGATAGAGACTATTATATGTCTAATTATGAATTGTGAAATAAAGAATATTGATATGAATATAAACAATATTAAATTTTAAATGTTAAGCTTTACGACACTTGTAACAGAAAGAAAAAGTAAATGTTGTGATCCAGGGACTAGGATCAAGATATTAAGTTTTTAAATATCCAAATACTTTATTACAATGATTGAGAAAAAAGAAAAAAAATTATACCGAAAAATTTAATAATTGATGATTTAAAGTTCATTAAAGGATTAAATAAGGTAATTAAAGATTTATTAATAGACCGAAATTTGGACGTAAGAAAAATAATGTATAATAAACATGAAATTTAAGGTAATAAGGTTTGTCGAATTTCGGGGTCGTTACAGTGCTGCTAGGCTAATCACCTGCAGTACAATTCAAAAAAACTCCTTGTCTTTTATAACTATCCAAGTAACGTAAAGTTGTTAAATTTTTTTGTTCAAAGTTATTGAATTATTAATTCGAATTTGTTCATTAAACTTTTCCATACTTGTTGAGCATATTTGATGCTCATTCTTGCTATTTATTAACATATTGCAGATAAAAATATATGGTAGGACTTAAGAGTCAAGTAAGGTGTTATGCGGAATCGTATACGAGTTACAGGTCGATATGAGTTGAAAGAAGTAAAGATTAAGGTTATGATTCGAGGACGAGATAAGTGATATAAGGTTTATCTGTAATAGACTAGTTAAATAAATAAAAATATAGATAGATAATATAGAAAATGTGGATTGTAATGCACTAAGTCTGTGTAGCGAGTACATGGATTTAAGGGCGTTACAATATAAAAATACAAACAACAAGAAGTTGACACATCTACCAAACTTAAGAGCATTATTGTCATTTCACTAGAAGGCGTTATGGACCTTCCATACTCACCAAGGGCATAATGATAATTAATACGTATAACTTATATAAATATCAGATATTCTTGATCGTTTACACAATTCATATTCATTCCACAATATCCTAGATGATAATTTAGAGAGTGAAAAGTTATCTCCCCTCTCTATATAGATCGTACTAACCCTCTTACTAAAAGGTTTTCCCAAGGACTACCCTAAGGATACTTATAATCCTTTACTTTATTTATAGAACTAGAACTTGGATCACAACTAACCTATTTTTGGTGTTACAATATGTAGTTTTAATCAATACAATAATATAAACTAGTTAAAAAATACTATTAATTAGTAATTACAATATTCATCGTGTTCAAAAAATTAAAATAAATACTTCAAATTTGAATTTGAAAGTGTCATAATTGATCTCAAAAAGTCAAAATTACTCTTATATACTTTGCGATGATTGGAGAAATTCATAGTTTTTTTTTCATAAATAGTCCAAATGACTGAAAAATATTAGAATTGCAATATGTTACAATGATAAAAAAAAAAATATATATATATATATATAGCAATAGAAATACTACAAACTAAAATCCCTCCAAACAAATAACAAATACCAAAATTTCATCATTTAAAACAAATAACAGTAGTTGGAACTCTATCATCTTTCTGTAATTCTGACAGAAGCGTGCCCCACTCCTGTTGCTGAAAGCGTAAAGCTTCCAATGCATCCTCGACCCTTTGGATCTTTTGCATCCTGATAATCTCCCATTGATCTAGCCTGCTGGATTCCCTATCTCAACCCTCCTAAGAAGGGGATCAATTGTTTTCCCCTTTCTTACGCAAATCAAGAACTAGTGAACTTAAGGGAATAAATAACCAACGTCTAATTGGAGTTAATTGTGTCGTTATAGGCCTAATCTTCTTAGTGGAATAACCAAGCCTGTTTTTAATCGATCGCGAACATTACGTGCTGGCGGCACCACCGATAAACCCGCCTGGTCCAACACCTTATCACCCTTATTCGCCATAAACTCATATTAAAATACCACCTAGTGATTTTTTGGAACAAAATTTTATTAAGTGCCCTCTTTCTAATGCTAATGTTGTTGTCTGATTTTGTCCGCCCACTAAAATCAGCAAAAAAAAAAAAAACAGCAGAGAGAACAATCACGTCACACTAAAAACTCGACTGCTTGGGTCGTTGGGGGATAACTCTGGTATGAGAATCAGTATAGGCCAAAAGTGATAACAATTGAGGGTTTAAAAATGCTAAAAAATAATAAATTTATGTATATAATAATTATATGTGACGTGATCCCTGCTTATGGTTGTATTTATAGATACTATGCACGTTCGAGACCAATTAGAAGTGGAAGTCCTTATCAAAATTTTCTTATCACTGCAATTCATAATTGATTTGGTCCTTAATAAATTAAACATCGTTATCTTTCTTAAATCAAGAAACCCAATTCTATATTGATATGGACTTTGACACTTTTATAATAAGCTGCCAAAAAATACAATGCAATGGGTCGGCACCAATACCAGGCACAATATGCAACATAGATATAGATCGAATCGGATCCGGGTCTTTAATAAAAATAATTTGAGTCTGCACTAGGGTAAAACAATATGCAAAATTTCGTGTCAAAACATTTTCAAAAAAGTGATCGAACCATGAAATATTGTAAAACAAGAAGTTAGGAAGACAACAAAACTGATTTTGTGTCATTTGGTTTGTAAATTTTATTTTATGCAAGTTTGAATCAAAAGTGTCAAAATTAGAAAAATCTAAAAAAAGTTGGATTTTGATTCTGCTAAACTGCGCTGGGGTTCAGTGCTTGTTTTCAGAATTTTAATTAATTATGGACCGAGTCGGGTTAGTTCGGGTCAAAAAGTTGAAAAATGTGTTAAAATTATTTTTATTATTATTAGATTAAATGAATGTAATTTAAATATTATGGAGAGTTGATTTAATAAGTAAAAAAGAATAAATATTATTAAAGGTTTAATAATATAAGTAAATAAATAAAATATTATTTAATGAATAATAATATTAGAAAATTAATAAAATATTATTAAATGAATAATAATATTAGAAAATTAAAAATATATTATTAAATGATTAATAATATTAATAAAAAAATAAAATATAATTAAATGAATAATAATATTAGTAAATAAATAAAATATTATTAAATGATTAATAATATTAATAAAGTAATAAAATATTATCAAATGAATAATAATATTAGAAAATGAATTAAATATTATTAAATGATTAATAATATTAAGAATTAGATAAAATATTATTAAATGAATAATAATATTTGAATGAGAATAAAATATTATTAAATCAATAATAATATTAGAATATGAATAAAATATTATTAAATGGTTAATAATATTTATAAAGCAATAAATTTGAGTAGCTTTAAATTTGTAATTCCGTTGACGGAATTTTTAAAAAGGGGGAAAATGTAATAACCACAAATTCTATTTGTCATTGTAATTATAATTATTAAATAATTATTAATGAATTAAAAATTTTGTACTAATTAATTGTTTATTTTATAATTGAATGAATATATTTATGTATGTGTATAGTTATCTTGTAGGATAGCAAGGTGATAGAATAAATTAGTAAAGTAAGTCTAATTGGATTATATTTTAAATTCAAATGATTTATTAAACTAGGTCCAATAAAATTAACCTAGTAGTCCATATAGTTAATTAAATGTTGGATCATGTTATAAATTAAACTAACTCAATGCTTAATTTAATTAAAGGTAGCATGTGTTAGTTAAAATTAGCACAATAGAATAAATAAATTGAGCCCAAATAAATTAAATGAATGAGCCCAATAGAATTACTAAATTGATCCAAGGTGGAGCCTAAATCAAAGACAAGGATTGGTTAATATATATATATATATATATATATATATATATATATATATATATATATATATATATATATATATATAATTACAATAAAAATAAAGCAAAAATGGAGGGAAAATGAGCCATGTTGGCCGGCCAAATGGGGGCCCCACATGGGGTGGCTTGTTGCAAAAAATGTTGCTTCTTTTACACCCTATGTCATGCTTCACTCAATCTCTAAAATGAATTTCAAGCAACATGTCAATTCACCTAGTCATTCACCTAGTCCATCTATCAAATAGTAAGCACAACTTAGGTTCTAATTTCACCAATGATAGTTGATTAAGGAGTTAATGATGTGTTCCTAGAGTTCTATAAATAGAATTCACCAACACTTGTGCAATGTTAGTCATTTCTATATTTGTTATTATTTTTAGAGAGATAAAGAAATTCTAGAGAGAAGTGAGAGCTTTATTGGAGAGTCTTGATAGATATTACACTAGAAGTGTATATCTAATAGTCAAGGGGGAGTCTCTAGCTAAGTTCATTGACAAAAGAAGAAGAACATTCAAGACAAAAAGGTTTAAAAGTGTTCTACACATTTATTTTTTCATTTCTATGATCAAAATATGTTTTTAACCGATTAAAACTTATTATGATGCTCTAAAAGTCTAAAACTATGATATATATATATATATATATATGTATATATATATATATATATATATATATATATATGTATGTAAATTCATGATTTGGTATATTTAATACATATATTGGTATATGTGGTATGCAAATAAATGAAAGAAAAATGCATATAATGTTTTACCAGTGAAACCCTAGTTAGCTATGTGCTATTTATTATTGTAGTTTGAAATGTACAAGTTGAATATTTGATTTCTATGGCTAGAAAGTTGTATGTATAAGTTATGAAGACAACCCAACTTGAATCTCTCAAAAATATAGAAAAATAAAGAAGTTATGGCTTTTACCGTAAAATATGTCATTTTGAAACCCTAGATGGTCTGATCTTAAATATCGTGTCAAAACGTTTTCAAAAATGTGATCGAACTATGAAATGTTGTAAAACAAGAAGTTAGGAAGACAACAAAACTAATTTTGTGTCATTTGGATGTGTAAATTTTATTTTATGCAAGTTTGAATCAAAAGTATTAAAATTGAAAAAATCTGAAAAAAGTTAGATTTTGATTCTGCTAAATTGCGTCGGGGCGTAGTGTGTAGTTCAACACACTGCGCTGGGGCATAATGCCTATTTCCAGAATTTTAATTAATTTCGGACTAGGTTGAGTCGGGTTGATTTTGACCCGGTCGATTCGGGTCAGAAAGTTGAAAAATATTTTTAAATTATTTTTATTATTATTGGATTAAATGAATGTAATTTAAATATTATGGAGTGTTGATTTAATAAGTAAAAAATAATAAATATTATTAAAGGTTTAATTATATAAGTAAATTAATAAAATATTATTTAATGAATAATAATATTAGAAAATTAATAAATTATTATTAAATAATTAATATTATTAATAAAGAAATAAAATATTATTAAATGAATAATAATATTAGTAAATGAATAAAATATTATTAAATGATTAATAATATTAATAAAGTAATAAAATATTATCAAATGAATAATAATATTAGAAAATGAATTAAATATTATTAAATGATTAATAATATTAAGAATTAGATAAAATATTATTAAATGAATAATAATATTAGAATGAGAATAAAATATTATTAAATGAATTATAATATTAGAATATGAATAAAATATTATTAAATGGTTAATAATATTAATAAAGCAATAAAATATTATTAAATGAATAATAATATTTAAAAATAAATAAAATATTATTAAATGAATAATAATATTAGAAAATAAATAAAATATTATTAAATAATTAATAATATTAGAATATAAATAAAATACTATTAAGTGAATAATAATATTAAGAAATTAATAAATATTATTAAATAATTAATAATATTAATAAAACGATAAGATATTATTAAAGGAATAATGATATTAAGTAAAGAACAAAATATTATTAAATTGTTAATAATATTATATAGGAGTTTGAACTATGTTAAATAGGTAATATAAGTTTTATGAGATTAAAATATTATCAAATGATGATAATATTTCATATGTATGTAATATACCCTTAATTATTTAATTATGTGGTTAAGTATTATAGATGTAAAATGTACAAAGGTTATCATATGAATGTATATATGATACTAATTTAAAGATCAACTTGATTAATTGTTAGGTCTATTCAAATTATATTAAATTGAATTGGTTAGCAGTAATCAACAAACGAGGCAAGTTCTCTAACCCTATTTAAATTATTATTGAACAAGTTTCCTAAACTTGTACTTAATTTTTCTAGAGCTTTAAGTGGTTTAATTATTTAAAATTATTCCACATTCATATTGTTATTGTATTCGCACGTAGTGCATCTGCAAGAATTATAGTTCATTAATTTACGAACTGTTTAAGAATGTCTAAGCTAATTGTTTCGGCTAGACATCGCATGTGTAAATTCATCAACTTGAATATTTTAAGAGCTTATCCAAATCATTGGTTGGTGCGGATTCTTATAGTAAGACTAAGAATGAACAACCCTAAATAAGGGGATTATATTCGGGAAACCGACATTTGCGCAAGATGTCTGAGTGTTATGCATATATATAGGGTACAAGAGGTTGATCCACTCGAGTACCAAAACTATCAAGGTGTCAGTTATATATCTGATTTACCTTAAGCAGTAGTTCATGATCCTTAGAGACCACTCAACAGTAAAGATTCAATCATTTCGTTTACATTGAAATTTGATTTTTGTTTTTTCACAATTATTATCCATCGTTAAAACACTCGATGTTAATTCTCATTCAATCATGATATATCTTGTATTATCTGTTCTTAAACTTGCTAAGCAAGTTAGTTGCTCACATTTGCTATATCATGACTTATTTTTCAGCTAAATTCGAATGCTCTAAGAAAGACAAGGGTAAGGGAAAAGTCAAAGCTCAGATTAGATTATCGCGTGTTAATTAATTGCTTAATATGTAATTACTTTTGTAAATATTTTGTAATCCCTTAAGATATGTACTGTTTATGTTAAGGTTAGTAAATCTGAGAATTGCAGCCTTTATACGAGGAACTTTTATGTATTATTCCGCGAAGTTTAAATGAAAATTATGTATTTAGTTATTGTTATAGTGAAAATCAAACATGAAGTTATGGAATCAGGATTTGGGATCATCACACTTATTATAAAAAAGGACCAGAGGCTTTATATTTAGTGTGAATTACAACTTTTCATAAGGTTTCAAAAGTCATTAATATTTATTAATGGTCAAAGGTCAAATTTTGCAAATAATGCTCTTTTGTAGGACCAAAAAAATAAATTAGTTCTACATTTTGAAAGTTTTATCTTCAATATCTTAGTTTTAAGAATTGATATTTTTATAAATAAAATTAATAATTTTATAAAATCTTTCTCACGTGAATAATAAATAAGTCACACACTTATGTTATGTTAAAGAGATCTTGTAAGCATCAAAATTTACTTGTGCAAATATCAATTTTTACAGTTTTTTATTAATCTTCATTGTCTGTCTGCCGAGTTGCATATTAAAATTACAGATTTATAGCTTTTGTACTCCAGAAGCTTATAGTATTCACCTAAAATCATATATTTAGAATTGAAAGCTAAATTAAAGAAATTGATATTTTTAGAAGATAACATGAATAATAAATAAGACCCACATTCATGTCAGTAACTCCTTATGAAAATTGAACAATTTCCTAAACTAATTACTAAAGTGAAGAGATGTTTGAATTCTAGCAAGCAATTCTGTTCGTTTTTTCCACGGGGTTGAAATTTCTACATTTAAGTAATTACACTTCATCTAGTGGATTTCATTACAGTATAGTAGATGAGTTATTAATTTAATTGATGAATATTATATTATTTTCATTTATAGTAGATGAGTTATTAATTTAACTTTTTAAATTTTATTTCATTATCTTCCTCAATATCTATTATTAAGATATTAGTATAAATACAATACAATACAATCATCAATTATATAATTTTATTATAAAGTCTAAAAAGAAAAACTAATTATTCGTTTGATGATGGAGTGGCGTCACAGTTTATAACCCGTCAAAAAACAAAAAGTATTTGTTTTTGAAATTGCTTATTATCTAGTTTTTATTAAAATAATCAAAAGTACTAAATTGATGTTTATTCACAAAAATTTAATAATCAATTTTGACCAAGTATAATACTAATATATCCTCTCTTTTTTTTAATAATTTCATTTATCACCCGTTTTTTAACTTTTCAAAACATTTATTTAAGTAATTTACAGTTAAAATAAGTGATAAATAATTTTTTCATTACCAAATACAAATTGCTTTTCTATAGACAAAAGAAATAATCAATCACATTATTTAAACAATCTCAAATTTATTATTATATAGTATAGCAAAGTAATTAAATATCTTATCCAAATTAACTGAGTTAATTTAGTTGGTCATTGAGTTAACACAGAATTAATCTGAGCTCACCTCTATTGATACAATGTATGTCATATTCATAATATATTAAACTTTTTATATCTTTTGTTGTATTATTCCTAAGGTTGTGCATGTATTAAAATATATATACAATAATTTTAATATAACTACAACTTTTCAATATCATCTACACTAATATTATTTACACTCAAATTATAATACAATATGACACACACTATAATTTTAAATTATACTATTTATACTCGTACCTTACACGGAATATCAGTCTAGTGTTTTAAATTTAAACTTACAACTATAATTCGTTTTCGATGACCAAAAACGTTATTGTCAACTGAATATCTAACACGCCAAACACCTGAAAACGGAACATTAATCTCTAATGTAGGGGCTTTATTTTCTTTTTGACAAATCTATATATATTATTGTCACAAGAATTATGGAACTTTTTAAAATAAAAAAAGTTTTGATGGGAGTTTTTTTATTAACGGATATCTCACAAAGTTACAAGCCAACAATATTAAATAGCCAAAATTAAAAATTCACTAACCATTAAGACACCAAGTAGTGCTCACATACTAGTTCTATATTTAAAAATACAATGAGAGAAAAAAAAAATCCTGATCTATATACCATCTTCAACAATGTTACGAAGCATATGACTGGAGTCATTTACCTCTATTATGCTGCTTCTACTTTTTGATGAGCTAGGAGTATTATGATCAGTTTTTGTTGTTGAAGTCTGGGTACTCGTAAAGCTGCTAATATCATTAAATTTCAAGTTTGTGAGGTATACGGGCCTTGTTGTGATTGCGCTTATTTCAACATCTCCTGATAACATTGCCACCACACGGGACATTGAAGGTCGTAATGTTGGAAATGTCTGAGTGCACAAGAGCGCCACGTGTATCAGTCTTTTCACTTCAGTCTCGTCGAAATCAGACAAACTTGAATCAACAAGCTCAACTCCACGGTTATTCTCGTGCAATTGCCAGGCCTAAAAGAGGAAGTAATATTAGAAGCTAACAGAGTAATCAAAGATGGAAAACTTTGTAGTTATAGGATTTTCTGCTAAGCACGTCTATATCGAGTTTGGTCCAAATCAATTGTCCTATTTTTTGTTAAATAAAACCAAAATCACGAGGTCTCTCAGTTTTGTTTTTCACATTTCGTTAGAGCATTTCCTGGAATTAATGACCGGAAAAACCAATGAACTCTTGTCAAGTTATGTTTTTTCCACCTAAACAATTGAACTTTCAACCAATCATAAAAGCGCCCCTTGACCATATAAGTTGACATGTACATATGAGCTGGTCAAAATTTTGGGCATTTTTGGCAGTTACTTGAAAGTTTAGTGGTTTAGGTGCAAAAAAAAAAAAATAGTTCCTATATTTTTTTGATAGCTTGACCATAGTTCAATGGTATTTTCAGTCTTCAAGTCGCATTTCCTGGTGTGTTTTTATAGTGGATCATTATAATCTTGCTTATGTATATCTAAGAAATTTCATATTAACATTTTAACCATGTTCTGAAAATTCTTCATGTCCTTTTTTGAAGTGAGCCACAAATAGGTGAACCTGACTATTAGACCTGGAGTTAAGAGTTGAGAAGCACGAAGCGGGAAGTTCTGTAAACAATTACCTAGCTAGAGCTAAAATGCATACATTTTATGACGTTTCCAAGGATTACTGTGTAGTGTGGAAGTGGAGTGTGGGGAAGGTTAATCATACCCATTCAAGAAGATATATTTTCTCTTCTTCCAAGCTCGAGTCAGAATTTAATCTTCCACTTACGATCTCTAGAGCCACAACACCAAAGGCATACACATCAGCCTTTTCTGTAAGGTGTCCACGCATGGCATACTCAGGTGCAAGATATCCTCTACAGAAACAAGAAAAAATAACAATTATTACATTAAATAGAGAAAACAATCAGAAATTAGAAACTATTCATATACTGACAGACATGTATTACTGTTGAGAATCATACATTGTGCCTGCAACACGAGTACTTATGTGAGTCTTATTGTCATCATAAAGTTTGGCCAGGCCAAAATCTGAAATTTTAGGGATGAGATCAGAATCAAGCAGAATATTGCTTGCCTTCACATCTCTGTGTACAATTCGTAGTCGTGATTCCTCGTGAAGATATGTTAGACCACGTGCCACTCCAATGCATATATCACAACGGGTTGACCAGTCAAGATACAAACTTCGTTTTCCTGTTTCATTGGTGCAAAATTAATTAACATTCATTATAATATCCATATTAATATATTGTGAGAGCTATAAATGTTTACCAAATAATGCTTGATCAAGACTCTTGTTTTCAAGATACTCATAAACAAGCAGTCTCTTATCTCCCTCGATGCAGCATCCATATAATTTCACGAGGTTACGATGCTGCACAGAAGAAACTGTAGCAATCTCTGCAACAAACTGACTATTTCCTTGGTGGGATGCTACAGAAAGTTTTTTAACAGCAACCACTCTACCATCGATAAGTGTCCCCTGTTGATTAGCAAAGTTTAAAAATTGTTAAGTCACGACCATACATTTTATTCTCATGCTCCATTTAAAGGGGGAAGGAGGGGGGGGGGGGGGGGGGGGGAGGGAGGACTATATAGCTGGTGTTACTGCTGTTGGTCCCTTAGAATCATTATATTTCTCATTAAAATATGCATTAAGAGCTTAGGTTCAGATTTTTCAGTTTCAACAGAAACTGGAATTTACTGACTCTCTCCAATTAATGGCACAAATTTACACGTAGGAAGGCCGCAACTTTCCAGTCATACAAGAGGAAGAGGTGAGGTGGAAGCCTCTCGTCCGTAATAAGAGGTGAGTGCAACAACTTTTACAAGACGGATTTTGTACCAAATTGTTTTCTTTTTAGTTCTTTTTCTCTGTGGAGAATGGGGGGAATTTTTTTATTTTTTTGGGGGGTGGGGGAATTCATGAGTGTAAGTATGAAATGTTTCATCACCTTATTATCCTTGACTACAAGCATGACTTACCTTATAAACAGGTCCAAATCCTCCCTCTCCAAGCTTATAAGTAGGATTAAAGTCGTCTGTTGCAACTCTTAGTTCTGCATAACTGAAGGTGTATGGTCTGGCATCCATTCCCAGGAACTCTGTGAAATTACGGACAGAAGAAGAGGCGATTTCATTTCTGTAGTTTTTCAATAATCAACTTACTTCTACCATGCATGAAAAATACTCGAATAATACCACATATAACAAGCTAATATATTGTTCTAAAACCAAAAACCTATATAATGTTGGAAACAAAAATAGAAACAACAACAATGACGGTTGCAAGCACATGATTTTTGTTAACTGCCCGTGGTCGACAGCTGCAAATAGAAATACTTGAACATGAGACCTCCAGTAAATTGAGCACTGTTTTAATCCCTACCCCACTTCCTAGAGTTTGGCAACATGGGATGCGTGATTCAACTTTGTGTGATAGAGAGATCTACTAACAGAGACATGGGGGTTGATTTATGTCCAGATTTTAGGTAGATTGGAAATCCATATAAGGTATAATGCGTGGCACATTCCCTAACAGCCTAAGCTTTGGGGGCAGTTGGCAATCTAGCATAGCAAATGGGTGTTTTGTCCAAAATGGTGTAAATTATTTCTCACAAAAATGGTTTTTGACTGAAGATGTATAAGTTGGAAGGAAGCAATACTTGGAAAAACAGATTTCTGGCAAGCATATTAGAAAGTTGTCAATTGCCAACATATGGAACTCAATTTTCTTTACAAATCAAGGCTATGTTTGACACTGATAAAGGATTTGAGAGAGAAAATGCTTCTCATGTTTCTAGGATATCAATGAGCTGACAATATTGCAAGTTTTTCAAGAGTACTTAAGGCTATATCATGCAATGAATTGAAGCACATTTGCGAAAATGCAACCAACATGCAGTAAAGGCTTTTTTTGTGCCAACACAATACGTGCATGAATAATGATATATTCAAAGTAGCATCGATAGAGCACTTCCAATATAAGACTAGAAGCCCACACAGGCAAATGACAACATCAAGCAATGGATCCTGTCAAGAAGTAGACTGCAATAACATATTTAAATCAAATTTTCCCTTTTTTTACCTTCAGCTTCATACTTATCTTGACTTCTTCTTTGAACAAAACAGCAAACCACAATTAGAGACAAAAAGCTCACAACAGCAACAGGAACAGCGATGCCCAAAATCAAACCGGTCCTATTCTTCTTTTTTGTGGTAGTGGTGGGAGGGTGATTACTAACAGTGGGAATGAAGTCTGTACAACATGTAATAAGTGGAGTTCAAAAAAAAAAGAAAAAAGAAAAGACTCAAACTACTTTGTTGCATCTATTGTGTTAGGGTTGATTACCTGGGGTGGCACTGATTGCTGAGATAGTAGGTCCATATATACCTGTCTCAGGTACACAACATGTCCCTTTTCCAGCCCAAAACAGATGGATCTCAATGTAGTTTTCAGAAACCTGAACCTTGTACGTCTTTGAAAGTGCACTGAAAGAGGCCCCCCCATTTTCCTTTCGTATATCAAAATCTTTCAACACCAGGTTCCCCTAGAGCAAACAAACAAATGTATTGGAATATATGAAAGAAAAGGGAATAAAATGTTACTTAGACCTGGAATATATTATATCTAAACTAATATCCAGGTAGTAAGATTCAGCAACTTATTAATATCTGAAACTATATATTTTTTTAGAAAATTAGTTGAGAAATTTCTGTGAAATGAAGGGAGAGAGCAGCCAGCGCATAATTAAGTCAAAATATTGAGAACAATTAAGATCAAATTTTTTGGGGGGTAATTTTTGTCTTTTAAAAAAAATTTGAGAATGAAACACGTACCATAGACATAGAAGCTTATATAACTTTTCCAATAAGATTTTGGGAACTCCTCTCTTCAGTGTTCCCTCTTCTTTGGAGGATTTCTCCCCCCCCCCCCCCCCCCTCCTCTTCTTTGCAGGTCACTTAACTAATCCCTCGTATAAAAGGGCAACATGGACATGCCAACTATCACTAGCCAGCATTGAGTATAGAGAAGGGATTTGGGAAAAAATTAACAGAAAAATTATAATTATAATTGCAGTCTATTGAGCATGTAAGAGTAAAAACATGGGAACATAAGTACAAGGAATGAACTTGAGCCTTTAGGCGGCCATGATAAGCGAATAAAGCAGAAGCTTAGTTCTATACGCAATATGTCAATTGCAGTACAAAGGCGCGTACCCAAATTACTTTTGACAAGACCAATTAGAATTCTACTAATGCCATGTGTATATTTCTACTTATGGAATTCATAAGTAGCCCTGAGTTACAAAAGAATAACAATAAAGTTCCACCAAATACAGTATGTAAGGATGAGAGCAGGAAAAACTTTCATATATAATCAAGTCAAGACATGATGCTAAATTATTCTTCCATGTCTAAAAATGAGTCTTAATTCTTTGTTGACTTTATTCTTCAATAAGGTTTGCATTTTTTCAATATTAAAATTAAAATAGTAGGATTTTTTATTTTTAAAAAATATTAAGAAAATTTATGTCAAATGAAATATTTAAAATTTAAAAAAAAAAACAATTTTCAGGATGAGGTAGTAATTTTATGATAGGTCAGTAGTAGTTCTTACAGCCAAATTTAGCTCACAGCACTGTTTGAGTCTATTAATAATTAAATACAAACGCATAACTTTGTTATTCAAAAATCTATACATTCACACATACCTGGATAAATATATCAAAAATGCGTTTTCCGAGACTCTTCCAAGTAATAGGATTTTGGATGAATATCTCTGCAAATTGGAGTTTAACAGTGTAATTACCATTCTCAAGCCCCAAGCCGTAATATCGGAGTGATCCAGCAGAAATTCGTGTTGTCTGGAACAGATCTCTGTCCAAAGTATTTATTATTGGAGAAGGAGAATAAATTGTATACTCAGGATTCTCTCTTCCAGTGGGCAGTCCAACATTACTGACTGCCCACCTGTTCGCAGTATTAACATGGTATGTTGCCGGACCAAGGGTCTCATTATCTCTCTCATATATAATCTGATTTGAATCCGTAATTTGTGGACCACCACACTTAATTGAGAAGTTGTAATCTGTAAAATATTGCAAACGAGGAATTTATCAGACAAGGTTCATTAGATTTCATAATTTCCAAAGTTTAAATGATTACAGCAATCATCAATTGGATTTTATTTTATTTTTTCCTTTCATGCCAGATATCGGTAGGCACTCAGGTGTATGGGACATTTTGACTTTAAATGAATATTCAAGAATTTCTGCCTATCCAACAGAATATGTAATTCATCCAAAGTGCACGATGTGATAATACAGGTGAAATTATGAACCACTAGCTTCTGACTCTTATGACAAAATTGCTCACATGTACCGTACTCTACATTAATAAGCTACCTCTGTCCCAAAATGACAATTTAATTTTTTTATAAAGTTTATAATGGAAGACTCACTTTGACAAACTTGATGGCCAACGTCAAAACTTGAATTAATTATAAACATATTCAAACATTAATTTGAAAGTTGACTCTTATTTTGGGACGTCCTAAAAAGAGAAATAGAACATTAGTATGAGTTTCTCTGCCATGGCTAATGTGCTTCAACATATTCTTTCAATTGATGATCCATGAGATGAGATAAAAAGATGCGCCTAACAAGTAAACTGCTCAAAAACATGAATATACACACACACATACACCCCACCACCACTCAAAAGAACTGCTCTCCACTTGAAAGCTTAATCAAATAAGAGAAAAGTTCTTCATTTATAAACAAAAGTTAGACAGTGACATAAAGTGAGCACATCATTAGATTAACACACAGGAAAAATGCTAAATGCACCCAAATTTTTACATCCACTAACGTGTCAAAGGTTGTTCTGAAATTAACTGAAAATATAGGTCATCTTATTTTCATGCATGTCTAGGTCAACTCTCGATAACAGATCATAATCATCTTACCAAATAAATAATCTGTAAGAAAAATGATACATACTCCCTCCACCCTACTTTAGTTGCTTTCTACACATTCTACACACATATCAAGAAAGTTGAAATGTGTGCAAATTTTGAATTAGTTTCTAATTTTAGCTTCCCAACTCAATAAAGAGCAATAAACAAAGGAAAAGTAGGCAAATTTTATATAAGACAAAAACCAGAAATACTTACTTTAGGGACATTCAAAAAAGTGAGAAGAAGGACGTAAAGTGGGATAGAGGGAGTACTAAATTGGGAGGTCAAGCAACAAAAAAATATCTAAAGGAACTGTTTAAATACAACAGCACAAGCACCAACAATTTCAAATTGATTTTTTTCTCCTTTTTGGGCACAAAACACCTCTTTCCTATTCCGCTCTTTATGTCAAAAATGAAAATCTTAACATTGCACTTACAGTTTGGAGATCCGCGATTGCAGGGAAAACCTCGTTGAAGACAGATCAGTCCTGGAGGCATAAAACTGAGAGAGAATGCAGGTCAATTAGGAAACACCATTGTACAAAAGAATGACTAAAAACTAAAATTGAACAAATGAATATATCCCAGACAATGGCTTTGGCCGAGGAAAACATCACCTCCTGATCACAGCCGCCATTAATAGTACACCAATACATGTATTTCCCAATATACCCTTTGCATTTACATGTGCTTTTGTTTTCATTTGAATCACTATTATAAGCCATGAAGTTATATCTTCTCTCTGAATAATAATAAGCACAGTCATGAGAAATCTTCTTTGATGTTTTTAAAATGAAATATGTTTTGATTTAGTATACATGTAGATGCAATGACAATAAATTTAATTTTAGTTTTTTGATTATTCAATGAGAATGAAATTATATCTACGTAAGACCATATTATATGCTACTACTTAATATAAGAATATACACGGGGGACGGATCCATAGCCAACGTTGGCTATGTCCCTATATCCAGCCAACCCTTCAAATGTCGCTACTCTTTCTAATGAATGTCTCTTTTTTTCCTTTTCTATTTCTCTTTCCCTCTATAGCTTTCATTTTTTTTTCTTTCCTACTCTATATTTCAAAACTCCATAATTCCACTAGTCATATATGGTCAATCCATTTATTGTTAAAAAGCTTTTGAACAGATTTTTCAAAAGAAGAGGCAGTTGTTGATATGTTTCGGTACAGTTAAAATGATGAAATGTAGTCAACCTTCTATATTTTTGAATACACTATTCTTGCATATATGGTTACTAGTAATTGCCCGTGTCTGAAGGCACAACGTAACAAAAAATTATATTAAAATTCGAAAAATATTGCATTACTTAAAGACGCTTTACAACTTAAAATAACTTACAAATACACATAACAATTATTATAATTCACAACACCACCATAATAATTAATTTTTCTTTAAAAATAGATATCCAGAAAAATTTAAACATGTCTACAAAACTTACAACCATCAATAACAATTATCATAATTCACCACACCACCACAATAATTATTATTTTTTTTATTTTTATTTTTGTTGTTGTTGTTGTTGTTATTATTATTATTATTATTATTATTATTATTATTATTATTATTATTATTTATTGTTGTTGTTGTTCTTCTTCTTCTTCTTCTTCTTATTATTATTCTTATTATTATTATTATTATTAATATTATTATTTTGAATTCAAATTTGAATGAATGGGTGAGAAATGAAGTGTTGATTTTGGTGGAATTTGTGTGTGTGTGAGATGTTATTTTTATTTTGAATTCAAATTTGAATGAATGAGTGTGAAATTGAGTGTAGATTTGGAGGGAAAATTGTGTGTGTGAAATAAAATGTGAGCCATTAGATTAAAATTAAAAGATCCTAACCGGTGTTGTGCTTTGTCAAATTTTGGATTCAAGATGGGTTGTGTTTTATTATATAGATATACAGAACTACTTCTGCATCATTTTAATTGCACTGAAACATAACAATAACAATAATGCCTCTTATTTTAAAAATCTCTGTTTTATAAAAGGGTGTGGAGTTTTGCAATCTGGATTATGAGAGATCAAAAGGAAAAGAAAGAATTATGTCCATCCTTTAGTCTTATCTTTGAATTTGAATTACAGCCATTAAAGATTTCTATTGAAGGGTACAAAATGGTTTTGCTGAAAATAAATATAGCCATTAGCCAAAACTATCTATGGGTTAGCTCAAGGGGTCGTGAGCCTAGTAATAAGTGTCTTTCAAGGCATATGCCACGTTTAGTACTCTGGAAAGACATAATATCCTTGGAGTCACTCGCACATAACTTACTATGGAATTACCCGGTGAACGTGGTTGGTGGTGCACTTCGTAGTTTTATCAAATGCACACCCTAAGGTTGGGGTAGTAGCTGTGGAATCTACTATCATTAACAAAAAAAGAAATAATGATAATAATAGACAATAACTACCAGGATTATAATAGCATCGGAAATAATAATAATAATAATAATAACAACAAAAATAATAATAGAAATAACAGTAATATCGAAATAAAAGTAATTTTAAGAACTTGTGGCTTCAAGAGAATCACCTGCTATTTGAACTTGTAATCGTGAAGTTGTTGACAACTAAATTACTGCAAATTACATACGATAAAGCTCTCAATGTTAGTTTCACAATTATTCAATCAATGCATAACGTGTGATGTGTGTGTGTGTGTGTGAGAGAGAGAGAGAGAGAGGGAGGGAGGGAGGGAGGGAGAAGCAACTATAGCAATTATCTCAACCAAACAAGAATCATACTATAAAATCAGTCAGGTCAGACTACTATAAGATAGCAATTATGATTGTAATGAAGAAAATTAAAGCGAGCAGAAAAAATAAATTTAACAGTACATACAGTTGTAATTTTTGTTGGTTGATCCAAGAAGGAAATGTCCCGGATAGTCCATTATATGATAAATCTCTGCAGGGAACATAACGAGTATGTCAAGTATATCTTCTATTACTGACAACTAATGGAAGTAATTTCTTTTTTTTATAAACTGAAAATAATAAATCTCAGTCAATGCAAATAAAGATATGTTTTATACCACATGGTTAAACCTACTCTCAAATCTCTACATATGAATAGTTACACTTTGCATTTACTTCGAGGTCAGTCAGGAAAATTATCACAACACTTTGAAGGATTAGAATAAGCCATATGACTGCAATTACACCAGTTAATTTAGTGTCACTTGACTCGTCTAAAGATGAAACGAGTGTTCCCAGAACACTAAGGAACTGGCTTAAGTGCCAAAAAACATTTCACAGGGATGAGATCAAGCCCTCTAATGGACAAGCTGTTAATGAATAGTCTTAATATTCTCATTACCACTCTCACAGAGCAAAGGACATTGCCAAGGATTTATGGAGAAACCCTCCACAAGTATGGGCATTACTGGAGCTTCTCCAATACATGGCCTCCTGGTGCAATACCATGACTGATGGAATGGTTTTAGTCTGCGCCAAGACTTGGGCTTGTGGGGTAATCCCCCGGAAGGGATAGTGCTGTTGAGGATTGCAACCAAATTAACGGGTCTATGGAGCTCCCTCGTGAGTGATGGAATAAATGGAGTAGGCAATAAGAGAGGGGTTGTAGGGCAATTCCCATGAGTGATGAAAATGCACTTAGGTTGGGAACAGAATCTAAGTGGACATCAGTGCCTTGGAGGAATATTCCGATGACAAGGGCTGATTGAAAGGATTTAATCTGATGGTTTGGATAGGGGGCCATGTTAAGCCTAAGGACACGTCGTGGGAGAGGTAGCTTCCTCACGGGGGTTAGCAAGATCCTTCCCACATAGGTAGCATGTTAGATCAACCGCTTTAGCTTAGATGGCAAGCAGTGAGTTTTGACACAGGTATGGCCTTTGGAATATCTAGTCACTGACAGCGAAAAGGTACAAAGAAGCGGCTGAAGTGGCTACAAGTACCCCAAGTTTCCATATATTAATAGGCTGCAAGGGAGCATGGGCTACTTTGTATGGGCCTCCTGCCACAAGGAAGGAATGGCCAACACATAATGTTAGTATTTGAGGAGGACAACCCTCATTAATGGTTCTTCTATCTCTCTGGCCTAGTTCCAGAAATCTATCCCTTTCTCCTGTACATGGATCTAGTCACTTTGTCAGCTCTTCACGCTCAGCCCTTAGATGGTTGTTTTCCCATAATCAAGAGGGAATGAGCTACTTCCATGCCCCCAGTGTTACTTAGTTAAAGCATCCAATCCTTGTCCTTCAATCAGGCAAACATCGACAGCCCTGGCATGCGTCTTCGGTAGGCCCTGCACACACAATACTTGCGATTTCCCACCCCACCCATTGTGCACTCTATATATGGATAATTTTGTACTCTAGTCCACTCCCAGGGTTTCCTCTCGAGAATAGTTAGCCCAGACTTTGACTCTCCAGCTAGCACTGCACTCATGGATGTTGACAGTCCGCCTTAATGGCACCTCCTGTACGCTGAGCCACAAAACACCTTCTAACCACATATTAATGAACTTTTAGTATCCAAACAAAATGTACTCTTACTACATCGGCTTGCATATATTCTTACAACACAGGTTTGATACATCAATAGATGAAACTTGTTTTCGAGTAGGCTTGGAGTCAGAAGTCCTCTCTTTCCCAATCAAATAAGCACTTTAGGCAAAGTTTACCTTCCCGTAACAATCAGACCTTACCAGGGACAGGAACCAGACCACAGAGCCTAATTAAAAAGAATTCGGACTTGTTTTCTCAATTCATTCAGGTTAAAAATGCTTCCAAACATACTGTAAATATAAAGATTATAAAGAACCTTAATGCTACATTTGGTATGATGGAAAATGGAGGGTGGAAAAGTGGAGGGATAGAGGAATTTTCCTTTGCTTGGTAGGATGAAAAACTTGATGGGAGAGAAAAATGGAAAGCTAGGTTTTCTATTTGGGACCACCATCTTTCATCTTCCCAAAGTGGGCAGAAACATAAAAAAAGGGGAAGACTTAAAGGCGGGGATCTAAGTTTAGTGATTTATGTAAATAACCTTGATAAAACTGTTATTTAATATACATCTCCTTATAATAAGGTTATAATTGTAAAGTATACTCCTAATAATCCTTCCATTTTTCCTTCACTTTATACTACACCACGAAGGAGAGTGAGACCATTCCTAATTTTTTATCTTTTCCTTTCGTATTATTCCAAACAATTTAATGGAAAGAACCTGCCCTTTCCCAAAGAAAAGAAAGTTCATCACACGTCTTTCCATCACTTCACTTTTCCATCCCATCTACCAAACTGACCATCAACAAAACAAACCAGAACTCATTTCTAGAGTATAGGTATATCATTCCCCCACTCACAAACGCATATATATCGTAAATTCTAGCATGCTTACACTTGAGGGTCATGTAGCCATTATATTATATAAAGCATAAAGCTAATTTATAACATTAGTCACACCCTAGGAGTTAAATAAAAAATCATTCTTTGTTACTAGACTAACACAAAATTTGATAACCCTCGTCTAATGAAATAGCACAAGAATGAGCTATTGAAATGATGAAAACTAGTTAGTCTCACAACTTCATACTATTAACTAGATCCACGAATAGTCATGGAAGATTTACTCACATATTCAGGAGAGTTGCACTCTTTTGTGTAGGCAGGATGCCAGTTAACTTATTGTTACCAAGAAACCTGAGGAATAAAAAAAAAGTACTTGCTTCAATGCAACATCAGTTACTATCCTGAGAGGTTCAGTTTAAATGAACAAATAAAATGTACTAAACCATTGCATGGACATAGCATTATTGATTGATCAAAGTTCATGCAATGTACTACTGAAAATGAATAAGCTGTGTAGATGTTGATTACAAGTAAAGAAGTGAGCTCAAACTGAATAGCGAGTTTGGAATCTGTCCAATCATGTTGTTGAAACTCAAATCTCTGCAAAAAAATAAAATAACAATAATTACAAATAAATAACACCATGATTGTAGGATAAATAAAACAGTTATTGGCTGATAAAATCTATAACAAGAAACGTATAGTGTTGGGGCCTTGGTTAAAGGGGTTTGTGTTGGATTTACTTTCAGGTTTTATATTGCCAATGGGTAATCTACAATTTCAATGCATACCACACAACCCAACTTCAACTTAAAACTTTCGGGGGCCAACTTGTTTATGAAGAATCACCCACTAAGAAAAACAACTTACAATTGCCACAATGTTTCATACTCTCCAATGTAGGAAGGGATAGAACCAGAAATATTGTTATTGCGCAAAATTCTGCAGAGAAAAAGAAAAGGAAGTTAAAATAGTAATAAGAGCAACTGGGAAGTTCGGAAAAAATTATGCAACAATTATAGTGAAAAGCATAACATTAAGAAATACAACCAAATTTCCTTACAAGACATTCAAAGATTTCATATCCTTAATAAAGTCCAGTGAAGAGCTCCCATTAGATAAATCACTTATTATCCTGCGCAATAATTTTCATTAAGATATTATCACGATCCAAATAAGAGAATGCAGAACGGACAACAAATTTCCAAAACTAAAAATAAAGAAAGAGCCAGTTCTCACAAGTTTGTCAATGAGGTCAATTTGGAGAATGTAGCTGGTATGGGACCTTCAAAAGAGTTCCCTTGAAACCTCCTAAAGAAACACCAAGATATAGCTTAACATTGAGTATGCCATAATATTAAATACCAAAAATTACATTATATATCTTCACATTGAGGTTAATATTAACCTTAAATTTGTAAAATTCCACCATGATTTAACTAAAATGAGAAGAAAGAAGTGTATAGTATGTCTTACAGCTCTTTAAGATTTGACCAATTCCCAATGAAATCAGGTATCCTGCCTGTGAGTTTGTTGTCAGAAGCCCGCCTGAGATCCCCAATAGTTCCTCTTAGAGGATTTGATCAAAGTAAATAAACCATTTGAAAATACTAATATCTTTATTTGCTTCAAGTTATATTAAGAAATATGTCTGAAAGACCTTACACTATACTCAGCTTTCGTAGATTAGCAAATGTTGGAGGTATTCCACCACTCACTCCTGAACTATCGAAGTAACTGACAAGGTGAACAATGTTAATGAAAACAATGCTACAAAGATTTATTTTTTTCTTGATACTACTTATAATTCAAAATTTATCTTTCTGAAAAATCAAGGGTGACCATGAGGCATGACTCATGGCAACCCATAAAATGGGTGGCAAGCTAAACAAGAATGAACAACCTCAAGATCAGTGGAATGCAAGCACTGGAAAGAGAAGTATATATGTGACAAAAAATTACACTTGTAGACTAGAAAATGACGGTTATTGTAAAAAGGGCATTTGTGTTTGGCATAAGATATATCCAAGCACGTACAGCTGTACATAGTGGAGAATACAATAACACTCATAAGGAGATAGTAATAGATATAATAAATCAGAAGTAAGACTAAAATGGCTACAAACGTGGTATACAGTTCTCAGCTATTAATTTGCTAATTCAGAGATGCTCAATTCAATTGGGACTTTTATCCAGACTAGTTGAGGTACGATAAAATAAATTCCATATGTAAGAGTAAAACCAGAAAGCAAGGAGAACAATAAAACAAAAAGAAGTGTATAAATACAGTAAATGATAAGAATAAAAATAGATGTACATAAATAAAAACAAAACCAAAAGAGAAGCGGAATGTGAAAAAAAGGAACACCTTACTTGGCCTCTGATTTGAGGATTGCACTCCTCTACTCAATCCAATCAATGGTTATGTTTATATTTTTGATCCATCAAGCCTCTTTTTAATACTTCCCCACAAATAATTTTTGGCCTTCCCTGCCCTCTTTCTATATCTTCTTCCTGAAATAAGATTCCTCTTCTCACTGGTGCATCTATTAGGCCTCATCAGATATGACCAAACCATCTCAATTGGGAAACAAAAACAAAACCAAAAGAGAAGCGGAATGTGAAAAAAAGGAACACTCTATTTAGCCTCTGATTTAAGGATTGCACTCCTCCACTCAATCCAATCAATGGTTATGCTTATATTTTTGATCCATCAAACCTTTTTTTAATACTTCCCCATAAATAATTTCCGGCCTTCCCTGCCCTCTTTCTATATCTTCTTCCTGAAATAAGATTCCCCTTCTCACTGGTGCATCTATTAGGCCTCAACAGATATGAACAAACCATCTCAATTGATAGTCTATCATCTTCTCCTCAATTGGTACTAACCCAACATTCAGCTCAATATAGCGTTGTTGGCCTCATCAATATCCTATATAACTTTCCCTTTAACTTGGCCAAAATTTTACATTCAAATACCACTCCTGATGCACAATGCCACATCATCCATCATGCTCTAATCACATCACTTACATCCTCATCTATCTTTCTGCAATATTGATACCAAGTATTTAAAGATATCCTTTTTAAACACCTCATGTCCCGACATACACATAATGTCCTAACATACTCATAATGTCCAAATCTTTGCTATTACATTGCTAAACACGCACTCCATGTACTATGTCTTACTCCAACTTCATTTTAAAGTCCTTATTCCAATGTATTTCTCCATATCTCCAACTTAGCATCGACGTCACCCCTGATCTCATCAATTAACATACTATCGTCAACAAATAACATACACCAAGGTACTCCATCCTAAATGTCTTTTGTTAGCTCATCCATAACTAAGCAAAAGGATAAAATCTTAACACCAATCCTTATTATAATCTTATTCTGATTGCAAAATCACTTAACGTGCCATCACAAGTCCTCAAACAAGTACTGGTTCTATCATACAACTATATAAGTCCTTAATCACATAAATGTACTTTGTAGTAACATCCATCTTCTCACAAATCCACCTTAAGAGCTTCCTAGAGACCCTATCATATGTCTTCTCCAAATCTATTTCTAGCATGTGGAATTCTTTCCTCTTTTCTTTATACCTGTTCTTAACTATTCAATCAGGAAAAGAGCCTTCATAGTAGATCTCCCTAGACTGTAATTAATTATTTGATACACAAGTCCCTATTCTTAACGTGTACTCAATTGGTATGTATACCTCATGAGCTTAATCCATTGGCAGTTAAACAATTTTAAATATCAAGGGCTGAAAATGAACCTGAGTAGTTCGAAACCGGTTCAAGATCGACTTGAAAAATTCGAGCGAGACTTGGATTTGATACTTAAACGAGTCTAATTCAATCCATTTTGATACTCGAATATTTATAAAAAAGTTGAATATGAACCGCCTACTGTTCGCTAATTTAAAGTATCGAATTTTCCTTACTTCACTGATCCATACTCAATACAAACTCGTTGATCCTAACTCATGTACAGTATCGAGTATACTCGATTTATTTAATATATATTATTTAACAATTAAATTCTTCACATAATTTTAAAAGTGGAAGTAAATTTTTATTTTTTTACATGTTCATTAATTGATTCAAGAGTGATAATATCATGTTATTAACTTTTTTTACAAGGCTTAAGATCTAATTTGAAGTGTTCAAATTTAAATAATTTCAACTATTGACTGAATTAATTTTATATACATTATCACAATATAAATGATTCAGTTTTAGTTCGTGTATGTCTTAAATGCTCGCGAGTAGTTCAACTGAAAAACGAGTCGAGTTGAACTCGAGTACAATAAAACGAGTTGAATTCGAATTTGAGCAAAGATTGCAAAATTATATTCGAATCTGAGTTCCTTAAAAAAATTTCGAGTAGAATCCAAGTAAGGTACTATTCGATTCGACTTGAGATCATTTTCACCCCTATAAATATCTCATTTGTTCTTATAATTGACACACGCATACTCCTCTTCCACCCCTCGCTATCTTTTTAGTCTACAGAATCTTGTTAAAGAAGTTAGTCAACCAAACTAAGACCACATCCCCAAACACCTTTAATAGAGATCTTGTAAGCCTTCCTTAACTTTGAATGCTTTTGTTTCCACATAAAAACCATCTATTTGCATCGTCAAAAGTATTCTCTAGCTCTCCTCATCTCCCGCCACTCACGCCATTAAAAAACTTTAACCCTTCTACTTCTCTCCTTAATGTCCTCATCACCTAATATAGTCTTTGATCTTAATCTTCATATTGTGCTACATCTAAAGTCTCCAGCTATTTTGTCCCTTCTTCAAGAAGCATGTAGACCCATTTTTCCCTCATAGTATTTTGACATAATTTTGTTAATATATAATCAATCATGTTTTTACTAATATAAAGATAATTTGTAATATGTCATCATAGTTGTCAAATCGTTAATCGTATCATGTATCGAAAACCCCCGTATCGTGTTTCATGTATCGTATCGTAAATCGTATTGTAAGATATGGAAACAAAATAAAAAATGTAGTAATATATATTTAAACATATAAAACACAAGCATGAATATATATAAAAGTAGTTAAGTAAATATTATTATAGACTAAAAATAAATTTTAAACTAGCCAAAATACTCTAAATTGATTTATTAGATATTATTTTAATAATCTTTATAGAGCAGATTCACCTTTAATCAAAAAAACAAAAAAGAATAATTCAAATTAAGTGGAGATTTATATACCTGCTTATAGAAAGTGACATGGAAAAAATAGAGTGACATTTTCAATTAGATATAATACTCTAAAAAGTGATTAAAGGCTCATGAAGCGATATAGAATATGTTTGTGCTAGAAAACCTCTTCAATTGAAATGTTAGAAAGCTTAAAAGTTTGGCTTTTAGTCTTTTGGATCTACATCAACACTTTGTCAAGTTGGTTGCTCTTAAAAAGTATCGTGCATTGTATCGTATCGTAAGAATCATATTGAATCGTAAGATACGGTATCATTTTAAATTCACCCTGCGATACGTATCGAATTGTCTCCATATCGTATCGTATCATAAGATAGGTATCGTGTATCGTAAAATTCTGACAACTATGTATGTCATGATTAGATAAGACACGTAGAAGTATTTGGGACATAGTTCTGCAAACCTTTGTAAACGAAATGTTTACTTTATGTTACCAAAGTATGCTTATGCCTCGCTATCTCAAACATAATATACACTACGCTAGTCTAAATATCTGCCCCTTTCAGCCAATTTTTAGAGCACGTTACCTGAAATAATAATCTCTTTGAGATAATAATTATTTTGTGAAGGACAATGTTTTACTAAGAGTCGAATTGTCTCTTCGGTTATAACCGAATACCAAATTTCATACAATTTCATTATCCGAACAAATATCCGAAATTAGTACTAACCGAATAATCGAATACCGAATAACTGAATTATGCTATTCAATTATTCGGTATATAACAGAAATATGCATATTTTTTCATCAAGCAAAAAAAATTATTCCAAATTTCACACTAGAGTTTCCAAACAATATTTAACCACGATCCACAACCATAATAATTCATAAACTACTTTAATAATTTCAAATTAACAATACATTATCCATAAGACAAAGTTAAAAACTTTTTTCTTTTAAATATCTAATTTGGTAATTTGGGTATCTGAATAGCATAATTTTAATAACCGGAACCAAACCCGAATACCGAATAATTAAACGGTTATAACTGAATTAAGCAAAATAACTGAATAAACGAAATAATTCGGTTAATAAAAATTTACTATACTGAGTATATTGAATTTCATCACATACATGGGATAATATTACTTTTAAACTAATATGCTTCAAGTAACAATGAATATAATTACTGCCAAGTAAGAATATCCTACAAATAAAAGAATATAACCCTACCAACAAATAAAATGGAAAGAATTAAGTAAAACTAACTACCCTAACTTGATTCTATTCAATTCTGAGTTCATTAGAAGGTTTGTTCATAATTTGAGCTTGATACTGAAATTTCTTCTCTCCTCCTGTAAGGCTGTAACAGAATGGAACAAGTATCTAGCTTTATGTACAGCTTTGGACTGGTTTTTAAAACCATGTGAGAGCATCACTTTTTATACAGATTGAGATAAGCACTTACAGTTGTTCTAACTTTGTTAAACTCCCAAGCTCAGATGGCAGAGGACCAGTGAAGTTGTTTGTGCCAAAACCACTGCAGTAGAAACATGAAAGACACATTTTACAAGCATACTTGGTATCAAATTTCTGTTTTAAGACATAAGTTGTCAAAAAGTGAGTAAATGACATACAATATTATCAAGTCAGTAAGCTTCCCTAGTTCCTTTGGAAGCTCCCCTGATAGTGCATTGATACCGAAGCTCCTATTTTCTTTTAAATCAGTATGCCGAAGAAGTACCTTAAACACCAGAGTTTTCTTAAATTAAAAAAAAAAAAGATGGGCTTACAGGTACTGCATGCGAACTAAATTGCCAATGGACGCAGACAAGGGACCGCGCAAGTAATTTCGGCCCAAATTCCTGCAATATTATTGAAGGAGAAATTTCAAATAAATGTCAGTGTGCCCATTGGGAATATCGTCAATATCTATGAAATTTGCTATGTTGATGTTCTACGTCATAGTCTATAAATGATTAATAGACTAGAAGTGGTAAAAGAAATAACTGATTAATAGTCTATGACTTTCATCATCATAATTGATTAATAGACTAGAAGTGGTAAAAGAAATCTTCGACGCCTTTAACTAAATATATCAACTTAGGAACCCTACAAATAGGTGAGGAAAGTCAAATTCCATAGCTCATCTGGAATGACACCCACAACATCAAGTTCAAAAACCTTCCTGCCAAAAGAAACAAAAAAAAAACATTAAAAAATCTAGAAAGCCATCATTATAACTAAAAATTTCTGGAATTGACTATCCAAAATTAACAATGATCTTATAATTTTTTTAGTTGTTTTCTTTGCGAGTGTAATGGACATGAATGAAATTGATAAATGATATACTACCTAGTGGTGCACACATGAATGCAGCCCATCAATGCTGTCACTAAATAATAATACTAGTAAGTCGAAAAACACCTCTTGGGTCATATATCAAACAGTTGAGCTAAGTGAAAGTTAAATGATATACTACCCATATACTCCTTCAAAATTGGTATGAATTCTTTTAATTTTAGTCAATAAAAAAATGAATATCTTAAACTACCTAAAAATAAGGTTTATCGTTTTGAAAATGCCTCGAATTAACTTTCAAAAGTAAACAATGATCTTGTAATCTGGAACGGAGAAAGTACTATTTTCAGTTGTTTACTTTTGTGAGTATAATGGGTATGAAACTAAGAATAAAATTCATGATTTCTCTTCTATCTAAACTCTCTCTGTTATGAAATGGGTATTAGTTATAAAATATAGAAAATAGTTAGAAGTAATTAGAAATTAGTAATTGTGATAGTTGTTTGGTTACATGTTTTTTTCTTTCTAAAAGTTGTTTGGTAACATAGTTAGAAGATAATAGGGTAATAGGGTTGGGTTGTGTATAAATATGTGATTTCAGATTGTAGAGAACTATCCAGAATTATAAAATGAAATACTGTGTCTCTCAGTATTCCTCTCTCTAGCCCAATTTCTTCCATTTCCTTGTTCTTCCGCCATTTTTGCTTTCTTGATACTTTGTTTTCTTCATTTTCTTAACTGATTGCTTATTGAAATGGTGAGAATTCATCCCATTTTATAACAATTGGTATCAGAGCTACTCTTTCCTTGGCCCCTATTTCAGAATTCTTCTTCAATTTTTTTCTAATTCATTCTCTTCTCCATCTTAATCTAACATCAATTTTAATTTTGTATTCTTTCTTCTAATTCTTTTTCTTTATCAATTGCAAACCCAAAACCCATTATAATACACACTGTTGAAACTTTTATGCTATCTAATCTTGTTGTTGTTAGCCGCCTGAAACTCTAGATCTTCAATAGGCTTAATGTACTGATTTCTTTTCTTTTATCAAAGCTTGTCACTCTTCTATCTTTCAATAAATTTTTCATTTCTTGTGCTTCCATTTTTTGTTTTTTCTTCTGTTTTCTTTCCATTTTCTTCAGTTTTTACTACAAATTCATCTGAAGGCATAGCAGGTGAGCATATTCGTTGTGTTCAACTACAAGGGAATATAATCAAAAGTTCTGTAAGTTTCGTTTCTTGTTAATCCTTGCATTATATTTTGTCAATTTTGGTTCCAATTTGTTCTTCTTCAATTTCTTAAGGCTCTAAATCATTTCTTCCAAATTCTTTTGAATTCTATCCTTAGACTTCCATATTTTTCCTTTTGATTCATTTTTGTTAACAATCAAACCCAGTAACATTTTGAAACTAGAAAATCATTTTGTTCCCAATCCTTTCTATATTTTTACTATAGATATACCAATTTTCTCCATCTATAGTTCTATATTTCTATCTTGCTTTATTCCAAAATGATTCAGAACATAGACTCTGTTTTTATGGCAATTTACAACACATTTGATACTATGTTGGAAATTATGAATGAAAATCTCACTAGTGAAGGGTGGATCCAACTAAAATTGTTAAACTTAGATTTAGTAGGCTCCATCAAGAAGGCTCAGTAATTGAGTATATTTAAAGGTTTCAAAAGTTGCATTTGATAGTTTCAAATCAGAATCAAGGGTTGCCAGAGGTGATTTTTGTTGAGTGCTTATAAAGGGGTTAAATGAAGATAAGAGTTGGGTGCAAAAGCTTTATCCAAAATCTCTCTCTACTGTTTATAGCCATGTTAAGATTTATCAATATTATCTTGAGGCCTTAGTTGAGCTATCTGAAACATCACAAAAAAGTCCTTATTGAGAAGGAAATGGAAGTTGATAAAAGGAATAAAGATTTGGAAAAACCTTCCTTGTCCCCCAGTAAAGATGAGGGGCTGTTTTTTGACTACGGACAAAAGTTGAGAGACATGAATGGCCACTCAGAAATTAGTTGTGTTGAAAAAGTTACTTGGGAGCAAGAATTCATGGCTTCTAGTGAAGAAAATAGGTGCAATAGTGAGGAAATTTCAGAACTAGTAGCTTCTAAGATGTTCAACAGTCCAATGGTGGGTGATTATTACAAGGCTTACATGTTTAAATATGAATCTGACCATGGAGTTTTCATAGGATCAGTCACATTAGAGGATGAGTTCACTTTAAAAATTAATGAGAGGAAGATCAAGGTTGCTAGCACAAGGAAGTTGGTAGAGATTTCATGGGTTGACTACAAGACTAATTATATTGCTAACATGGGTGCTAAGAAGCTTAATACTCTTATGGAATCTGAAGATAAGATGAAAAAGGTGTGGCATAGCAACAGCTCCAAAAATGGTAGGAATCTGAATTGGACATATTTTGAAATTGTTAGAAATATTGAAGCTTGTGATGCAAGTGAGGTTGGAGTTCATGTTACAATCATGGGGAATCTTTTTGAGATGGTATTTGGACAAAGACAACAAGTGTTTTCTGAGTTGCATAAGGAAATGGGACTGCTCCAACAAATAACTTGCAATTGGGATGATTAGTATTCCTTGCAAAGACTTTCAGTTTCAGATGAGGCAACCTTCGTATTCGATCCAGAAAGACTTTTGGTGAAACATATACCACCCAATTTGTTTTCTTCAATCCATGAGGACATGGATTTCTTAAGGGGGAAATGTTATGAAATGGGTATTACTTAAAAAATATAGAAAATAGTTAGAAGTAATTAGAAATTAGTAATTGTGATAGTTGTTAGGTTATATGTTTTTAGTTTCTAAAAGTTGTTTGGTAACATAGTTAGAAGCTAATGGGGTTGGGTTGTGTGTAAATATGTGGTTTCAGATTGTAGAGAACTATCCAGAATTATGAAATGAAATACTGTTTCTCTCAATATTTCTTCCTCTAGCCCAATTTCTTACATTTTCTTGTTCTTCCGCAATTTTTGCTTTCTTAATACTCTGTTTTCTTCTTTTTCTTAACTGATTGATTATTGAAATGGTGAGAATTCATCCCATTTCATAACAATTGTTATGATCCTAATTGCAAGGTATGAGATTTGTGTCTCACATAGAATGAATGGGACTTTGATGTGGGATATTTATACTTTGGACTCTCAACCTTAACAGCTAGCTTTTAAGGTATGGCTCTCCCAAGATTTGTAACAATTGGTATCAAAGCCGTCCGCGTGAGCACCAGGGCTGCAGAGCGTGGTACAATATTATTATCCTAATTGCAAGGTATGGTACGTGTGTCCCATATTGAAGGAATTAGACTGATGTGGAATATTTATAAACTTTGGGCTCTTCAACCTTTACAACTAGCTTTTAAGGTGTGACCCTCCCAAGGTTTGTAACAATTGCTTTGATACCAATTGTTATGAAATGGGATGAATTCTCACCATTTCAATAAGCAATCAGTCAAGAAAAAGAAGAAAACAGAATATCAAGAAACCACATTTATACACAACCCAGCCCCATTATCTTCTAACTGTGTTACCAACAACTTTTAGAAACTAAAAACATGTAACCAAACAACTATCACAATTTAATTTCTAATTATTTGCAACTCTTTTCTATATTTTATAACTAATACCCATTTCATAACACTCTCTTCCTATGGTCTCCTTTTTCTGTCGCCATTGTTTCTCTGCAACAAATTTTTCTCGGGAACATTGAAATTTCAACAAAAATAACAAATTTGCAACAACAAAAAGCACATGATTACAAGTACAAATAATTAGTGGACAAATTGTTGAATGAATACTTACAGATAGGTAATATGGCAAGTAGTGGTATTGTCATAAGAAGAGCATACGCATTTAATGCCTGGATTAAAGGTGTTGGGATTAATAGTGGTTGAATCAATGGCAGCTCCACTGCATGGTTCTCCGCTTATATTCCACGAAATTTTCGAATCTGATGAAGAAATCCCCCATTGCTGGAAAATGGAATTCAGGGCTTTCACTGCAATTGAATAATTTTTTTGTTTTTAATTCCACAAGTTTATCATTGTTTGTACTATAATTTAAAATTAAAAAATCATATATATTGCTAAGAATAAGTGATGTATTTTTTAAAAGATATATAATAAGCGATATCTTTTTAATTTTAAAGTATTTTAATTTTAAAGCATTTTCTCTATTTTATAATTCGATACAAATTTATTCACTATGTTTAGAACTAAAAGCACACTTTACACTTTATACACACTTTACACCTTATACAAAACATAATACTCCCTTCACCTATTTTTAATTTTGAGGGCACAAAGTTTAATAAAATAGTACCCTCCCTTTTAAATTATGTGATTATTTTTTATTTTTGAAAATTAATTTAAGATATTTTTAAACTTAAAATTGAGATGACTCATTAAAAATTATGAGATAATAAACTTACAATAAGTAATATCGAGTTTAAAACCTCTTAATTTAATTTTTAAAAGTCAATAATAATTAAATAATATAAAATAGAGACATTATTTTAATTAGTAAAAGTTAATTTTATTGAATTTTAGATATTATATTTATATTGACTTGAAAGTGGAATATTTAGAATAACATCTGCAAGTGAAAGAAAATATGACCATCTTTTTTCAAAAATTAAGTGATCGGTCCAACATCTTTTAATGTCAAGTGCATTTAAAATAAGATTTTAATGATATTTTATACTATTTACTTAACATTTATTGTACAATTTTATCATTTTAGAACATCTCGGAAAAAAATATTATCATATAAAGTGGAGGGAGAGATTATAAATCTGTAACGTGTATATAGCTCCAAAATATTGAAACGGCTCACCTTACATAAATAAATAAATAAAATGAATGTTTTATAAATACATAATTAGTAAGAAAATATAAGTTTATTTAAGTTGTTAATAATGGTAGAGTAAAAATAATACTAATCCACGCAAATATATATTTAATAATTTTTTTTAATTATTTTAATAATAGTTAAATACTTTTAACAATATTTACTATTCTGACAATATTATTTTTATTGTAACAATATCGAGTAATAACTATAAAACTAAAGTACTAACATTTTAATCTGAACTACTCACTAATCTTCTTTGGACTTATTTTCATTATATTTCAATCATATTAAGTTATATAGATGTACCTGAATTGCTTACATTATATTTTTCACCTAATTTTTTAAACATATTTAGTGATTACAAAATTAAATTTAGTGACAATACATTAGTCATTATTAACAATTGTGTTGATATTGTCAACACTAAAAAAATATTTTATTACTAAATATGTATTGAGAGAAATCCAGTAAAAATTGTAATGCAAGATATCATTCCCTAGAGAGTAGTATAATTTCTTTTTCCCGATATATTTTCTTTTGACAGATTAAATGTCCTGCATTTCTTTTTTGAATTTCTTAAAATGTTACAAAACTAATTTGAGATAAATAATAATAATAATAATAATAATAATAATAATAAAGATCACATAACATATACTCCATTCCTACTAGTATAATTATTTAAAATAATAATCAAATAAAGTCAAGTGATAAGTGAACATTTTATACGTATTTCAACAATACTTTTATACTTCTATTTATTATACAATATAATGTTATTCAGTATAATTATGGTATGACTACCCTTCTGTATTGAGGGTGTAAGTAAAAATTCCTCCTCTCCAAGTTGAAAAATGTAATCTCAAAAATATAAATAAATAAAAAATAAAAAAAACGAAGCCAACCTTCTACTTTTTTAAGAAGTTGATCTTAAAATATTGACATCCTTTGACTTTGAGTCTCCGAGACCTTGAGGACACTTGCTATATGAGAAACTGTAATAATCATATTCATGGATAATTATTAATCCCATTTGACTTGTGATAACATGAGGACATTAAGGAAAGAGGAGCCCTTGTCAAGTTAAAATATATTTTTTTAATAAAATTATGGAGAAATAATATATATATATATATATATATATATATATATATATTCATTCCATTTCCCGCTGTTACCAACTTTACTATATAATTTTCTAAGGCTTAATCACTAAAAAAAATTATACGCCCCCAATTCAAAGTTAGAGACATCTTTTTTCTCGTATGTTCTAAAATTAAAGAGATATTTTTATTTTTAATTATAAAATGATAAAAATTTCTTAAATATATTATTATTTTTATTCTTAGTTGATAGCATACTGTCACTATTATATTTTTAGTGAATGTTAGAAATATGTTTTTAAAAAATAAAAAATTTCTCAAAAATCATCGGTTATAGACATTTCTCTCTCTCTCTCTCTCTCTCTATATATATATATATATATGATTATGTATGACTCTAATATCATTGATCGTTCCAGGAGAAATAGGCGGGTCTATATTTAAAAAATTGAGAACAAATTCATGTCTATAATTTAAATGGACTTGCATAATATCTTAGCTAGCTCTCCATTATGTTTATTTTAGAAATATATATAGCATGCCAACAAAAGACGACAACATTGTTTGTTGTATGCTCCACTGCTATTGCGCGTGATTAAATGTTGTTGATAATTTTTGCATAAAAAATTAAGTTCTTAAGTTATATTTGTTTGTAAAAATTATATTTAAGATTAAATTATTTATATTAATTTAATAATATTTTGGACTATATTTATCCTATGATAGAGGATTAAGAGTCCTTTAAATAGTCCTATAGACTATTTTTTTATCATTCTTAAAGTTATTTATGAGGGATTATATAATCTCATGATGAATTTGAGATTAATAGTCTCCCTTATTTTAAGCTATTAAATGACTTTATGTGACTAATAGTCCAACATGAAGGGACTATAGTAATCCCTCATCATGAGATAAAAAAGTCCGAAGTAATTTTAAATTAATACAAATAGTTCAATCCCAAATATGTATTATGTAAATTGTAAGACCCCGAATTTTATGAAATACAAAATTTAATTTTTCTTCATATATATATATATTTTTTTTTTTTTAAACAGTAAGTGGTTAAATTAACAAAATTGAAAGTTAAGGATGTTATGTGCAAATTTTATTTTGTCGGACAATATTCGCTTTGTCGGGGAATATTCGTTTGGTCGGGGAATATTCGTGCCGTACGACGGCGCCGAAATAATAAATTATTGGTGGACCCCACAACGGAATATTTGTCGGATATAGAAAACGACAGAAGTAACATTTTTAAATAAAAATAGTCAACGGAACTGTTAAAATACCGGTGATAAAAGAATAGTAGCATACGGTAGTTTATGGTATTTTCTGTAGCACACGGTACTCTACAGTAACACACGGTATTGCATAGTGTCTCATATTATTGGTCTGATAATTGACACCGTAACTGTTACGCATCATTTCATCGATAATTGTCACTGCATAATATTTTATATTATCAATTCAATAATTGTTGTTACACAGTATTTTGCATTATTGATTTAATAATTGTCATTACACTGTATTTTATATCATTGAGTCAATAATTGTTGTTGCACTGTTTTTAAAATTATTGAACCTAATAATTGTCACAGTAACATATGCACAGTAATTCACATTATTGAATCAATAATTGTCATTACACAGTAACGTATGCTTTATTTTACATTATTGTTATCTCTATTATGATGTTATTTAAACAGTTGTATTTCATTAATTTATTGACTTGATATCTAAGAGCTAACTATACTGTATTTATAACAATTAGTCATAATAATTGAATTGATAAAGTTATTTGTTTATAATATAAAGTTAGGTGATTATTAGGTGATATGAAATGAATGGTGTAGATTAAAGTGTGAATTATTGTTGAATAATTGAATTGATTTGTTTATAATATAAAGTTAGGTGATTATTAGGTGATATGAAATGAATGGTGTAGATTAAAGTGTGAATTATTGTTGAATAATTAAATTGATTTGTTTATAATATAAAGTTAGGTGATTATTAGGTGATATGAAATGAATGGTGTAGATTAAAGATAATATAATATTTGAAATGGATGGTGTAGATTAAAAGGTGATCTTTAAATGAATGGTTTAGATTAAATGAATGATAAGATTTTTGGCTATAAATAGAAGCCTTAACTTAAGGATTTTTCATAAACTTCCTTACTTGTTCTTTTTTTCTCTCTCTAAATATTTCTTGTGAAAGTTCTCTCTAAGTGTGCTTAAGTCATCTTGAGTATTTGTGAAGATCTATAAGTATACGTGTACTGTTCAAGTTAATCAACCTCATTTAAATCAATATCCAGTCACGTGTTACGGTAAGGGATACCATCTTTTTCATCTTCCATTATTCAAACATACTATGGTAAGGGATTATCATTATTTGATTCTCGATAATAATATTGTTTCTTCCTTACTCATAAGACGTGCCTTTTATTTCCATGTATTAAATTGTGGGAATAACCTTACGGAGCGGATTGCCGCCTGTTGGTGAATAACCTTTCGTATTCATTCATTATTAATCTCTGAGAATAACCTTACGGAGCGGATTGCCGCCTGTTTGGTGAATAACTCTTTGTACTCAAATTCTATTAAATTGTGGGAATAACCTTACGGAGCGGATTGCCGCCTGTTTGGTGAATAACTCTTTGTACTCAAATTCTATTAAATTGTGGGAATAACCTTACGGAGCGGATTGCCGCCTGTTGGTGAATAACCTTTCGTATTCATTCATTATTAATCTCTGAGAATAACCTTACGGAGCGGATTGCCGCCTGTTTGGTGAATAACTCTTTGTACTCAAATTCTATTAAATTGTGGGAATAACCTTACGGAGCGGATTGCCGCCTGTTGGTGAATAACCTTTCGTATTCATTCATTATTAATCTCTGAGAATAACCTTACGGAGCGGATTGCCGCCTGTTTGGTGAATAACTCTTTGTACTCAAATTCTATTAAATTGTGGGAATAACCTTACGGAGCGGATTGCCGCCTGTTGGTGAATAACCCTTTGTATTAATTTCCTTCACCTTTTGTTAATCAAACCTGCTACGGTAAGGGATATTATTTTCTTTCATACTCCTAAATCGAAATTTATTATGGAACTATTGCTTCTATAATTCCTGAAAATATTATATGTTCCATAATAGTTGAACTTCATTATTTCAACTGAACCTTCCTATTTACGTGAACCTTTCTATTGAATTGTAACCGTTATTCTGAACTGTGGATCTTGAATTTCACTCCACATCATGTTGACAATTTGGACATTATTTGAATCTGTACAAAGTAAACTTCCGATACTTATTGTTATCCTATTTCTTCTGTTCATCATTTATATCATTCTAATCATCCAAAAATCAAGCTGTTGTGAATATCTGTGGCCGGGGGCACAGATGTGATATATTTGTTGAACAGATGATAGGTTAAAGGCGATATAATAGGTTAAAGGCGATACATCTGTTCGGTGTCTTTTATGGCACGTGGTGAATGTTCTCTTTGGCCCGTAGTGCAAAGATGAACTGTTGTTTGGTATGATTATGACCAAAGGCTGAATCTGGTATAATCATGACCGTTGGTGTTATATTGAATGTCTTTGGCCCGTAGTGCAAAGATGAACTGTTGATCTGCATGATTATGATCAGGAACTGTGAATTTGTATTATCTTGACTAATGATATTTCAGTTGATAAAAGTTGATGATGTTTTTCCTAAAAAGAGAACCGAGTGGACATTATAGTCTGCATTATTCTTCTAATAGATTACTCATTCCGCTGCTATTATTGATCTGAACGTTGTTTAAGAATTTAACTGCAGTTTTTGATATAAACCTTGTAGTCTATTGTATTCTATCAAGAACTCAACTGTTGAAGACTAATGATAATTTATTCGTCATTATCTTAGTCATGATATTCTTTACTGGGCTATTTGAGCTCACCCTTTCTTTTGTTCCATTGTTTTTCAACAGGAGATGAAAACATAACAGGGTCTAGCCGGGGAATGGAGTGAGGGTCCGAGGAGTAGTTATCATAGTCTTCACGTTTTGTAAAATAGTGTGGCAATAATAGTGAAGACTTAGTTGTGTATTATTATACACTGTATTGTATCTATGAGAACGTAGGACCTTTTAATTTCATATAATATAAAAAAAATTATTAAATATATTTTAAAATTATTTCATGAATATTTTGTAAAGCATACACATGCATGTAGAAAACTACTCTCTCCGTTTTAAATTATAAAATCGACTGAACAAAATCGAAGCCGACTGAAACAAACTGAAGCCTGCAGAACCCAAATCGACCAAACCAAATCAAAGCCAACCGAACTCAAACCGACCCAACCAACCAAACCCAAACTGGCCGAACCAAACCGAAGCTGAAGGAACCAAAATTGGTAAATCACTAACCTCCCCTAAAATTGCAATCGATGAACCGTCCAGATAGAAAATTCGGGATGATAACCATTGTTGCCCCCCAGCCAGACCTAAATACAGAGACCTATCATATCTTCAAAGCAGCGCTCCCGTACCCGAGGGAGTTAGGGAGGCCGACTAGCCTTATATCTTCAAAGTAGCGCTCCCGTACCCTGAGGGAAACTAAGGAGGCCTAACCTTATATTTTCAAAACAGCGTTCCCGTACCCCAAAGGAGTTAAGGAGGCCGACCAACCTTATAACTTCAAAGCAGCGCTCCCGTACCCCGAGGGAAGCAATGTCCTAAATTTGCAAGTCCTAATATGCTGACATTGTAATAGCAAAGACTTAAAAGATACTGTTAACGCCAAATTTTATATGTCTGGTGAAATCACCAAAATAGCAGGTCAAAAACGTGCTAATAATTATTGAAATTATAAATTATGTTGTTGTGAAGTTAAACTCATGAAATATGCCCGGATAAAAACACACATTATTGTAAGAGATATAAAATATGAACACAAAAATTTTACGTAAAAACCCAATTGGAAAAAACCCACAGGAAAAGATAAGAAATTCACTATAATATGAAGAGTACAAATTGTTTATCTCTCTCTTTCTCCTTCTCACACTCCGTATCTTCTTTATGTTGTATGTTATATCTTCTGTAATAAATAATATCCTCAATCCAGTGCTTGTGATTGTATTTATAAATGTCACGTCCACCCTAAACCAATTAAGAGTAAGAGTCCTTTTTACAATCACCTTATAACTGTAATTAATTATCGATAGATTATTTCCCAAATAAGATCTCCTTATTTTTCCAAATATGGTAACACAATCTTACTTTAATAAAAATTCTCCTCCCATTATGTGGGCGAGTTGTCAAAATAAATGTAAGTGGGCTAACATCGGATTCAGACCATCAATAAAGTGGGTTGCACTATACCCGGGCCCAAATAATAATATCCCAACATTGCCCTCCACTCTCCTGTTATAAAAAAATTGTAATAGGGGAGTAATGAAAAAGTCCACCTTACCCACCACTAAACTAACCATAAAACTGCCGAACCAAACGAACAAACTACGAAATGAACTTGTCGAGCTGAACCAAACTAATGAACCAAAACCCTTCGTTGATACTACCCACCATACATAGTGTCGAACCCCACCAAAAATGTCGAACCCACCAGACTACCGAACTAAACTGAAGCCCACTAAACCCAAACTGACCGAACCAAACCGAAGTAGACCGAACCCAAACCGACTGAACCAAATTGAAGCCGACCGAACCCAAACTGGTAGAACCAAACCGAAGCCGACCGAACCCAAACCGGCCGAACCAAACCGAAGTCGACCGAACAAAACTGGCCGAACCAAACTGAAGCCAACCGAACCCAAACTGGCTGAATCAAACTGAATCCGACCGAACCCAAATCGGCCGAACCAACTGAAGCCGACCAAACCAAACCGAAGCTGACCGAACCTAAATTGGCCGAACCAAACCTAAGCCGACCAAACCCAAACCGGTTGAACCAGTCGAAACCGATCGAACCCAAATCGGCCGAACCAAACCGAAGTCGATCGAACCCAAACCGACTAAACCAAATCGAAGCCGACTGATCTAAATTGGCCGAACCAAACCGAAGCCAACCAAACCCAAACCGAAGTTGACCGAACCTAAACCGGCCAAACCAACCGAACCTAAACTGGTCGAACCGAAGCCAATCGAACCAAAATTGCCAAACCACTAACCTCCCCTACAATTTCAATCGATGAACTGTAACGCCCCCAAATCCGGGTTCCTTAAACCCTAGACTTGGTACGTCACGATACATCATCTTCATACATGTTCTATAACTAATGCGGAATATATAAACATAAATTGTTTATTCTACAACATTTTCCAAGGTTTCTAACCTTAACTTACATATATACCTTTAGATTCATAAAAAGGTTTACAAAATTACTTACATCATATAACAATTTAGTTATAATGAATAACACTATAATCTTGTCTTTTGCGTCTGTCTCCGTCTCTCCTCGGACATTCGTATTATTCTGAAATTTGTTATCATGATATAACAAGAGTGAGCAACGACTTTGCTCAGCAAGTTTAAATACAATAACGATATATCATGATTGAAAGAAAGAACAAGCTTTCTGATTTTCAACAATATAATAATTGTGAAAGAGTACGAATCATAATTTCAATAATTGAATGACTGAATCAAGTAATGTTGAGTGTCAATAATGACCATGAACAATTTTAACTGAACCTTATGGTAATGAAGGTGATCAGCCTTTCATACCTGATGAACACATGCAACAAGCACTATGTGCGAATCAACAATTTAAAGATGTGGAATAATTATACAGAATTAAACCATAGCATGCTTGAAACGTAATAACTTGAATTTGAGTTAGGGACTTGAACAATAAAATAATATATCCTGCTCGAATATAAATTGAGTAGAGTTTAGGAAACTTGCCTGTCTGCTCAGCTACAATTAATATCTAGCTTTAACTAACTGGCTTTGAAAGACCTAACATTAGTAAAGTTGGTCTAATAATTAGTACAGCGTATTTGTACAACTATACGCTCATTAAGAAACTTATCTACCACACATAAGTACTAACACATAATTTACATCAGTCAAAACAATATTATTAACCTTATAGACCCTCAATCAAATTAGGTTAATAATTTAATAAATTAGAAAATATTTTTCTTAAGTGTTGGACACTTATTAAACTATTAAACAATTTATTATAATTGTTTAAACAAAAGAGTTAAAAGACATTTTCTTTATTTCATTAAATCTAATTTCATTTAATTACTATTTATCATTAATTAAATAGTAAGTAATTAACTACCTTTAGTTATTATTTAATAATAAATAATAACCTACTAGATTTATTTATTATTTAAAATTAATCAAATAATAAATAATTATATTATATTAAAAATAATCAAATATCTTTAGTTATTATTTAATAATAAATAATAACTAATTAACTAGATTCATTTATTATTTAAAGTTAATTAAATAATAAATAATAAAATTATATAGTAAATACTCAAATATCATTAGTTATTATTTAATAGTAAATAATAACTAACTAAATTTATTTATTATTTAAAGTTAATCAAATAATAAATAGTTAAATAATCAATCTTAGTTGTCTTTAATTATTATTTAATAGTAATTAAATAATAATTAATTAATTTATCATCCTTGTTTATTATTTAATATTAATTAAATAATAATTAGTTTAATCATAAATTCAGAAGATATAATATTAACTAGATTAATATTTACAACATTTAAATATTAATCCTAAATACTTATTATATTTAAAAAAAATATAATATTAAACTAACTAGATTAATATTTACAATATTTAAATATTAATCCTAAATACTTATTATATTTAAAAAAATATAATATTAAACTAACTAGATTAATATTTATAATATTTAAATATTAATCCTAAATACTTATTATATTTATAAAAAAAATATAATATTAAACTAACTAGATTAATATTTACAACATTTAAATATTAAACCTAAATACTTATTATATTTGGGAAAATATAATATTCAATACTTAAATATCATTTTTGTATTATTAATATTTTTGTTATAATTTTTAATTAATTTTTAAACATTTAAATTAATTAAAATTATCCAGAATGGCAAAATCGTAAATAAACTGAAAAACCGGATCGATGGCAATTTCGTAATTAAACAGAAAACCGAACGGAGGGGCAGTATCGTAATTTCACGCAAAAATCTGATGACGCGCATTGCGCGCGCCGACAAAAACTTGGCCCCAAAACGGTGTCGTTTTAATGGCACCGTAACTGTCTTCCGCGCATAACGCGCGGATGAAATTTTTCTTGGACAAAACGACGCCGTTTTATTCTCCGCGTCCGACAGTGAACAGGGTCGCGCGCATTGCGCGGCACCCCCTTTTTCTTTCCCCTTAGCAGATTGTGAATAGTAATTTTAATACACCACTTTAATAAAAATTATACATTCAAGTAAGCTTTAAAAATCCAAAAAAATTACCAATCACTTAATATCAATTTATAACATGAAAATATAATTTTTCATGATTTAATATTAAAAAATTTTATAAAAATTTTTACATCACATAAACTACCACAAATCATAACTTTTTGTGTATAACTCCATTTTGAGTGATTCAAACTTTGTTTTTCTCATGATTTAATGTTCTATAATATTATAACATTAAATCTAAATTTTATAAAAATTAATTTCTTGTCATTACTTTGAGAATTGATTTAACACCACCAATCACATGTTTTTAGCATATAAATTATACCAAAACACAAACCAAGTATATTAAACTCAAGTATGGCATAAATATTACTACAACACATTATTAACTATATTAATATGTTTATACTCACATGTTAGTTTATTTAATTAAAAACAAACAAACTACATTTAAAATAACCATTACCTCTTTTTAATGGCTATCTTCATTTTTCTTCCAAAATAGGTTGTGAAGGAGGATGGCATGAACCAAGAATTTCTTCTCCTTCCTTCTCCATGCTCTCTCTCAAAATACTTACTCTCCCAAGCTATTTCTCTCAAACTCTCTCTTTTGGAAGTTGGAAAAATAAATGAAATGTAATGTCTACCATTTCAAGTATACATGTAAAATTCTTAGATATAAAAATTATATCTATAATTCATGATGTTCCTAGCTTGGGTACTTGCACAAGAAATGGCTAAAGTACCTAAGTTGGTGAAAAGAAGCATGGCTAGTTGTACAATATTTGTCCAAGCAAGTAAGCTATTAAACAATTAAAAGAAAAACAAAACAAAAACAATTTTGCTCTCCTACATACTATGCACGGCTGATGGACTTTTTGTCCCATAATGATTGTCACTTGCATTTTACTTTTTAATTAATTAATAGTTTAATTAAGTATTTTTCAAGTGGGCCAATCATTGGGCTTTAATTTAAAATACCAATTGGGCTTCTATTAAATTGTTTGGGCTACTAAATTGTCAAATTTTATTATTCTCCACTTGGGCTACTAATTGACCCATGTTGGGCTAATTTAATAATTTACACATTAATTATTCAATCCATGATTAAATAAATAATTAGATTGAATAAATAATTAAATATTCTAACCCATAAGTATTAAATTACTAAATGGACTAATAATATTATTAATAATATTTTACATTATTTACATTAATTAATTACCATATTAATTAATTTATAAAATTTAATTCACTCATTATATTCAATTTAATTGAATATTTAATTAATGACAACTTGCCAATTATTTTGATATTAAAACTTTAGAGTGTGTTCGCTAATAATAATATATATAATCTATATATATTATTTATACACATTACCTTACCTCGAAAACAATTTCACAATAAATTATGAAATTAAAATAAATACAATATATAATTTAATATATATTATTTAGGCCATAAATTAAATTATTTTATATATTTACATTAAATAATTCATTTCTCATCAATTATGGAAATAATTCCATTTACCCGAAAATACATTGAAATAATAATATATTTACTCAATTTCTTATTTAAATAATTTATTTAATTATTTAATTAATATTACACAAATAATTGTATAATTAAATTTCTCACTCTCATAAATCATTTACAATGATTTATTTAATTATAGAATATATTCATTTAATATATTCAATTACAATTTAAAATTTCTCAATTAATTTAAACCCTTTATATATATGTACATATATAAGAAATTAAATATTGTACAATATATATAATTACTAATCTCCTTTAATTAATTCAACTACTTTATATAATTATAATTATATAATTTACATAATTATTCCTCACAAATAATTTATCAACAATTTGCATAATTGTTGATTAATGAATAAATTAATTCCACAATAAACCTTTTAATTCAATTCGGATTAATTTAATATTAATCTATCTATTTATCACAATTTAATTAACCATTAAATTATGTTACTAAATGTGCACGCATATATATATTCATATAAATACATATTTAATTTACACGCAACCACGTCGCTTAATTACATAACTCCACTAATTAATTCTCTTAATTTAATTAGACTTGTTGTTAGTCAAGTTTATTGAATTATCAGTTTACTTGCTAACTTATCAAAAATTTTGATATCACCATATCTAAGTTAGTCCGTTAAATTTAATTTGGACCTCTATTTATCTATCACTACTAGGTTATCAAACTCTAACCTTTATTAAATATTAAATATTTTATTTCTAATTCATTTAAATATCCGGGATATTACATTCACCCCTTCTTCTAAAAATTTCGTCCCCGAAATTATCTCATACACATTTCTACCAATTTTCATCTCTGAGTATAACTTTTTACTCATCAAATTCTATGACCACCATTTTCTAGGAAGTTCATACTTCTAAACTCATAATTCCAGAACAATGGAATATCTTGCAGAAGAATAAATTGAAAATCAATATCTTACAGAAGTATAATTTGAAAATCAAAATATTCATTAAAACTTTCATAATATGCTGAGGGGTCATCAAGACTGTGAACATGGAATTAACTGAATTCCGAATAAATAGTATTTATCCCTGTAAATACTTATAAACAGAGTGTTTATCAATCACAAAGACTGAAAACATTCCATAGGTGTACGCTAGGTGATCAGCCTATCGTACTTCTGCGTTGTGCACAACGACTTCTCACGGGGTCGAACTCTTTGGATTTACCAACCCATATCAGCATGCCACCACTGTTGGGCGCCCCCTCGCAGGTTCTTTATTCATGGCTCTGACATATCCTCCATTACGGGGTTGTTCACCTCAGACTTACTACAAAATTCCGCTCCAGCATAAGTTGGATTGGAAAATAAAACTTCAGACATTTCTGACCAAAAGTGTCCAGTCAAAATAAATGACATAGACTCACATCATTGAACTGTTCGTATATTACGATTCAAAAAAATCATTTCAGATTAGTTAAAGTACTAAAATTCATTTATAGGACTTCATGATACCGCACCGTTGCAACAGTGCATTGAGGATTCCGTCTTTTTCATCTCTGCACCATGGCTTTAATGGCGTGTGATGATTTTATAAATACATTTTGATATTTTCAAATCAATTTGTCTTGCCGAAACAATTAGCATAGACTCTTCTTTAAACGTTTCAAAATACTAAAAATCATTTTGACTTTGTCATATTACATCATACCATAGTGGGCTTAAAAATACATCCAACACTAGGCTACTCTGCATTGATGACTCCATCGGTTATCATCTCTGCACTAAATGCATTAATGATTTCAAAAATACATTTGTCTTTTCAAAAGCACAAAAGTGCGAATTTGGCACGATTTTTAAGAATTTCAAAATCTAGCATAGCTAGAAGATTTGGAATATCCTAAAACCTCAAAACACCTCCAATTTTTCCTCCACATTCTTTTCCAGCTTAATAACTATATCTATTATAGCCTTAACCTGACTACTTAACTCTATCCATACCTACTGTTCATCAAACTTACCACATATTTGGGCTCAGCAACTTACCACAATCATATGGTTTGAGGAACTTGTCTTAGTCAGGCCAAAGTCGCCCATTCGCTGAGGGGCTCCACCACATGACTATGAGTCACGAACTTACTATGCGTGTCAGTTCTCAGAACACGAACTTATCTTAACATCCTCTACCTATCCGTTATACACATGAGAAAAGAATCACCTTCTCAACATACATATAGTGAATAGCGCGACACCAGGTTTCAGTTGATTATCATTATAGGAAGCCAAGTGATCGTCAAACCAAACACAATCTCCTGCCCATACAAGAAATTGGTCAACTCAGCCACTAATCAATATAGGAAGTTAAGCGGTCGTTAAACCAAGAACAAATCCCCTGCCCATACAAAGGACTGTTCAACTCAACCACTGTATCAATATAGAAAGCTAAGCGGTTCTAAAACCAAGCACCAATTTCCCGCCCATACAAGGAATTGTACCACTCAGCCACTAATATGAGTCCTCAATTAAAAACCTACAAACCTCTAACTTCTCTTGATATGAATTTTGTCAATTCATACCTTATCACACTCAACACTTCAAGAGTCCACTTGTTACTATTTCAGTATCTTCATTGTTATAGCACCATGCTATCAAAACCACCTCTTTAATCATTTAACAGACCATTTGTCATTCCATGATTTTACTATGATCATCGTGATCTTATAACGCAATTGATTTCCCTGTACTATTTCTCCTTTATTCTAGGATCGTTTAATTCTATCACCTTATCATTCATCTCTGATCATTTTACTGTACGATCCTTCTCTTTTTAAATTCTTGAATCAAGTGTTCCCTGATTCTTATTCCACTTATTTGGATTACACTCATTAAACATCCTTCTTTGAATCTTTTCATATATCTATGTATCTATATAGATTTATTTCCTCATTTATGAACTGTATATGTTCATTTCTAAACTCTATCTGAGTTTATCCTTTCACTGTCTTCATTATCTTTCCATGATTATAGCCTAAGGTACTGCTACCTAAGAACTATAACCTATCAGCTCTGATACCAACTTGTAACGCCCCCAAATCCGGGTTCCTTAAACCCTAGACTTGGTACGTCACGATACATCATCTTCATACATGTTCTATAACTAATGCGGAATATATAAACATAAATTGTTTATTCTACAACATTTCCCAAGGTTTCTAACCTTAACTTACATATATACCTTTAGATTCATAAAAAGGTTTACAAAATTACTTACATCATATAACAATTTAGTTATAATGAATAACACTATAATCTTGTCTTTTGCGTCTGTCTCCGTCTCTCCTCGGACATTCGTATTATTCTGAAATTTGTTATCATGATATAACAAGAGTGAGCAACGACTTTGCTCAGCAAGTTTAAATACAATAACGATATATCATGATTGAAAGAAAGAACAAGCTTTCGGATTTTCAACAATATAATAATTGTGAAAGAGTACGAATCATAATTTCAATAATTGAATGACTGAATCAAGTAATGTTGAGTGTCAATAATGACCATGAACAATTTTAACTGAACCTTATGGTAATGAAGGTGATCAGCCTTTCATACCTGATGAACACATGCAACAAGCACTATGTGCGAATCAACAATTTAAAGATGTGGAATAATTATACAGAATTAAACCATAGCATGCTTGAAACGTAATAACTTGAATTTGAGTTAGGGACTTGAACAATAAAATAATATATCCTGCTCGAATATAAATTGAGTAGAGTTTAGGAAACTTGCCTGTCTGCTCAGCTACAATTAATGTCTAGCTTTAACTAACTGGCTTTGAAAGACCTAACATTAGTAAAGTTGGTCTAATAATTAGTACAGCGTATTTGTACAACTATACGCTCATTAAGAAACTTATCTACCACACATAAGTACTAACACATAATTTACATCAGTCAAAACAATATTATTAACCTTATAGACCCTCAATCAAATTAGGTTAATAATTTAATAAATTAGAAAATGTTTTTCTTAAGTGTTGGACACTTATTAAACTATTAAACAATTTATTATAATTGTTTAAACAAAAGAGTTAAAAGACATTTTCTTTATTTCATTAAATCTAATTTCATTTAATTACTATTTATCATTAATTAAATAGTAAGTAATTAACTACCTTTAGTTATTATTTAATAATAAATAATAACCTACTAGATTTATTTATTATTTAAAATTAATCAAATAATAAATAATTATATTATATTAAAAATAATCAAATATCTTTAGTTATTATTTAATAATAAATAATAACTAATTAACTAGATTCATTTATTATTTAAAGTTAATTAAATAATAAATAATAAAATTATATAGTAAATACTCAAATATCATTAGTTATTATTTAATAATAAATAATAACTAACTAAATTTATTTATTATTTAAAGTTAATCAAATAATAAATAATTAAATAATCAATCTTAGTTGTCTTTAATTATTATTTAATAGTAATTAAATAATAATTAATTAATTTATCATCCTTGTTTATTATTTAATATTAATTAAATAATAATTAGTTTAATCATAAATTCAGAAGATATAATATTAACTAGATTAATATTTACAACATTTAAATATTAATCCTAAATACTTATTATATTTAAAAAAAATATAATATTAAACTAACTAGATTAATATTTACAATATTTAAATATTAATCCTAAATACTTATTATATTTAAAAAAATATAATATTAAACTAACTAGATTAATATTTATAATATTTAAATATTAATCCTAAATACTTATTATATTTATAAAAAAAATATAATATTAAACTAACTAGATTAATATTTACAACATTTAAATATTAAACCTAAATACTTATTATATTTGGGAAAATATAATATTCAATACTTAAATATCATTTTTGTATTATTAATATTTTTTGTTATAATTTTTAATTAATTTTTAAACATTTAAATTAATTAAAATTATCCAGAATGGCAAAATCGTAAATAAACTGAAAAACCGGACCGATGGCAATTTCGTAATTAAACAGAAAACCGAACGGAGGGGCAGTATCGTAATTTCACGCAAAAATCTGATGACGCGCATTGCGCGCGCCGACAAAAACTTGGCCCCAAAACGGTGCCGTTTTAATGGCACCGTAACTGTCTTCCGCGCATAACGCGCGGATGAAATTTTTCTTGGACAAAACGACGCCGTTTTATTCTCCGCGTCCGACAGTGAACAGGGTCGCGCGCATTGCGCGGCACCCCCTTTTTCTTTCCCCTTAGCAGATTGTGAATAGTAATTTTAATACACCACTTTAATAAAAATTATACATTCAAGTAAGCTTTAAAAATCAAAAAAAATTACCAATCACTTAATATCAATTTATAACATGAAAATATAATTTTTCATGATTTAATATTAAAAAATTTTATAAAATTTTTTACATCACATAAACTACCACAAATCATAACTTTTTGTGTATAACTCCATTTTGAGTGATTCAAACTTTGTTTTTCTCATGATTTAATGTTCTATAATATTATAACATTAAATCTAAATTTTATAAAAATTAATTTCTTGTCATTACTTTGAGAATTGATTTAACACCACCAATCACATGTTTTTAGCATATAAATTATACCAAAACACAAACCAAGTATATTAAACTCAAGTATGACATAAATATTACTACAACACATTATTAACTATATTAATATGTTTATACTCACATGTTAGTTTATTTAATTAAAAACAAACAAACTACATTTAAAATAACCATTACCTCTTTTTAATGGCTATCTTCATTTTTCTTCCAAAATAGGTTGTGAAGGAGGATGGCATGAACCAAGAATTTCTTCTCCTTCCTTCTCCATGCTCTCTCTCAAAATACTTACTCTCCCAAGCTATTTCTCTCAAACTCTCTCTTTTGGAAGTTGGAAAAATAAATGAAATGTAATGTCTACCATTTCAAGTATACATGTAAAATTCTTAGATATAAAAATTATATCTATAATTCATGATGTTCCTAGCTTGGATACTTGCACAAGAAATGGCTAAAGTACCTAAGTTGGTGAAAAGAAGCATGGCTAGTTGTACAATATTTGTCCAAGCAAGTAAGCTATTAAACAATTAAAAGAAAAACAAAACAAAAACAATTTTGCTCTCCTACATACCATGCACGGCTGATGGACTTTTTGTCCCATAATGATTGTCACTTGCATTTTACTTTTTAATTAATTAATAGTTTAATTAAGTATTTTTCAAGTGGGCCAATCATTGGGCTTTAATTTAAAATACCAATTGGGCTTCTATTAAATTGTTTGGGCTACTAAATTGTCAAATTTTATTATTCTCCACTTGGGCTACTAATTGACCCATGTTGGGCTAATTTAATAATTTACACATTAATTATTCAATCCATGATTAAATAAATAATTAGATTGAATAAATAATTAAATATTCTAACCCATAAGTATTAAATTACTAAATGGACTAATAATATTATTAATAATATTTTACATTATTTACATTAATTAATTACCATATTAATTAATTTATAAAATTTAATTCACTCATTATATTCAATTTAATTGAATATTTAATTAATGACAACTTGCCAATTATTTTGATATTAAAACTTTAGAGTGTGTTCGCTAATAATAATATATATAATCTATATATATTATTTATACACATTACCTTACCTTGAAAACAATTTCACAATAAATTATGAAATTAAAATAAATACAATATATAATTTAATATATATTATTTAGGCCATAAATTAAATTATTTAATATATTTACATTAAATAATTCATTTCTCATCAATTATGGAAATAATTCCATTTACCCGAAAATACATTGAAATAATAATATATTTACTCAATTTCTTATTTAAATAATTTATTTAATTATTTAATTAATATTACACAAATAATTGTATAATTAAATTTCTCACTCTCATAAATCATTTACAATGATTTATTTAATTATAGAATATATTCAATTACAATTTAAAATTTCTCAATTAATTTAAACCCTTTATATATATGTACATATATAAGAAATTAAATATTGTACAATATATATAATTACTAATCTCCTTTAATTAATTCAACTACTTTATATAATTATAATTATATAATTTACATAATTATTCCTCACAAATAATTTATCAACAATTTGCATAATTGTTGATTAATGAATAAATTAATTCCACAATAAACCTTTTAATTCAATTCGGATTAATTTAATATTAATCTATCTATTTATCACAATTTAATTAACCATTAAATTATGTTACTAAATGTGCACGCATATATATATTCATATAAATACATATTTAATTTACACGCAACCACGTCGCTTAATTACATAACTCCACTAATTAATTCTCTTAATTTAATTAGACCTGTTGTTAGTCAAGTTTATTGAATTATCACTTTACTTGCTAACTTATCAAAAATTTTGATATCACCATATCTAAGTTAGTCCGTTAAATTTAATTTGGACCTCTATTTATCTATCAGTACTAGGTTATCAAACTCTAACCTTTATTAAATATTAAATATTTTATTTCTAATTCATTTAAATATCCGGGATATTACATGAACCGTCTAGATAGAAAATTTAGGATGATAACCATTGTTGCCCCTAGTTAGACCTAAATACAGAGACCTATCATATCTTCAAAGCAGCGCTCCCGTACCCCGAGGGAACTAGGGAGGTCGACCAGCCTTATATCTTCAAAGCAGCGCTCCTGTACCCCGAAGGAAACTAGGGAGGCCAACCAACCTTATATCTTCAAAGTAGCGTTCCCGTACCCTGAGGGAGCTAGGGAGGCCCAACCTTATATCTTCAAAGCAGCGTTCCCGTACCGGCGTACCCCGAGGGAGCTAGGGATGTCGACCAGCCTTGTATCGCCACATCTATTATCCAGCCTTGTATTGCCACGTCGATTATCTAGCCTTATATCTCCACGTCGAATGTCCAGCCTTGTATCATCACGTCGAATGTCCAGCCTTGTATCGCCACAATATGATGCTAAGACAGAAACGTAGAGTTAAGTCATTCTATGATTTGAGGATTCACTCTACGTTTCACTCTATGATTTGAGGATTCACTCTACGTTTTTACACTAAAGTCTAGTATCGTAGAGTTAATTCATTCTACGATCTGAGAATTCACTATGCGGTTGCAGAAACGTAGAGTTAAGGCATTCTACAATCTGAGGATCCACTCTGTGTTGCACTCTACGATCTATCTGATGGTGCTCTGTTTCATGGTGTTGACAATTTTGTGCCTTATATGATCTGTCTGATGTTACTTTGTTCCATGGTGCTCTGTTTCATGGTGTTGACAATTATGGTATCAATTATGGTGTTTGATAATTAATACAACCAAGGAATCGCCTCCCTAAATGTTTTGTACCATATCTCCTTACCTCCCACATTCGCACAATTGCTCCACAGTAGTAACGACTTGGATACTCAGGTTGAATCTATTGATTTAAGTTGCAAGAACTACAATTTTCCTCCGCAATTTCGTTCATGATTCCACTCCAAGACGAGCTCATTCTTTCAATTTAGCACTCAAAAGCCTTTAATATATATATATATATATATATATGCGAACCAGTAATCAAGAGACAAAGCAGATGATTTTACTCTAGGTTGAAGAATCGAGAGAGAAGACGAAGACAACTTGGAAGCCCTAACTTTTCCCCCCAAAATGCCTTACATTCATTTACATAGATGGAGAACAATGGTAGCTACACCCAATCATTCAGTTGGCTTGTCCAGTCATCGCCATGTCATCGTTCTCCCTCTGACGTGTTAAAATTTTAAATAGAAGCCAGATGGAACCCTAATAATTAACAACTTGTACAAGCACTAGTTTGTTACTTTTTTTCAATTTAGGTACCAACTTATAAGTTGGGTCTCAGTATAGGCACTAAAAGTTAATTTTTTCCCCTATTTAATTGATAGCCTTATAAAATAACATTTCTTCAAGTTTGCCTGCGTAATGTTCGTTTGATTCGAGAATATTTGGTGTGTTAGTGTGCTTAATGTTTACAAGTTCAAAACGCAGTCTAGTTTATGCTTTTGTGTGTGTTTAGTGCGTTAAAAAAGTGTATTTAAATGATTTTTAAGCCCCAAACACACACACTAAAAGTAAAGATGGCAATTTATCTCGTCTCTATGGTGATTCCCCTCGCCCCGCCCCGCCCCGCCCCAAATTGGGACTATAATTTTGACTCTGACAGGAAATGAGACCGAGAATAGAGAATCATTGAATGTTATTTATGTGACGGAGAAGTGATGTGTGTGTGTGTGTGTGTATATATATAATTTGATTTTTCTTAATTGTAACATGTATGTGCTAAAATATAATTAATTTTCATCTATGTACAATTGTAAATATAACTAAAATTGATTTCTTTATTTTAAAAAATTTACAAAATATTATTCCCGCAGTGATATAAATTCCCCGTGGAGGTTTAAATTCCCTGTGGGGATGAATATGGTTATTATGTTTTAATCCACGCGGGAAATGGAGCAAGTATGGGAAATTTTTATGAGACCGCGGATGGGGATGAGATGGTGTAATCCACGCCCCCGTCTCTCACCATATTGTCACTTGTAACTAAAAGTGGTGCAATTAATTTGGAGCTTAAAAGTTGCGTTTGTGAGTTAAAATAATTGCACTTGAAATAAATTATGAAAGCAGACAAAACGTTTAAACTCCAAAGACCCTAAAAATCCCAAACTAGACTTGCGCTCTAAAACCTAACGTCTAGAAGTAATTTATTTCAAATGCAAATTATTTAATTTCTTAACGCAACTTTTAGGGTTCATACGCACCGTACAAAAAATAGTGTGATGCATTTGGTGCACTTAAAAGTACAAACACATTAAATGTTATAATTGCAAAAATACAAATGTCGATAACCTTTTATTTTAGTTTTCTCTTTTGACAAATTGAATGTCCTGCTTTTTTTTTTTGCATTTTTCAGAGTTGCTATTAAAAAAGTAAAACGTATGAGGGTAGAACAAATATTTTATTTTATCACCAAGGCCATCATGGCTCAATGGTAAAACAACTACTTAGAAGGCTTTGAGTGCATGAGGTCAAGAATGTTAAAATTCTGCTCAAACTAGTAAAATAAATAAATAAATATTTTATTTTAAATAAATGTCCCCTTATTATTAAAATAAGGTGAAAACCACAACATAAATTGTTAAAGTATATTCAAAATTAGACAATTTATTATGTTCTCATATTTTTTAGCCTATTAATACCACCAACCTTTTTCAAAAATTGTAACAAAAACAACTCTAAGATAGAAATAATGGACACATGACATATAACTCTGTTAAGGGGTAGGGCCGAGTTCAATGAGACCTTCAAATCCTAGCATGCTGCCCGAACCCTGCATGAGCATGGTTTCATGCATAGTGCCCGAACCCCTCAGGTGCCAACCCGAGCCCGAGCCCAATGTTAGTGGGCTGCCCGTGTCTATGACATGCCTGAGCCTATGAATCCGGAATCACTGTTAAGTGGGTTACATAATCTCTAGGATGGTGAATATGGTGTTGTCAGGGGCGGATTTAGTGTGAGGCCAGCTATGGCAATTGTCATAGGTGGAATTTTGAGATTTTTTTTGGTTATATATATATTACATAGTTTCTTAATTATAACCAATTTTTTAAATATATTAAGATATAAGAAGATATTTTCCATATGATAGGAAGTGTTTAAAAATACATGAGATATATTACAAGTTTTTCATAATAATAACACTTACCACCCTTCTAGTTTTTCAAATAACAGTCAGTACCCCTCTAGTCAACAATATATAATATTCATTACCCCTAGTGTGGTTGACCAACAATATCTACAAATATTTATAATATAATGTCCAAAATACCCTTCAAATTATAATGTTTAATATAGCCACTAAATATAAATTTGTATATTTTCATTTTCATTTAACTTGATGTGATTAATAAAATTATGAACTTGAACATTAAATAACATAAATGTCAAAAAATAACAAATATTCATTCTATCATGAAAATAAAGTCATACACTTTTAGCTAATTAAATTTCTCAAAAATTAAAATTTACATATTATACATTCATACATAATTTTTTTAATTAAAAAGTAAAATCTTAATACACATAAAAAGTGCAAATTAACAACAAAATAAAATTATATTTGTTTTCAAAAATTTTAAATTTTATATAAAACAAACTTAGACATAACTTGTTACGGAACGAATCTTATTCTTCATATAAAAAAGTACTAAAAATAATTATGTTAATTATTTTTCTCAAATATTAAACTAAATATAAGTTACACTTAGGAATAATTATTTATAGTAAAAATGAAAAGTGTTGTTATTCAAAAAGAGAAAAAAAAAATCTTTTTACACGATAGATGTAGTGATAAATATTATTGTATTTTCTTTTATTCAACATTACCATAAAAACAACACCAACTATATACTAAAAAATGTAATTAAAATCATAAACAACACAAATTTTGCCGTATATACTCAAGATAAATTTAACATATGAAAATAATAATATGTAACTAAAAAATTAAATAATAATTTTGTTGTTTAACACTAAAAACTAAACTATCAATGTACCCAATTCAATCTAATTACACAACTCCATTAATATTTTAATTTAAAATTCTTAATATTTGTACCATTTACCCAAAATATATGTTAATTAAACTAAATTATTGTTTTCTGTAAGTTACCACCAATTTGAATGAGATGTTAATTACAAACAAAACTATAATTAAAATGTATAGTATTAAAATAAGATAATTTTGTCATTGAAAAAATAAATATTATTCTTGAATTATAATTTGATAACATAGAATAGTAAAATGTAAGTTTATCTATTTCGTCAACTCTAAAAACTTGTAGAGTACTAACTGTTACTTAAAAAACTAGAAGGAAAGTGAATGTTATTATGGGTGTCTAGAGGGCTGTCACTGTCGAAATTTTTAATACTCTTTTGATACTCCATTTAGAGATAATTTATTATTTTTAGATGTTTCAAAAAAAAAAGAAATTTTAGAGTAAATTCATGAAAAGTATATATATATATATATGTAACAAAGTAAAAAAAAAAGACTAATCAAATATTTCTAATAAATAGACATTATTAAATCATATCATTTCTTATATTTATATATGTAAGGGTAATATAGTAATAGTATAGTTTAAAAATAAGAATTTTTTCCCTTCCTTTCCCTATTTCTAAACTCACAAACATGAGAAAATTTAATTAAAATCTCATCTCATCACTTACTTTTCTAAAACTCACACACATGATAAAGGAAAACTATAATTCCTTCTCATCCTATACTTTCCCTTCACATCCCATCCCTCCAAACTCGCAAACACAGAGTAAGTGTCTCTTTACAATTTTAATGCTTCATAGTGTGTTAATCAAATAAATTTTAAGTTTTGATTGTTTGTTGCACGTTGTTAAGTTTATACTCTTACTGTCCAAGTTTATTTGTCCTAAAAAAATTTCTTGATTTGTCCAAATCTATTTGTCCTCTTTCATTTTTAATACTATTTTTGACCTTACTTTTTCAATAATACCCTTGTTTAGCTTTAAAAAAAAATCATTAAAAACAACACGACATACATTGAAAAAAGTAGTACTATTAACTTTAACATTTGAATCACAATCACATTCCTTTTTTCTCCACTCTCTCTCCTCCATTTTATTGTTCCAAAACAGAGTTCGGAGGTTAAATAAAACCAAAAAAGATAATAATAGAGTAATTAAGATGGATAATTTGGAGATAATTTTTTTTTAATAATAGGCGTGTACTTTTAAACTAAGACAAGTAAAGTTCAATGGAGAAAGTATATAATTCCTTGTTTTGTAAATGTTCATGTCTCAATATGAATAAAAAATTTAAATGAACTAAACATTTTCAAACTAAATCTCAAGGGTCATTCTTAGTTCAAAGGCGCACTTGCGGTAATATATATATATATATTGCCATAGCTGATTATAATTTTTGGATCCTCATATTGTCCAAACTCAACTAATATAATTTTTGGATCCTTATATTGTACGAACTCAACTAAGCATGACACAAAGCATAAGGCATATACTCGAGCCCAATGTGCCTGGAGCCTAATAAAGGTGAGGAAAAAATCAAAGTTGGGCTCGAAATCGCACTAAAAATCAATCAAACAGTATCCATAAAATCACACGAACAGTTTCGGCGTATATGACGGTTTTAAGATGGTTGAAAAATCGTATTTGCGGTTTGATTTCGATTTTTGAGATCCACCGCACCGTACTAATAATGGCTAAAACAACATCGTTTTGATTTTTTTTTAAAATAAATAAATTACGTAGTGTTTATTATACTATTCTCTTATTTTTTTGTTAGCATAATATTAACTTCTACAGTTGTCTATCGTATGACTATTAATTGTAACTTTGAAAACTTTTAATTGTGAATTTTACTTAACTAATGAAGTTTTTTATTGTTTGATTATCAGTGACATTTTTGCAATTACAGAGTTTCATTATAATGTGGATGAAGATGAATAATTCCAATAGTAATGATTTTCTTGTATAAACAATACACTACTTATTTTTAAGTTATAAACAACTATTTGTCATAGTCTTACTTTACTTCTTCTTAAGTAGTTATTTTAATATCTTCTATACACAGTTGTCTGCACTTGAAAATTAAGTGATTCTTTAGGTGTTTGTATTCTTTCAGTCATAATTTTTTGTATATGTTCAATTGATTTTGAAACCGAAGTCACACCAAATGAAACGGCATCATACGTTTCAAAACCGCATTGCACCAATCACAAGTAGTTTCATGTGTGATGTTGAATTTGCTAAAACGCATCTAAGCGATTTCATGTGCGGTTTGAATTTTAAATCATACCAAACCGCACAATATTCACCCATAGAGCCTTATGCAGAAGGCACTACACCATTTGACAAATAATTGGGAAATCAGTTTTGGTACGTTTGGACTCTCATTCAATTAGATTATTCAGAGTTATATTTGGGTTTATTATGAACATAATCGTATCCGAAAATAATGCAAACATGTGATATAAATATTGGACTATAAATAACGAGGGACCTATGGTATGTATTTTACACACTCTCATAATCCTAAAACCTCCTAATTTTGCTATCACCGACTTTACCATCGGAGGTGCATCTAGAGAAAACCCCTCCGCCCATTCGTTTGTTTCAAGTTGCTCGGAACACTCAAACCCGATGGTAGAGGTGGCGAAATATGTCATCATCAAACTCCATTCATAATAATTTAGTTATTAATAAACAATAAGTAAAATAAGTATTTATTCTTTATTAATAATGTTTTGGCGACTAATTATAATTATAACTATTGGACTTACTCATGTACAATGGAGTATTAACTAGTTACAAGTAATTACAATTTGACATCTTATTTAGTATTTACTTTTGGAAATTGATATTTCTGCAAGTAAAAGTGATAGTTCTACAAAGTTATCCGTACATAAATAATAAATGAGTCTCATATTTATGTGAGATTTATTTTGTAAAAATATCAAATTTTAATATCAATTCTCACATTTTGTTACGATAACATTACTCATTCTTTATATATACGCCACATCCCTTGACGCCACTTACCAATAACCTTGTTCAACTTTGTGATGCATGAGTGAGGTAATCCGATTTTTCTCGTGACAGGGAATGCAACACCCTTAAACTTTTTACCATAATTAGTTAATGATTAATTTAATACCTCCTCTTTTCTAAATACAAAATCAAAATTGTCTTTTTAATTATGTTTTAAGACCCAGACGATTAGTTAGAGCATTTAATCAGAAAAGTTATCGAATAACTGAGGTACTGTTCAACTAGTGATTAAATCGTTATTATCAGTGATCTCATTAATACATATTAAACATATTATCAATAATTAAAATTTTTTAATATATATATATATTTTTTGTTAAACTAAAATATAATGAAGTTGTGTTACAATATTACTAAAAATGTAATCTTGATATAAAAAAATTCTTGGTACAAAAAAAAATAATAAAAAATAGTTCACTGGGATAATTTGATTGATTTTACTGGTTTCAACCGCTACTCAACCGATTAAATTCAAATCTTGACCAAAATGATTTAACCGGGTTAAATCGAATTAAATGTAGGATCGATTCGCAGTCCAACAAGCCCAATCGCCCAAGTCGGGGCGATTTTCAAAACATTGTTTTAAAGGCAATTCGAGATATTTTTAAATTCAAAATAAATATGATTTATTTAATTTTTGAAATCAATAAATCTTGTAATTAAGAGTACTATTTAAATAGTTGCAATTTTCATAATTTAATTGTCTAAAATAAAATTAATTCATATTAATGTGAAATTTAAAAATATCTCAAATTGGCTTCTAAAGGTCAATATTAATTCCATATTAAGGAATTGAAAAAGAAAAAATAATATATTTTACAACTTTACGTATGATTTTTTTGTTAACATAACTAATAATTAGTGGCAATATTTTCAATCATATATATATATATATATATATATAATATAGTGGCCAACCCTAAAATGTTACTCAGTCACATCTATTGATGCACGTCATAATCATAGGTTGACATAAAATTTTCGTAATACATATCAAAACTCTTGAAAGAGTACAAACCAATATTATTTTTAAAACATTAATATATACTAGCTCATTATCCCGTGTCAAACACGGGTTTTTGTATAAAACTATATTGTATTATTTATACTTTTTTGTATTATATATATATTGAAATTGCCACCTCATTGATGCGCACCCTAGAAGTTAATTCAAGCCGGACAACTTTACACACATTACAATTAAATACTACATACATCTCAATCATTAAAAAGTAGAATTTAACACGAATTTTCATGCCATATCTCATTTTTTAATAATTGAAATTAAAATATTATGTTTGATGTTGTACACTTATACTTATTCATTCAAGCCATTTAAAATAACGAATAGAATAGCGAGATCCTACCTGTTTATTTTCGTAAGGTTCACAGGACCACATGTATTGCCTCGGTCATCTTATATTTTATCATATCATGATGTTATCCTACTAAATTTGTTAAACACTAAACAAAATATATCTTGAAAATTTGTAAATATTGCAAACGGAACTCATTTAATTCCCGATATCAAAATAAGATAAAAGCTATTTTATTGAAGAAAATATTTAATATAACAATAATACATATGCACTCGCATAATGAAAGGGACAGAAATGTAAGTATGCACCTTCATAAGGATCGGTTTTTGGTGTCTGAGCATGAACTACGGCAGCCGGCCAGAAGAAGAAGATGATGATGGTGACAAAATAAAAAACAGCTGCTCGTGATCTTAGTACTCTATTCATTGGGAGGCTTTAAGAGTTGATAGAGGTAAAAAGTGAATATTCAAGCTACAAAGGCCTCTCTTATATACACACACATGTACTTGATCGGTGATACTCCCTTTCAAATATAGGATCATGACCCATTTTTTAAAATTAATTTAAAATATTTTTAAAGTAAAACTAACATGAATTCTTTTTGCTTTAATGATGAATATACCCTTTCCGTTCATTTTTATTTGTCTTTTTAGAGAGTAAAATATGTTATTTTTTTATTTGTCTTTTTAGAGAGTAAAATTTATTCATTTTTATTTGTAGTTTGTAAATTTCAAGAAAGTATTAATGACTTAGTTTACCATATTATCTCTATATTAAATATTAATTTGTTTATCTTTCATATTTTTCAATGAATTTTGAAGGGTAATATTGAGAATTTATACTCATTTTAATCAATCAGACAAAACATTAATTGTATTTTTTAATCTTTGTGTTTTCTCCTAAAACAACAATTAAAAAATAAGAGAGTAATAAATTATCTAAAAAGTACTACTTATTCTACAAGAATTAAAATTTAGTATATACAAACAGTATTAAGATTATAACACATCATTAAAACAAATAAGAATAATTTTTGAACTAATACACTTATGTTGCGTTTGGATTAAAGGAATAGAATAGAGAAAAAAATGAAATAATTTTAAGGTATTTCAAGTATATGTTTGATTATTAGTGGGAGTGAGTGGTCTAATATAATGATAAAATTATCATACATATTTATTCTATTTGAATGAATTTTATTCCACCACCTCTTACATAGAATAAAAATCAAAAGGATGAAATGATTTATTCTATCAATTAAAATATTTATCTTCTAAAATAATTATCTAATACACTATTTTTTATTATATTTTTTTTTTATTCTATTCTCTTAATCTAAACGTAATATTATTTTATTAATGATGATATAATAAAATTAATGGTACCTAAAAAACATGGACCGGGTCCTTAAATTTAACATAGTACTAGTGTTCCACCTCTATTTAACCCGTTGAAAACGCGTCTTGATGACTCGATGTAATGACGTGGCGGGCGTCGGGAGGAAGTGGAAAAGTAGAATTTTCAAATCCTAGACCATGTTCCCGAGTTTGGTCCACACATTATTGGAGAATGATATACATATGGACAAATATTTAATAAAATTAAATTATAATCAACGTCAAAATATATATGTTAAGATAAAATAAATTAAAATATTTTTTTTTTAATTTTTATCTATCTCATATATGTACGTAAATCACAATAATAATAAGACAGAAAATTTTCACAATGTATAATAGGACTCCACATTATTTTCATAATAGTAATATTGAGGTGATTAAATAATAGTTATAAAATTAAGATATAAAATAATCTGTATAATTATTGTTGAATGTAAAATTTTGACCCGATTTTTTATAATAAACTTAACAATTTTTTTGATTTAATTATTGTTAGCTTTTATTTATGGTTCGTATTAAATTTATTAACTATTATTAGCTACTAATTGAATATAGAGAGATAATTAGGGGTGCACAACGGTCTGTTTGGTCAATTTTAAATATAAAAAATATCAAAACCATTTAACACGGTTATAAAAAAAATCGGCACAATCGTACGGTTCGGTATTTACCGAACCATAAAAAGTCGGTACCGAAAAATCGGTATATACCGGTTTTTCTGTACTGGTACCGAACCGGATAATTTTATATTGGACCGTCAGGTTCAGACCGGTCCGAAAAATCGAAAAACCGAATTTACAGATTTTTTTGCACAGGCCTACCTAGTAGTATTAATGTGATATTGAAGTTATTATAACATATTTGAGGATATTTTATCATTTTATCTTCTATCAATAAAAATGGGTTTTTTTTGTTGAATCAGAGAGTACAAATTACAAAATTTAGTGTTTTTAAAAATTAAATGAAGGGAGTATATCCATATTGAAATAAAGAGTAATACTAGGGATCTTAAATTTTTGATTTAGTTAGGTAAATCTCCTATAATTGGTTATTAACAAATTATTCTAAAAATATTCAATACCACATCATTTTTGAGAGAAAATTGATACTGCAAATGACTACTCTTTTTTCACAATAGTTTCAATCAGCTTTTCCTTAAGTTTAACAGCTTTCATTTCATCAACCTTCTTGATTGTTTCTGACTTCACGTCTTTTTCTTTAATTCGTTATCTTCACCATTAGCTCTGACTGGCGCATACAGTGGCGGAACTAGAACGTTTTTAGAGGGGGGGACAAAATATATCGGTAAAAAAAATTTATTTATTGACGCTTGGAGTGTTTCTTTCGGTTGTACGACTGAGAGGAGACAACTGTATTCTGCAAGACTACATAGTTTGAAAACTTCTCAAAATTTATTCGTTTTTAATTGTTGAAAAAATATTTTCTCAATATAAACTACCAGATTATCATTCATCCACTCGTCTCCCATTTTATTACTCAAGTCAGTCTTAACAATTTTCATCGCAGGGAATACTCTTTCAGCAGTAGCAGTCGCAACTGGTAAAACAAAAATAACTCGATCAATCGATATACCAATATAAAAGTCATATTTCTTCTTGTTTCAATCAATTATGATGGTTATCAGAGTAGTTTTATTTTCACATTCAAAACAAATTAGCCTATTTTGGTTATAAATAAAAAACAAAAACAAAAACACTTGAAAGTATACAAACCCTTCATTTTCAGGTCTCTTCTAGACCCAGATTCCCTATAAATGGCCAATTTCTATCTATCCACTCCAAAGCCTCGCTCTCACTCAAATCCCCAAATTGATGGAGAAGAAGAGAACCCAAAAGAGTATGTTCAAAATCTTAGGTTCCAAACCATTGGTTAAATCCTTCCAAAGCATTGGAGGTACTATTTTATTTTTTTATAGGTCAAGTTCCATATTATACTTATCACCCTCATGTCCTTAAATCCGTCTCATATTCATTCAACTCGTTCCCATGTTTTTTCACTTACTAGGAGTTTTAAATTTATAACTAAAAAAAATAATGAATTAAATGGTAAGAAAACAATTATTGAAAAAAATAAAGATATCCTGAGAATTGAACTCAAGACCTCCCGCCCCGTAAGCCTAAATCACACCACTAGCCCAAATGCACATATGATTATTTCATATGTGCATATATATATATATATATATGTGTGTTAATCTCCGGGATACCGGGGTCATTTGACCCCCCCCGGATTCCGCCATTGGGCGCATACCATTCGAGTAGAGGCACAATTTCTTCCTGAGCAACAGCTCTTTCTCTTTATTTTTTGTTTTTTTTTCCCCTCCAAATTAATTTGTTAATTTAAGGATCGATGTTATTAAGGAAGGAGCAAAATAGAGCTATTTATATAAACATAATTAGGCTGATGGCATCTTCATCTACATGTATATAAACATCCCTTGTTAAACGAATGTATTCAAACAATAAAAGACACTGTTTCTTTTTTTATTTTAAATGAATGCACGTACCTAATAAATTCAAAAATTAAATCCCTATCTATAATCGAAATTTATTTATTTATTACATGAATAAATTTGAAAGGTCTAAATTCATTATAGAAACATCTAAATCAAATCACATTATGCATAATTTATTTATTTACCAACTTATATATATATATATATATATATATATATATATATATATATATATATATACTATTTCCATTTTGATTCAAATACTCTTCCCGTTCCGCATCGTTTGAAATATTTAGTTTTAGAGTGTAGCCCGAGTATTTAGATGTGTTTTAAATTTATTTAATACTAGATTGATAATTTATGTAAGACACGAGGTATTTTAAAAATGGCATATTCAATTTTATATAATATAAAAAAAATATTAAATATATATTTAAATTATTTCATGAATATTTTGTAAAGCATATACATGCATGTAGAAAACTACCCTCTCCGTTCTAAATTATAAAATTAATACTGACTTTTTAAAAGTCAATTTTAAATTCAAAATTGACATGAATTTATTTAGTTTATGTCAATACAATCATAAATATCGTAAACTACCTAAAAAGTACTACTAGTTATAAAATTTATTATTTTCAAAATTTAAATAAATCATGCCAAATTTTAAAATATTAATATTGATCTTATAATTTAAAATGAAAATAATATATAAGTATTATATTTTTTAATAATTATCATTAAAGTACTTGGAATCAAATAAGTTCATATTTACTTTGAATTATAGAACTTAATTTGTAAATTGACTCCAAAACATTACTTCTTCTTTTTTCTCCATAAAACAGAAGTCAATCAAATACAAATGCATGTTGAATACGTCTTAAAATTCATACCACGTGAATGAAAAATATTAGTAGTATAAATAATAATTGTACTAATAAATATAATAGGACCCACATGTTAGATTACAGGAAACAAATTGGAAAAGGTTCATGGACGTAAGAGGAGAAGCCCATAAGGATACGGTGTCCTTTAGTAGGGTATTTTAAGTCGGTCTAGTTGGGGTGTTGACCCAAAGGTAAACGATGTAGGGCCCAGAAATTGTTTATAAATTATTTTTTTTCTATCAAAATTAAAGGGTTTTTTTGAGTATATCCATCTTGAAATAAAAAGTAATATCAGGGGTCTTAAAATTTTGATTAGTTAGGTAAATCTCTTGGTTATTTACAAATTATTCTAAAAATATTAAATACCACATCATTTGGGAGAAATTTTATACCACAAATGAATACTCTTTTTTCGCAATAGTTTTAATCAACTTCTTCTCAAGTTTAACAGCTTTCATTTCATCAGCCTTCTTGATTATTTCTGACTTCACGACTTTTTCTTTAATTCTTATTCTTCACCATCAGCTCTGACCGTGGAGTATACCATTTGAGTAGAGGTATAATTTCTTCCTAAACAACAACTCTTCCTCTCTATTTTTTGTTTTTTCCCCTCCAAATTAATTTGTTAATTTAAGGATCGATGTGATTAAGAAAGGAGCAATATAGAGCTATTTATATAAACATAATTAGGCTGATGGCATCTTCATTTACATGTATATAAACATCTCTTGTTAAACGAATGTATTCACACAATTAATGTGATGCCCTTAAATTTGGGCTTACATACACGGTATCTAATACAAACAGTACATAGTACAAAAATATAAAACTTAATAATGCACAACTAAGTCTTCAATATTATTGTCACACTATTTACAATATATAAAGACTATTACAGTTATCTTTCAGACCTTCACTCCATTTCCCAACTAAATCCAACTACACTCTCATTTCCTGAAAAACAATTGAACAAAAAGAAATAGTGAGCTCAAATAACCCAGTAAATAATATCATGACTAATATAACAATGAGTAAATTATCATTAGCTTTCAACAGTTGAGTTTTTGATAGAATATAATAAACAATAAGTTTTAAATCAATACTAGTAGCGGAATGAGCAGTCCATTAAAAAGATTATGTAGACTATGATGTCCACTAGCTTCTTTTTTTCATAAAAACATCATCAACTTTTATCATCTGAAACATCACTGATCATGATCACATCAACAATAGTTCTTCTTTGCCCCAGGCCAAAGAGAACATTCACCACGTGTCCTAAAAGACACACAACAATTATATCGCTTTTATCCAATCATTTGTGTCCCAAGTCATAAATATTCACAACAACTTAATTCTTGATGATTAGAATAACAACAGAGATATAAATAGTGAATAGAATAACATGATACTTTGTCCTGAGTCAAATAATGTCTAAATTGTAAACATGATGTGGACTCAAATTCAAAAATGATATTCAATATCCACAGTTCAAAATAACGATTAAAGTTCAATAGAAAGGTTCAGGTAAATAGGAAAGTTCAAATAAAATGATATTAGATGAAGCGCAAACTATTAAGGAATACATAATTATTTCAGGAATTTTAACGAACAATACTTACCAGAGTAAGTTTAAGAATATGAAAGAAAACGATATCTCTTACCTTAACACGTGACTGGATATTGATTTAAATGAAATTAATCAACCTATATATTTATAATTTAATTAGTAATTACCATATATAATTTCATGGTATATACCAATCCGTATGAAATCATCAAAAGTGATTTGATAGTAAAAATTTGTGTAGTGTACAGAATAAAGAATAATAAACTTCAAACTAGTTTTTGAAAATATTATTTCAAAAGAATCTTCAAGAGAAAATTTTTCAAAATGAATCTTTTAAAAAAAGAGTGTTAGTTCCCAATGACACGAAAGATATCTAGAAGGGAGGGGGGTTGAATAGATTCTTTTAAAACTTTTTCTTTTTCTTGCTTTGTTTTTAATAGATAATGAATTCTTAATTAATTTGTTTAGCACAGCGGAATATGATTTAGTTACCCCTTCTTGATTTGTTAAACTAATAATTCAACAATCAATTATATAGCAGTTAAAAGACACAAGATGAGAGACACCAGGTTTTAAGTGGTTCAGAGTTCACAAGACTCTTACTCCACTGATCTGCTCTTCAAGCAGCAAATCCACTATGGATACTTTTATAATTTCTTAATCACTAAGATTCCTTCAAGATCAGCAGTCTTGGAACTCTAGTTCACTAAGAACTCTATAAGTCTAACAGACTTAGATACTCTAGTTCACTAAGAACTCTTCTTGAGTAGTGTAGATTTGGGTGTGCTACTGAGTTGCGTTTAGCATAAGTTTCTGAAGAACTCAGTAGCGATGCAAGATTCTTTTCGGTTTGATCTTTTTGAACTCTTGCGTATTTCTTTCTTTCTTGTGTAAATCCCTGTGTTCTTCTTCAGATCTGGGCACTTTATATGAGAGCTTCTGTTTTATTCCCGTTGGAATGTCTGCCCTTAGCTTCAGTTTCTGCCCGTTACCTCACAATGTAGAGCTGTTGAATATTATATTCATTTAGCTCATTAATGCTCTGATGAGGTATTAATTTATCTACTATTTTAGTCCATGAAAGGTGTTTCCCTTTTTTCTTGGGTACAAACATGTCAGTCGTAGGTTTCTACCAACTTTCATAGAGTCGTTTGGTCCTTCCACACTATAGGACTGATAGGACACAGTCCTCTAACTTTACTGCCTTGAAAGTCTTCTCTCTGTTGCATAGTGCGCTTGGGTCAGTCCCCTAATATTTCTGACTTTGAGCTCTTGGCAGAAGTTCTTCTGTCACATCGATGCAAATTGTTCTTTTCAATGAAGTTGCTTCTGTCTTAGTGCAGGAGAAGAGTCAAACGATGATTTAGGTTTAGATCGTAGTGTTGCTCAAAAGGTCTCTTGCTTTTACTTAACTCTACGATTGCCCTTGATTCAGTGATAAGACAATTTTCCTAGAGAAAATAGAGTTTTACTTTACGGCTACTCTATTGGTCGTAGAGTCCGTTCTACGCTTGGGCTTCTTCCTTGGTCGTAGAGTTTTCTTGGAATGGGATCGTAGAGTCCATTCTACGAGCGGTCTTAGTCATCCAGTCTTCTTTGAGTGAAGTCGTAGAGTCCACTCTACGAATATGCCAAATCGTTGAGTCTTCTTTTCGCGAAGTCGTAGAGTTCACTCTACGAACAGACTGAATCGTTGAGTCTTCTTTGCTTGGAGTCGTAGAGTCTATTCTACGATTAGTTTGACTGAACAGATATAACATAAGATCAACCTAACAGATTTAATCTTTTCTAACTAAGTCCTTGTATATCATAAACAATCAAAGGACTTCATAACTCAATACATTCATATTCAAAAGATCAACCTAACAACTTTGATCTTATCTAACTAAGTCCTTGTACATTATGTGCCATCAAAGGACTTTACAATCCTGCTATTGACTGCATTCATCAACTTAATTTTTATTATCAAATTAAACATGCAATGTTCAACAATCTTCCCCTATTTGATGATGACAACATAAATAGCAGATAGTAATTTGAACACCTTGATTAGGCAAAATGCATATGAATAATTGAATGCCTAACATACAGTGAGCAGCTGTATTTTCGAATGAAAAATATGAATTTATTGATGTATAGTCAGTTATACAATTAGTGTAAGTAAAAAAAAAAAAAATTAAAACAGAACTTATCTCCTTCTACTAGGAGGTCTCATTCTTTCGTCTTCATGCCTTTGCTTTCTCTCATCTTCCTCCCTCTGCCTGAATAATGCTCTCCTTTCCTCTTATGTTTTTCTCAGTTCCTCTTCCCTCTGCATAATTTCTTCTTCTTTAACTTGGAGCCATGTTTGTGAGCTAGATGGCCCCGCAGTTGAAGATTGTCCCTGATGACTTGGTGCAGATGGTCTTGTAGTTGAGACCTGTCTGGGATGAGTTGGTACTGGTTCAAACCTAGGAGGTTGAATTGATGTTTGAACCATTCTCATCCCTTGAGGTGCTCTTCCTCTTCTGCTTTGACTTACAGTTGGTTCTGTAACCAAACTCTTCTGTTTTGTGCTCGTTTTCTTTCCCCCCTTGTTGGCATCATTAATTCTGACCACTTCTTCTGATAGCTGTTGCACACCCCGAACAAGTTCTTGAAGTTAAGTCTGAGTGGCAGCTACATCATTTCGATGTTCTTGAAGTCGTTCTTCAACTAGGATTTGTTTCGTTTCTACCACTGATAGATTAGTATCTGATCGTTGAGTTTGTTTTATGATGGATTTCTTCAACTCGAGGAACTGGTTAGCAAGATGAGCAATAGATTTCTCACTGGTTTTTTGAAGAATTTTAACGCACTTCTGATGGTTTTCTATTGCTTCCAAAAACTTTTTGTCCCTATGCTCGAGATTTTCAGAAACTGCTGCTGTTAACTACTTCAATCTTGTGGAGAATTGTTGTCCCAAATTTTGAGAAAGTTCGTTGGTAGCAGTAACAACATTGTCTATTCTTTGTTGAGTGTTGTGGGACTTAGATGCCAGGTCTTTTTGTATCTCTGTGTGCATATGGCTTGTCAAGTCAATTAACCCCTCAGTAGTGGGAAGCAGAGATATCTTGTTCATAATTTCTTGAAGGAGTTGAGCTGTTTGCCCTTGGTCAGTCGTTGAGTTTGGAATGTGAAAGTATTCCTGACTAGAGGTTGAGGGAATGTCTTCGAGTGTCAGGAGAGGTCTTGGAGGTCGAAAAGATTGAGCATGAGGCATTGAGTGAGTTGAAGGCGGGGTTTGAGGAGAGTCTTGAGGGCACTCTACGTCTTGATCATTTAAGCTTCCTTGACCACCAGTCGTAGAGTGTGAGGACTCTACGACTGGGGTAGTGTTGGACGTAGAGCTTGTTCGAGTGGTTACGTTAGACAGCTCCTCAAAATGATTGAAGGTCCAGGTAGGTGTATGATTTTGTATAAATGTGAGAGGGATGAAGTGTACCTTTTGCCCTATTGAAGATGAAAATGAGCTGTTTGAGATCAGCTTTTGGGCAAAATATAGGTTGTGAGGGTAGCCTTGAGCCAGAATCACCACGTTGGGATATGCTTTGTAGGTCCAGAATAGTTGATCCCATGTATTGTGCACCAAGGCTCGGTGGAATGGCATCAATGCCAAGAACTTCAGCAGGCAATTATAGTTAAGATGCCTTTGTTCATTTCTTCCGACTACCACTATTTCGATGTCATTCTCTTCATCAATATTCATTTTGGCTGAAAGGATTGAAATGTCTTCTTGATCCTCTCCCTCAGTCTGAGTAGCTGTTAGCTCAGGAACTACTGATGGCTCCCCCTCAGCTGGATCATTGTCAGATTTTTGATGTAGCTCCCCCTCAGTTACTGAACCTTTTTGAGCTAATTTGACTAGCCTTCTTCTATTTCTCCTTGGCTCTTTTAAAGTGGCCTCCTCAGCTTTATACTTGCTGCAAATTTCTCTTTACAGATCTGAATCTTCATCCTTTGAGACACCTTTCTCTTCAGGACCAGCAACAAGGGCCTCATTTGATGAGCCTTGAGGTTCTTCAATCTCAAGAGTTTTCTTTCCTTTCCTCTTTCTGATGAGACCAGGAGATTGCTTGCTGACCTCCTGTGATTCTGCTTCTGCAGGTAAGTTCTTTAACAGTGAGGGCTCTGCACCACTCTGCGTTCCTTTATTATCCCCGTACCGGGATAGTTTTCTATTTTCAACTGGGTTTCTTTTCCAGTTTTCGAACAATCTCTGAGTCATCCTCTTATTGGCATTGAGGACTTCTCCTTCATCGTGCTCAATTTTGTCCCCCAAAATAGATTGAAGGAGAATGCTGATGAATCTCCCATATGACATTTTTCTGGTGCCCTTCGCCTTCTCTGCATTTTGGATCCAATTCCTGATCCATTCAACTAATAGGGAGCCATAGTTGATATTCATCTTCTTTACTATGACTGTCATTATCTTCAGTTAGAGCGCTCTGATAGAGTCGTGGGCAGAGTCCTTACAGAGGAGACACTTTCCAATGATGTCCGCCAGAAATTCATATTTCTGGGGAAATTCTTTCTTCTTCAATCCTTTCAACTTCGGATTCTTTGTGTAGTGCATTCTTCTTAGGCCCTCTTCTGTGCTCACCATATTGAGAGTCGTAAGGCCCTTATGCTTGAAACCTGGGGCTAGGTTTATCTCTTCAGAGGTGAGGTTGAACTGAACCCCTTTGACCATAGTGGTTAGGGTTCCATTTGCATAGAATCCATTTGTATAGAACTCTCGGACTATCTTTGTTAGAATCCTCGTATTTGTTCCCAGAGCTTCTCGAAGGCCAGCCCTTTCTAGCAGCTGGATTATCTTTATGAACTGCTTACTTGCTGTCGTGAATGCTTCGAAGTTGTGCTCGTTTCCATAAATGACTTAAGCAGGAGCCATTGGATTGATTTTTTGAAACAGGAAGAATGGATTTAACTGAGTATTGAAATTTTAGGGTTTTGGATTTTCAAGAGAGAGATAGACAGAGAGTTTAGGTTTTTAATTTTTGAAGAATAATGAACGAAGCGCAATTTTCAAAATATTTAAAACTTCCCTCTATGTTTGTTAAGATGTGTGTCAAGTTCTGATAGGAGCACTTTTATTTGGTTGATGACCATTTTGCCCTTAGTCTCCCCCTGAGCTTTACGATCCTTCTTGACATTGTCATCCTTTATTTTGATGGTCGTTGAGTTAGCTTTACGACTGGGGAGTACTCTTCGATCCTTGGCTTGTCGACCGTTGAGTGGGCTCTACGACCTTAAGCGTACTCTACGATTCTCGACTTGGTGATCGTTGAGTGAGTTTTACGATCTTGTCCTTTATTTACTTCTTTGAACACTTTTCTTCCTGCAGAGTTAGTAGCTTCCAAAACAAAGAATATATATATATATATATATATATATATATATATATATATATATATATATATATATATATATATCAAGAGTCTAGATTTAGCATTCCTAACTCACTTATTAGTTTATTAAATCTTGATTCATCTAAAGGTTTTGTAAACACATCTGCTAGTTGATCTTCAATTGGGATATAGTGAAGTGATATATTATCGTTTTGTACATGATCCCTAATGAAATGATATCTTATATCTATGTGCTTAGTTCTTGAATGCATGACAGGGTTATGTGTTATAACAATTGCACTTGTATTATCACAATATATAGGAATAAATTTAAGCTCAAACCCATAATCAGCAAGCTGAGTCTTCATCCATAGGATTTGTGCACAGCAACTGCCTGTGGCTATATATTCAGCTTCTGCAGTTGATGTAGATACTGAGTTTTGCTTCTTACTAAACCAAGATACAAGTCTGTTGCTAAGCATCTGGCAAGTTCCACTTGTACTTTTTCTGTCTATTTTGTATCCTGTATAGTCAGCATCTGAATATCCTATTAAATTAAAGGAAGACTCCTTGGGATACCATAATCCCAAATTTGGAGTTCCTTTAAGGTATTTGAAAATTCTTTTTATAGCTATTAGATGAGACTTTTTAGGGTTAGACTGAAATCTAGCACATATACATGTAGCAAATATTATATCTGACCGGCTAGCAGTTAGGTATAAGAGTGAGCCTATCATACCTCTGTACTGAGTGATATCAGTGTTTTTACCATTCTCATCTTTGTCAAGCTTAGTGGCAGGAGGCATAGGAGTTTTCATGACTGTTGCAGATTCCATGCTATACTTCTTTAATAAGTCTTTGATGTATTTGGCTTGATTTATGAAAATGTCTTCATCAGTCTGCTTTACTTGAAGTTTGAGGAAGAAGTTGAGTTCTCCCATCATGCTCATTTCAAGCTTGCTCTGCATAAGCTTGGCAAACCTTTCACACAGTTTTCATTAGAAAAATAAAAAATAATATCATCCACATAGATCTGAACTAGCAGTGTTTTATCCTTATGTTTTCTTAAAAATAGAGTAGTATCTACTCTTCCTCTAGTGAATTCTTTTTCAATAAGAAAGTTAGTTAAGATTTCATACCATGCTCTGGGAGCTTGTTTTAGACCATATCATGCTTTATCTAATTTATAAACATAATTTGAAAATGTTGGATTGATAAAACCTGGAGGTTGTTCCACGTAGACTTCTTCTTGAAGTTCTCCATTCAGAAATGCATTCTTGACATCCATTTGGAAGACTTTGACCTTCATGTGTGCAGCATGGGCAAGGAAGATCCTTATGGCTTCCAATCTGGCTACTGGAGCACAGGTTTCATCGTAGTCAATTCCTTCATCTTGAGAATAGCCTTTGGCCACCAGTCTAGCTTTGTTCCTTGTAATCACACCATTTTCATCCATTTTGTTCCTGAAGCCATTTTGTGCCAATGACTGGTTTATGCTGAGGTCTGGAAACTAATCTCCATACTTTGTTTCTTTTAAATTGATTTAGCTCCTCTTGCATGACCTCTATCCAACTTGAGTCTCCTAAGGCTTCTTCGATCTTCTTGGGTTCCACTTGTGAGAGAAAGTTTAGGTAGAAGCATTCATTTGAAGTTGCAGCTCTTGTCTTGATTCCGGCGTCTGCATTTTCAATTATTAGATCTTGAGTGTGATCCTTGGTCCACTTTATTCTGTTAGGAACATTTGTTCTAGTGTCTTCTTGTCTGAGTTCCTCCAAATCAACTTCTTGTCCTGATCGTAGAGTTTCAATGTCTGGGGTGGTGTGCTCTACGATTTCCTCTACTTGCTCAACGATTTCTGTTGCTGGTTCCATGATCGTAAAGTCAGACTCTACGATCTTGAGTTCTTCGATCGTTGAGCTTATATCTGATGAATCGTTGTGAGTTGATCTTTTCTTTTCAGGATCTGATTCATCGAATGTGACATGGATAGAGATTTTAACAGTTAAGGATTCCTTGTTGAATACTCTGAATGCTCTGCTATCTGTTGCATAACCAAGGAATATTCCTTCATCTGACTTTGGCTGAAATTTGGTTAGATGCTTCTTGCCGTTGTTGAGCACATAGCACAAACAGCCAAACGCATGAAAGTAGCTTATGTTTGGCTTTCTTCCTTTCCATAACTCATATGGAGTCTTCTTTAATGTTGAGTGTATGAGTGACCTGTTTTGAGTGTAGCATGCCGTGCTGATGGCTTCAGCCCAGAAATATTCAGGAAGATAGGTTGCTGCAAGAAGAGTTCTTCCAGCTTTAATCAGAGTCTTATTCTTTCTTTCTGCTACTCCATTCTGTTGAGGAGTCCTTGGGGCTGAGAAGTTGTGAATGATTCCATTTTCTTCACAGAACTGGTCCATATCTGAAAAGTCAAACATTCTTCCATGATCGCTTTTGATGACCTTGATCTTATCACATTTTTCATTCATGATTAGTTTGAAGAGCTTGATAAGATGTGAAATAGTTTCATCTTTAGAGCTTAGAAAGGATACCCATGTGTATCTAGTGTAGTCATCTACTACGACTAAAGAATATCTCTTTCCTCCAAGGCTTGCTGTTGGGATAGGCCCGAATAAATCCATGTGTAGCAATTGAAGGGCTTTATCATTTGAGTTGAGTGTCTTGCTCTAGAAAGAGATATTTGTTTGCTTTCCAAGTTGACATGCTTTGCAGGATTTTTCTTTGATGAAGTTAAGCTTTGGCAATCCTCTTACTAGGTCTTTGGAGTCAAGCTTTGACATGTTCTTGAAGTTAAGATGAGATAATCTTATGTGCCAGAGCCAGGACAAGTCTTCAGAGGCTTTAGTAAGGAAACAGACTACTTTATCTGTACTTAATTTGGCAAGATTGACCATGTAGACATTTTCTTCTCGAACTCCTACTAACTTTAGAGAGTTAGTATTCAAATCTCTGACTTGGCATATGTTGTTGAGAAAAGTGACTTGATGCCCTTTGTCACATAGTTGACTGATGCTTAACAAGTTATGCTTTAGTCCTTCAACATAAGCAACTTTGCTGAAAGATATTGCACCATTTCCAGTTGAGTCATATCCTCTGATTTTTCCTGAATTGTTGTCCCCAAAAATGACTGCAGGACCATCCTTTTCCTTGTAGTCTGTCAAAAGAGCTTTATCTCCTTTCATGTGTCTTGAGCATCCACTATCAAGATACAAAATGGATTTTTTTACCTGCATAACAAATCAATCTTCATTTTGGTACCCACAATTGCTTGGGTCCTATTTTGTTAGTACCTTGTGGGACCCAGATTTGTTTGATTTTAGGTCTTTGCAGTTTATGATAATGATAGCCTGATAAATCATAACTATGATTGATATGACGATTATGTATGTATATATGTGAATTCCTATTTGTCCATGACTTGTGAGAATTATAATTGCTCAAAGTCCTTCGGTTGAGTTGATCTACATTCTTCTTCCATGCTATTCTACGATTCTCATATTTCGTGGAGTGATAATAAATTCTACGGTTTCTGTAAGGATGGTTCGTAGAGTAAGTTTTGCTAGACTTTATGATCCTTTGAGGTTCAGTTACATATGTTAACTTGTTTTTCAGTTTTCTGAACCCCAGACCAGTATGAGTTTTATTGACTAATATGATAGCAAGATTAGCATATTGTGGACAGCTGGGAGGGATTGAATCTGATGATTTGATGAACATAATTCCTTTATTAGGATTAAAGGATTTGTTTTCATTTATTTCCTTTGAATTCTCTATATTAGGCTCTGAGAAAGAATTCTCAAAACCTAATCCTAATCTGTCAGCCACATTTCTTTGGCTTGAGATCATGGTGTCCATAGATAAACTTGAATTGTTCCATATGGAAATTGTATTTTCTAGTTTCTGAATTTTGGATACTAGTGAAGACTTTTTCTGAGTGCTTAATTCAATTTTCCTTTTTAACTTTTCATTCTCAGTCTCAAGACTAGAATGAAGTTTAGCAGTTTGAAGTGTGGCTTTTAATTCTATGCTAATTTTCTATTTATCTTCTTTTAGATGAGAGTAATCTTTAGATAGCCTTATAAACATCTTCATGTATTTGTGTAGTTCTACCATTAAGTCATGTATGCCTTCTCTAAGATCATCAATGCTTAATACAGGAGAGTAAAAGTCAAATACCCCATCTATTTTAAATTTCTCTTTGTTGTGTCCTTCCTCGTTTGCCATTAAACATAGGTTGGCTTTCTGTGGCTCTTCATCGTCACTTGACTTAGAGTTTAGTTCTTCTTCTGAGTCACTCCAGGAGCCTTCAGCTATGAAGCTTTTGTCTTTCTTCTTTTGTTTGTGGAAGCTCTTGTATTCTCTTTTTGGATTTGCTTTTGTTCTATTCCTCCTCAGCTCTTCTTTTAAGGGTTTAGGGAACTTAGCAATGAAATGACCTAGCTTTTTGTTGTTGAAGTAAAGGTCATTTGTTGGTTCTTTGCTGCTGTTGCTTCTGAACTTCTGAGGTCTGTTCCTGTTGATGAATCTTTTGAATTGTCTGACTAGCATGGCAGCACCTTCATCATCATTTGATTCATCATTATCAGAATCAAAATTATCCTTGAGATTGCTTCTGTGAGCTGAAGTTGAAACTTTAAAAGCAATGTTCTTCTCCTTCTTTCTTCCCTCAGATAGGGTCTCTGCCCTCTGATTCAGCTCTAGCTCGTAGGTGAGAAGATTTTCATAGAGCTGTTGTATAGTCATCTCGTGCAAGTTCTTTGACTCGCTGATGGCTGTGGTTTTGGCATCCCATTTGCCTGGCAAGGATCTCATGAATTTGACGATGAGATCTCTGTTTGGATAGACTTTTCCAAATGATTTGAGAGAATTTAGCAGCATATTGAATCTCTCATAGGTGTTTGTAATGTTCTCCCTTGAAATGTGGGTGAACATTTCATACTGCTGAATAAGCAGTGATTGTTTATTCTCTCTGACTTCTTCTGTTCCTTCGTGCATGATCAACAGAATCTGCCAGACTTCTTGAGCTGTTTTACAGTTGACAACGTTTTCGAATAGCTCATCATCTAGAGATTGAAATAGGACGTTTTTGGCCTTTTTATCTCTTTGAACATCCTTCTTTTCGTTGTCGGTCCATTCTTCTCTTTTCTTTGCTACTAGCTTGTCTGAATCTTCAATTGTTAAAGCAAGCTTCATTGGTATGAATGACCCATTGAGTACTGTCTCGAACAGTTCATCGTCTATTGCATCCTTGTAAGCCTGCATACGAACTTTCCAATTAGCAAATTTTTTTTTATTGCACATTCGTGGTTTGTTACCTCCACCGAGTTCTGATCCGTTCTTGTTGTGTGCCATTAGATCTACTCAAGCTTGTAAGACTTCAAATGTGAGAACCTGCTCTAATACCAATTGTTAGTTCCCAATAACACGAAAGATATTTAGAAGGGAGGGGGGTTGAATAGATTCTTTTAAAACTTTTTCTTTTTCTTGCTTTGTTTTTAATAGATAATGAATTCTTAATTAATTTGTATAGCACAGCGGAATATGATTTAGTTACCCCTTCTTGATTTGTTAAACTAATAATTCAACAATCAATTATATAGCAGTTAAAAGACACAAGATGAGAGACACCAGGTTTTAAGTGGTTCAGAGTTCACAAGACTCTTACTCCACTGATCTGCTCTTCAAGCAGCAAATCCACTATGGATACTTTTATAATTTCTTAATCACTAAGATTCCTTCAAGATCAGCAGTCTTGGAACTCTAGTTCACTAAGAACTCTATAAGTCTAACAGACTTAGATACTCTAGTTCACTAAGAACTCTTCTTGAGTAGTGTAGATTTGGGTGTGCTACTGAGTTGCGTTTAGCATAAGTTTCTGAAGAACTCAGTAGCGATGCAAGATTATTTTCGGTTTGATCTTTTTGAACTCTTGCGTATTTCTTTCTTTCTTGTGTAAATCCCTGTGTTCTTCTTCAGATCTGGGCGCTTTATATGAGAGCTTCTGTTTTATTCCCGTTGGAATGTCTGCCCTTAGCTTCAGTTTCTGCCCGTTACCTCACAATGTAGAGCTGTTGAATATTATATTCATTTAGCTCATTAATGCTCTGATGAGGTATTAATTTATCTACTATTTTAGTCCATGAAAGGTGTTTCCCTTTTTCCTTGGGTACAAACATGTCAGTCGTAGGTTTCTACCAACTTTCATAGAGTCGTTTGGTCCTTCCACACTATAGGACTGATAGGACACAGTCCTCTAACTTTACTGCCTTGAAAGTCTTCTCTCTGTTGCATAGTGCGCTTGGGTCAGTCCCCTAATATTTCTGACTTTGAGCTCTTGGCAGAAGTTCTTCTGTCACATCGATGCAAATTGTTCTTTTTAATGAAGTTGCTTCTGTCTTAGTGCAGGAGAAGAGTCAAACGATGATTTAGGTTTAGATCGTAGTGTTGCTCAAAAGGTCTCTTGCTTTTACTTAACTCTACGATTGCCCTTGATTCAGTGATAAGACAATTTTCCTAGAGAAAATAGAGTTTTACTTTACGGCTACTCTATTGGTCGTAGAGTCCGTTCTACGCTTGGGCTTCTTCCTTGGTCGTAGAGTTTTCTTGGAATGGGATCGTAGAGTCCATTCTACGAGCGGTCTTAGTCATCCAGTCTTCTTTGAGTGAAGTCGTAGAGTCCACTCTACGAATATGCCAAATCGTTGAGTCTTCTTTTCGCGAAGTCGTAGAGTTCACTCTACGAACAGACTGAATCGTTGAGTCTTCTTTGCTTGGAGTCGTAGAGTCTATTCTACGATTAGTTTGACTGAACAGATATAACATAAGATCAACCTAACAGATTTAATCTTTTCTAACTAAGTCCTTGTACATCATAAACAATCAAAGGACTTCATAACTCAATACATTCATATTCAAAAGATCAACCTAACAACTTTGATCTTATCTAACTAAGTCCTTGTACATTATGTGCCATCAAAGGACTTTACAATCCTGCTATTGACTGCATTCATCAACTTAATTTTTATTATCAAATTAAACATGCAATGTTCAACAATCTTCCCCTATTTGATGATGACAACATAAATAGCAGATAGTAATTTGAACACCTTGATTAGGCAAAATGCATATGAATAATTGAATGCCTAACATACAGTGAGCAGCTGTATTTTCGAATGAAAAATATGAATTTATTGATGTATAGTCAGTTATACAATTAGTGTAAGTAAAAAAAAAAAAATTAAAACAGAACTTATCTCCTTCTACTAGGAGGTCTCATTCTTTCGTCTTCATGCCTTTGCTTTCTCTCATCTTCCTCCCTCTGCCTGAATAATGCTCTCCTTTCCTCTTATGTTTTTCTCAGTTCCTCTTCCTTCTGCATAATTTCTTCTTCTTTAACTTGGAGCCATGTTTGTGAGCTAGATGGCCCCGCAGTTGAAGATTGTCCCTGATGACTTGGTGCAGATGGTCTTGTAGTTGAGACCTGTCTGGGATGAGTTGGTACTGGTTCAAACCTAGGAGGTTGAATTGATGTTTGAACCATTCTCATCCCTTGAGGTGCTCTTCCTCTTCTGCTTTGACTTACAGTTGGTTCTGTAACCAAACTCTTCTGTTTTGTGCTCGTTTTCTTTCCCCCCTTGTTGGCATCATTAATTCTGACCACTTCTTCTGATAGCTGTTGCACACCCCGAACAAGTTCTTGAAGTTAAGTCTGAGTGGCAGCTACATCATTGCGATGTTCTTGAAGTCGTTCTTCAACTAGGATTTGTTTCGTTTCTACCACTGATAGATTAGTATCTGATCGTTGAGTTTGTTTTCTGATGGATTTCTTCAACTCGAGGAACTGGTTAGCAAGATGAGCAATAGATTTCTCACTGGTTTTTTGAAGAATTTTAACGCACTTCTGATGGTTTTCTATTGCTTCCAAAAACTTTTTGTCCCTATGCTGGAGATTTTCAGAAACTGCTGCTGTTAACTACTTCAATCTTGTGGAGAATTGTTGTCCCAAATTTTGAGAAAGTTCGTTGGTAGCAGTAACAACATTGTCTATTCTTTGTTGAGAGTTGTGGGACTTAGATGCCAGGTCTTTTTGTATCTCTGTGTGCATATGGCTTGTCAAGTCAATTAACCCCTCAGTAGTGGGAAGCAGAGATATCTTGTTCATAATTTCTTGAAGGAGTTGAGTTGTTCGCCCTTGGTCAGTCGTTGAGTTTGGAATGTGAAAGTATTCCTGACTAGAGGTGGAGGGAATGTCTTCGAGTGTCAGGAGAGGTCTTGGAGGTCGGAAAGATTGAGCATGAGGCATTGAGTGAGTTGAAGGCGGGGTTTGAGGAGAGTCTTGAGGGCACTCTACGTCTTGATCATTTAAGCTTCCTAGACCACCAGTCGTAGAGTGTGAGGACTCTACGACTGGGGTAGTGTTGGACGTAGAGCTTGTTCGAGTGGTTACGTTAGACAGCTCCTCAAAATGATTGAAGGTCCAGGTAGGTGTATGATTTTGTATAAATGTGAGAGGGATGAAGTGTACCTTTTGCCCTGTTGAAGATGAAAATGAGCTGTTTGAGATCAGCTTTTGGGCAAAATATAGGTTGTGAGGGTAGCCTTGAGCCAGAATCACCACGTTGGGATATGCTTTGTAGGTCCAGAATAGTTGATCCCATGTATTGTGCACCAAGGCTCGGTGGAATGGCATCAATGCCAAGAACTTCAGCAGGCAGTTATAGTTAAGATGCCTTTGTTCATTTCTTCCGACTGCCACTATTTCGATGTCATTCTCTTCATCAATATTCATTTTGGCTGAAAGGATTGAAATGTCTTCTTGATCCTCTCCCTCAGTCTGAGTAGCTGTTAGCTCAGGAACTACTGATGGCTCCCCCTCAGCTGGATCATTGTCAGATTTTTGATGTAGCTCCCCCTCAGTTACTGAACCTTTTTGAGCTAATTTGACTAGCCTTCTTCTATTTCTCCTTGGCTCTTTTGAAGTGGCCTCCTCAGCTTTATACTTGCTGCAAATTTCTCTTTACAGATCTGAATCTTCATCCTTTGAGACACCTTTCTCTTCAGGACCAGCAACAAGGGCCTCATTTGATGAGCCTTGAGGTTCTTCAATCTCAAGAGTTTTCTTTCCTTTCCTCTTTCTGATGAGACCAGGAGATTGCTTGCTGACCTCCAGTGATTCTGCTTCTGCAGGTAAGTTCTTTAACAGTGAGGGCTCTGCACCACTCTGCGTTCCTTTATTATCCCCGTACCGGGATAGTTTTTTATTTTCAACTGGGTTTCTTTTCCAGTTTTCGAACAATCTCTGAGTCATCCTCTTATTGGCATTGAGGACTTCTCCTTCATCGTGCTCAATCTTGTCCCCCAAAATAGATTGAAGAAGAATGCTAATGAATCTCCCATAGACTTCATGCTGCTCTTGATTGCATTCATCAACTTAATTCTTATCATCAAATTAAACATGCAATGTTCAACAAAGAGTCTTCTAAAGGAAGATTTATAAACACCGTGTGACGTGTGTGGTTACTTGACTAACTTTTATAAAAAGACTTACTTAAATAGTACCCATATTTCTACAGATCTTCATAAATACTCAAAATGACTTTAGCACATTTAGAGGGAACTTACACAAAGTAATATTTAGAGAGTGAAAGAAAGAATAAACAATGAAGTTTATAAAAAAAATTTAAGTTAAGGCCTCTATTTATAGTAAAAAATCTTATCATAATCCAAGATTTTCTAATTTAATCCAAACCGTATATTTTAAGTTAATGTTTAATCAATACCAAACATTTCATCTTTTAATATTTTTTTAATCTAAATCATTCATTTAAAGATCATATTTAATCTTCAACGTTCATTTCAAAATCTATAATTATTACATTATCTTTAATTTATACCATTCATTTCAGATTTTTTTTAATTTATACCATTCATTTAATAAAACAACTAACTTTATATATAAAACAGCTAACTTTATATACAAAACAGCTAACTTTATATATAAATCAATTAACTTTATATATAAAATAAATAACTTTATATAATATATCATAATAAAACAATTAACTTTACATAATTTACATAAAGTAAATAACTTTATATAATTTATTATAATAAAACAAATAACTTTATCAATTTAATTATTCAACAATAATTCTCAATTATTCATTATTATGACTAATTGTTGTAATTACAGTGTAGTTAGTTTTCTACGTTAGAGACTCATCATACAAGCAGAAATACTAACTAATAATGAAATACGACGGTTAAATCAACATCATAATAATGATAACAATAACACAACAAATAAATAAAAGAAAGAATATGTTACTGTATAATGACAATTATTGATTCAGTAATGTGAATTACTGTGCATATACTACTGCGACAATTATCAGTTCAATAATATGAATTATTGTGCGTGTGATAATTATTGGTTCAATAAAGTCCATATTGTACAAATGCTACTTTATCAATTCAATAATATAAAACACTGTGCAATATCGTGTGCTATTGTGCAATACCGTATGTTACTGTGCAATGCCGTGTTCTATTATTCCTTTACCACCGGGTATATTAACAATTAAAAGTAATAGTACAGTTGACCATTTTTTATTTAAAAAAAGTTACTGTTGTCATTTTCTATATCCGACAATATTTCGTTGTGGGGTCCACTAATATTTGGTTATTTCGGCGCCGTCGTACGAATCCAATATTTCCCGACAGAGCGAATATTTTCCGACAAAACGAATATTCTCTGACAAGAGAAATTTGCACAAAACATTTTTTTTTAAATTTTAACTTTTGTCAATTTATTCACTTACTGCTTCAAAAGAAAATATATAAAGAAAAATTAAATTTAAATTTCATAAAAGTCGGGGTCTTACAATTAAAGACTTTATTTCTTCTTTTATTTTAAATGAATGCATGTATCTAATAAATTCGAGAATTAAATCCCTATCTGTGATCTAAATTTATTTATTTATTACATGAATAAATTTGAAAGGTCTAAATTCATTATAGAGCTGTCTAAATCAAATTACATTATGTATAATTTATTTATTTACGAACTTTTATATATAAGGTGTATATATATATATATATATATATATATATATATATATATATACTACTTCCATTTTGATTCAAATACTTTTCCCGTTCCGCATCGTTTGAAATATTTATTTAATGTGTAGCTCGAGTCTTAAGACATGTCTTAAATTTGTTTAATACTAGATTGATAATATGTGCTAGGCACACGCTATTTTAAAAATGACATATTCAATTTTATCTAATATAAAAATTTGTAAATATATTTTAAAATTATTTCATGAATATTTATAAAGCATATACATGCATGTAGATCAAATTATTATATACTCTGTCATTTAAGATATAATCACGCATATTAAGAAATTTCATTAATACTAATGTTAAGTAATTAATGTTGGCTTGAAATTTCATTACTATCCGTGCACTATTTAATTACTCCTCCTTCACTCTCTCAATTATTCTATCTTTAAGGGTATAGTAGAAAATGATTAGATTTTTTCTCCTAAATATATGTAAAACGTCTTATATTTTAGAAAGAAATAATTTCTAAAACGACCTATATAATAGAAAAAAGGGAGTACTATATTTTTCAAACACATGCATGTAGGATTTTGGAAATGATAGAATCACTAAATACGAAGAGTTTTAAATGAATGCACAACATACATTATATCATAAGAATTTTTTAAAAATTAACATAGTGGGGAGTCTTAAATAATTAGCTTGGAATTGACTTGCGACCAACCAAAATAACTCAATAAATAGTTATTGATTATATGTTTATATATTTTAATAAACTCAAGTGTTCCTAAATATAACTATATTACAAATGTTTTAAGGAAAACTTGAATCTTTAAAAAATAATTTTACTTCGACTTTTCAAATCATTTCATAAATTCTTAAAATCTAAAATTTACGCGATTCACATAAATTTTGAAAGAAAAAAAAATACTCTCTCTCTGTTCTAAATAAGATCAATACTGACTTTTAAAAAGTCAATTTCAAACTTAAAATTGACATAAATTTATTTAGTTTATGTCAATACAATCATAAACTACCTAAAAAGTACTACTAGTTATAAGATTTATTATTGTGACGACCCCAAATCCGGGTTCCATAACCTCGAGTTTGGTTCTCACTATTCAACACATTACTAACAATTAAATACATACATTGCATTTAAATATCGCGGAATAATACATATTGGTTCCCTTCAAAAGGTTACAATACCAGGGTCTATCAACCTTAACATCAAACAGTTCTTATCATAAGGAATTACAAAAGGTATTTCAATAGTAAATACACATTTAAGCTTCTAATTAGCATGCATAAACTAACTTAAGCTCTGGCCTTTCCTTTTCCTTTATCCTTCTTTGAGCAATCAGGATTATCTGAAAAATGGTTCATGATATAGCAAGAATGAGCAACTAGTTTGCTCAGCAAGTTTAGAACAATCATATAGATTTAATATATCATGAATGAATGGGAAATGTCATCAATGGTTCAACAATAGATATAACAATTGTGAATGAAACATGATTCAAATTTTAATAAACAGAATATTTGAATCTTAAAATGCTGAGTGGTCACTAAGGACCCTGAACTAACGAGGGTATAATAGAGTTTCCTCTGACCCTTTTAGTTGTTTGGTTTTCAAGGGGATCAGCCTATTCAACCCGCTGTATATGCATTACATTTAGTCACTGGCGCCAAAGTCGGTTTCCCGACACAAAATCCCCTAATTTAGGGTTGTTCAATTCTCAGACTTAATATAAGAAATCCGCACACCCAACAATGGTTTGGATAAGCTTTTAAAAGTATTCAAGTTATTGAATTTAGAAACGCAATGTCTAGCTGAACTATTAGCTTCAGACATTTTTAATACAGTTCATGAATCAAGAACTAACAAGCTTCAAATGCACTAAGTGCGATTGTATAAACAATATGGATGTGGAATAATTTTAAATAATTAAACCACTTCAAGCTTTAACAATAAATACAAGTATGGAAACTTGTTCAACGATAATAATTGAGTAGGGTTAGAGAACTTGCCTGTTTGCTCAGCTACAATAATTGTCTAGCTTTAACTAACTTGCTTTGAAAGACCTAACATTAATAAAGTCGGTCTAATAATTAGTACGACGTATTTGCATAACTATACGCTTAATAACGAACTTATTTACCACATAAGTACTAACACATAAATTACATTAGTCAAAACAATATTATTAACCTTATAGACACTTAATCATTTTAGGTTAATAATTTAATAAGTTAGAAAATATTTTTCTTAAGTGTTGGACACTTATTAAACCCTTAAACAACTTATTACAATTGTTTAATTAAATCATAATTAAATTCAATTTATTTTATTAACTCAATCTCTATTTAATTACTATTTAATATTGATTAAATAGAAATTAATTAATTAACTCTAGTTATTATTTAAAATAAATAATAACTAATTGTACTTACTTATTATTTAATTATAATTAAATAATAAATAATTATTAACTTAGTTTTAACCTTCTTTAATTTAATGTTAATCAACCAATAATTAACCAAGTAATTAACCTTACTTATTATTTAATTAAGGAAATTAAATAATAGTTTACTAATCTTAATCCTCTTTAATTATTATTTAATGTCAATTAAATAATAATTAATTATTTAATTAATTTTAATTATTATTTAAGGTTAAATAATAATCAAATCATTCTTATTTATTATTTTAATTAAATAATAAATTATTACTCTAATAACTTAATTTCCATTAATCGTTATTTAATGTTAATTAAATAATAATTAATTACTTAATTATCCTTATTTATTATTTAATAATATTTAAATAATAAATAATTAATTTATAAATTTTATCTCTCTTTAAATATTATTTAATAGGCATTAAATAATAATTGCTAATTTATCATCTTTATTTATTATTAACATTTAAAATAATAAATAAATAATAAATTTATTTAACTTAACCATGGTTTAGCTAACTAGATTAATATTTAAAATATTTAAATATTAAACTTAATGAAAAATATCCTCCCCAATATTATTTTTGTATTATTATTATTTTTGTTATAATTTTAAATTAATTTTTAAATATTTAATTTAATTAAAATTAACCCGAATGGTATTTTCGTAATTAAGTTGAAAAACCGGACCGATGACAGTTTCGTAAATAATCAGAAAACTGATCCGAGGGCAAAATGGTCATTTCGCCGAAAAAAACACGGAGGGGCATAAATGTAATTTCGCCGGAAACAGTTCTCGCGCATGGCGCGCGTTACATGTTTTGCGGATCAAAACGGCGTCGTTTTTGAAAGGCCGGAAATGGCCTCCGCGCATAACGCGCGGAGTAAAATCTTACGGACGCCAAACGACGTCGTTTGGCTCCGCGTCTGGCGTGAACAGTGCTCGCGCATTGCGCGGCCAGTTAATATTTTTTTTTTTTTTTTTCTTCCGAGCAGAAAGTGAACAGTGTTCCGACTACCCATTTTAAATAAAAAATATACCATCAAGTAAGCTTTAAATCCTCAATAAAAACCCAAAAAAATTACCAATCACCTTATATTAATTTATAACATGAAAAATAATTTTTTCATGATTTAATATCATTATTTTTTTATAAAAAATTTTACATCACATAAACTACCATAAATCATAACTTTTTGTATAAAACTCCATTTTGAGTGATTCAAACTTTGTTTTTCTCATGATTCAATGTTCTATAATATTAGAACATCAAACTTAAGTTTTATAAAAAAATATTTTTGGACATAAATTCCAAAACTTGTTTACACACTATTAAATACATATTTTAGCATATAAAATATACCAAAATACAAACCAAGCATATTAAACTCAAGCATGGCATAAATATTACCACTACACATTAATAACCATATTAACATATTTATACTAACATGATGATTTATTTAATTTAAAAACAAAACTTCATTTAAAATAACCATTACCTTGATTTAATGGCTATTCTTCTTTTTCTCCCAAAATATGTAGTGAATCTTGAAGACATAAACTAGCTTAGCACTCCTTCTCCTTCTCTTGCTCTCTCTCAAAATATTTTGCTCTCAAACTCTCTCTTTTGATTTTTGGAGCAAAATGAAATAACATCTATCAACTTTTCAAGTATACTTGAAAAATTAATAGATACACAATATATCTAATAATTTTAGCCCATCATGCACCTATTGAATACTTACACAAGTTAACCACATTAGGTGAAAAGAAGCATGGTGCATGTACTACAAAAAGAAAACAAGCAACCCTTTTATTAATTAAATGAAAAATCAAATAATAATAATAATAATAATAATAACAATACACTCTCTCTCCTCCTTCTTGTATGCTTCGGCTGATCTCCTTTCTTTTGTCCCAAATTCAAAGTCACATTTCACTTTTTAAACAATTAATAGTTAATTTAAGTATTTTCCAAGTGGGCCAATCATTGGGCTTTAATTTAAAATACCAATTGGGCTTCTATTAAATTGTTTGGGCTACTAAATTGTCAAATTTTATTATTCCCCACTTGGGCTACTAATTGACCCATGTTGGGCTAATTTAATAATTTACACATTAATTATTCAATCCATGGTTAAATAAATAATTAGATTGAATAAATAATTAAATATTCTAACCCATAAGTATTAAATTACTAAATGGACTAATAAATATTATTATTAATATTTCACATTATTTACATTAATTAATAATCATATTAATTAATTTATTATAGTTAATTAACTCATTATATTCAATTTAATTGAATATTTAATTAATAGGAAACTTATCAATTATTTTGATATTAAAACTTTAGGGTTTGTTCACTAATTTAATAACATATTAGTGACCTCCTTTAATTAATTTTAGTAATTAATTACATAATTATTTAATCACATAATTAATTAATCACATAAAAAGATTTAAATAATCTCGTAAAAATAACTCGTTGGAAATTAAATTAATAATTTAATTAATAAAGATGTAAAAATTCTAGGACATTATAATTATTTTTAAAAATTTAAATAAATCATGCCCTTTTTAAATTTAAAAATACTTCAAATTAACTTTTAAAAAATTAATATTAATTTTATAATTCGGAACAAAAAGAGTATATAAGTAGTATAGTTTTCAATAATTATCATTGAAGTACTTGGAATCAAATAAGTTCATATTTACTTTGAATTATAGAACTTAATTTGTAAATTGACTCCAAAACATTATTTCTTTCCTATCAAAATTAAAGGGCTTTTTTGCGCAAAAAAAAATTTAAAATTAAAGATTTTTTTTCTTCTTGTTTTATAACTGAAGATACATTTATTCTATAAGACTATAAAATCATCATATATCTAATTTTTTTTTTCGTGTTGTACACTCTCCATTATAAAATTCTAATCTATGTGACACACATTATGTATATGTAATTAAGAATTCTTTTTAATTTTTTTTTGAATAAAACCTAAAAACATAGATGAATAAAGATAAGAGAGAATAATGATAGAAAGCCGAAAAAAGAACAAAACCGATGATAAGTTGTGGGTGGAGTGGTTTATTATGTGTTAACTAAAATATAATAATTTAAAACTTTATTATAAAACAGACCAACATGGGATGATAGACCAAGCGGGTGCTCCAACTTTATATATATAGACTAGTCTATCTGACAGACATTATGTGTGTGATAAAGTATTTGAATAAAACGTAAAAACATAGATGAGAAAAGATAGAAGAGAAAATAGGAATAGAAAGTAGGAAAAAGAAAAGAACTAGCGATAATTAGTGGGTAAAAAAAATAAAGATTTTTTTTATAATAATTTAAACTTTATCATAAAACATACTAACATAGGGTGATAGATCAAGCGGGTGCTCCCGCTTTTATATATTGACTAGTCTATATTCGTGTAATTTTTTTTTAAATCCTATTAAAATTTGAAGAGTTAATAAAATATATTAACAAATAAATAAATAAAATATGAACCTGATATATTGTACCCTACATTCGTTCGTCTTATTAAAAAAAAATAAGGTAGCTGCCGCTTGTTGCATAAATCGAAAGAGAGAAAAGACGACTGTTGCAAATCATCAGCTCGGATGGAAGGAGTTTAAAGAATTATATTTGAGATTATAATTTCTGGGCATTATATTACTTACTCCAGGTACGGATTTCGTACTCCTTCAGTGATACTCTTATAAATTTAAATTTATTTGTTTTGCTCTTCGTCTAGGATTAGGGTATTGTTTGATATTTTGTTCCTAGTCGAAATCATATGATAGCTTTATCTAATTTTGGATATTCGGAAGTTTGTTTCTTGATTGTGGTTTTACTCCCTATATTAATTATGTGCTATTTTGTCACCTGAAAAATTGTGTTTTGAGACTTATTTGTTTGTATCATTCTTTGTATGTTTTCATTCGCATTCGGAAGTTATTTTGATCGTTGGTTTCTTGTGATAGTTTAGTATATTCGTATTTGAAATAATTTGATACCCTTCGGAGATGGTCATGTAAGCCTTGTGATTTGAACCCCCTTTTGCTTACATTTTGTAGATTAAACTGTAGGGTATACTTGAGCTAACCACCTGTGGGGATACCACAGGCATGCTCGCTTGACACCAGGACATGACACCTTCCGTGGTGGTGTGATTAGTCCATGGCGTATCCTTTTGTATGCTCTGGAGTACGAGCTTTGGCGGTTTAATGTGTTTGTTCAGGATGCGTATGAGGTCGACCTAGTATTTGATTTGATTTGTTTGACGGATTAGTGACGCTTGTGTCGTGCGTACTATCCGTTTGATTTGTATACATCATGGTACCGATGTATTTTGTTAGCCTTTGGCTATTTGTATTTGAGCTCAGTATGAAATTGTCACAACTTAGTTGTAAGACCCCGAATTTTATGAAATACAAAATTTAATTTCTCTTCATATATATATTTTTCCTGAAATAGTAAGTGGTTAAATTGATAAAGTTAAAAGTTAAGGATGTTATGTGCAAATTTTATTTTGTCAGACAATATTCGTTTTGCCGGAAAATATTCGTTTTGTCGGAGAATATTCGGGTCGTACGACGGCGCCGAAATAACTAATCATTGGTGGACCCCACAACGAAAAATTTGTTGGATATAGAAAACGACAGAAGTAACATTTTTAAATAAAAATAGTCAACGGCGTTATCACTTTTAACTGTTTAAATACCGGTGATAAAAGAATAGTAGCATACGATAATTCATGGTATTTTACTGTAGCACACGGTATTCTACAGTAGCACACGGTATTGCACAGTGTCTCATATTATTGATCTGATAAAGTGGTCATTGCACAGTATTCATCAATAATTGTTGTTACACAGTATTTTACATTATTGATTCAATAATTGTCATAACACTGTATTTCATATCATTGAGTCAATAATTGTTGGTGCACCATATTTTAAAATTATGGAACCAAATAATTGTCATGGTGGTAAATACACAGTAATTTATATTATTAAATTAATAATAATCTGTAACGTGTTTATTACATTATTGTTATAACATTATTTTATTTTATATACAGGACCCACAGGAAGGGAAAAAAATAAAAAAAATTAATTAATTATTATTTTATGTGAATAGTAACGTGAATAGTACTTGGACCCACTGTGAGGCCCATACGAAATTTGTAAAATGAGTTTTGGCTGGGAAGAGTTGGTGAAGGGCTGCGCTACAAATTTTCTCAGACTGGCGTGCAGCAGCCAGTCCACCTACCATGCATAATAATTTATTTTCTCCTATAAATCGCTTGCTCAGCTGAATAGAAAAATCACACCTAAAAATAAAAAATTTCTATAAGTATTTTATGAGTTTTCTCTGAGAATAATAAGGTTATTTTGAGTGTTTCCAAACCAGAAGGAGTGCAGGAATTTCTCAAGTAAGTTTTTTATTTTAAAAGTAGTAATTTTATAAATTCCTATTTTTCACGGTATTCACAAATCTTCCTTTAGAAGGCTCTTTTTTAAGAAGATTTATTTTTAAAAGCTTTCATTGGAAGATTTATTTTGGAATATTATTTTAAAAATTATTTTAAAGTTGTTATATTATACTATAAAAATTATGTTAAATATATATAGTTTTGATAGTTCATATTATACGAGTTATCATACACTTTGAAATTAATATGTGGTAATTACTAATTATATTATAAATATATAAGTTGATCAATCTCATTTTTATCAATATCCAGTCACGTGATAAGGTAAGGGGTATCATTCTTTTCATCATCATAAATGGTATTATTTTCTTACTTGTAAGGGACGTCATTTTCTTTCATACTCTTAAACTTACTACTATAAAGGATTATCATTCTTTAATTCTCGAAAATAATATCGTTTCTTTCTTACTCATAAGATGTGTCATTTATTTCCATGTATTAAATTGTGGGAATAACCTTACGGCGCGGATTACCGCCTGTTGGTGAATAACCTTTCGTATTCATTCCTTATTAATCTCTGAGAATAACCTTACTGCGCGGATTACCGCCTGTTTGCTAAATAACTCTTCGTATTCAAATTTTATTAAATTGTGGGAATAACCTTACTACGCGGATTACCGCCTGTTGGTGAATAACCCTTTGTATTTATTTCTTATTTGTCTCTTGTGGAAATAATTTGTCTACACGAATTATCACATGACACTTTTATTCCATATTCGTTTGTAATATCATTTTCTTTTATATTCGTAAGTGATATTATTTTCTTTTATACTCATAAGGGATACCATCTTTTTCATCTTCCATTATTCAAACTTACTATAGTAAGGGATATTATTTCTTTTATACTATTAACTTACTATGGTAAGTACTATTTGGTAAAGTTTCCTGAAATGATTATATGCTCCTTAATAGTTTGTGCTTCATCTAATATCATTTTAATTGAACCTTCCTATTTTTCTAAACATTTCTATTGAACTGTAACCGTTATTTTGAACTGTGAATCTTGAATATCATTTTTGAATTTCACTCCACATCATGTTGACAATTTGGACATTATTTGAATCTGCACAAAGTAAACTTCCGATACTTATTGTTTATCTTGTTTCTTCTGTTCATCATTTGTATCACTGTTATTTGTACTAATCATCAAGAATCAAGCTGTTGTGAATATCTGTGGTCGGGGGCACAAATGCGATATAATTGTTGAACAGATGATAGGTTAAAGGCGATATAATAGGTTAAAGGTGATACATCTGTTCGGTGTCTTTTATGACACATGGTGAAAGTTCTCTTTGGCCCGTAGTGCAAAGATGAACTGTTGTCTGGTATGATTATGACCAAAGGCTGAATACTGGTATAATCATGACCGTTTGTGTTATATTGAATATCTTTGGCCCGTAGTGCAAAGATGAACTGTTGATTTGCATGATTATGACCAGGAACTGTGAGTTTGTATTCTCATGGTAAGTGGTGTTTCAGATGATAAAAGTTGATGATGTTTTTCCTAAAAAGAGAATCGAGTGGACACTATAGTCTGTATTATTCTTCTAATAGATTGCTCATTCCGCTGCTATTATTGATCTAAATGTTGTTCAAGAATTTAACTGCAGTTTTTGATATAAACCTTGTAGTCTATTGTATTCTATCAAGAACTCAACTGTTGAAGGCTAATGATAAATTATTCGTCATTATCTTAGTAATGTTATTTCTTATTGGGTTATTTGAGCTCACCATTTCTTTTCGTTCCATTGTTTTTCAACAGGAGATGAGAACGTAGCTGGGTCTAGCCGGGGGATGGAGTGAGAGTCCGAGGGATAGCTATCGTAGTCTTCATGTGTTGTAAAATAGTGTGACAATAATAGTGAAGACTAAGTTGTGTATTATTATACACTGTGTTATTGAACGTTGTACTACTTTGTAATGATTTTGTTGTAGTCTTTTGACGACTCAAGTTTGGACAGTGTGGGCCCAGATTTGGGGGTGTCACATTAGTCACTTTGATTCAGCCTTCATTTTGTTGGAGTCATTTTGATTATATTTGTTCGATCGATTGTGTTCATCATTTACATCTCGTCTATCTAATTTTGTTATATTCATAGTTTGTTCGTAGTTCGCATTCGTTCATTCATTCGGCTCTTTTGATTACATTCTGTATTTGTGGTATATTTGTGTTTCTTTATATTTGTATTGGGTGTTTGGCTCACGCTGTGTTCTTTTTCCGGCGGGAAATTAGGGGTAAGCAAGGATGATCAGGATTTGTGGGATGAGATTTTTCTTTGATCCAAATAAGTTGCTTAGTTTTAAGATTATTGGCATATTTGGATTTTTTAATATTTTGTAGACTATTTTGGCATTTATTCCTAGAAGTAGAGATTATGTTATTATAGAGTTTTTTTTAATTTATATTGGTGTTTACGACCGTTTGGTATTCAGTTTATTTGAAAATATAATAATGTTTAAAATTTTATCATAAAACATACCAACATAGGATGAAAGAGCAAATTCCCAGACTTTATATATAGACAAGATCCATATTAACTTTCTAAAATTTAATTCAAAAACACTTTTAAATTCAAAATTGGTATGAGATTAATTAATTTTTGTTATTAAAATTATAAATATTATAAATTATTGAAAAAATATTAATAATGAGATTATTATTTTTAAAATTTAAATGAAACTTTTTAATTTTAAAATATATTAAATATATACTTTTAAAAAATTAATAATAATTTCATATTTTGGAACTACTGAAGTAATTTTATTTTATTCGGAGGAAATGGGATTTGAGCATTGCTAAGCCAATAAGCCTTAAAGCAAGAGTAAAAATTCAGGACTCCCGCGTGGTGCACCAACAAGGGTGTCCCGTGCTCCCTTTTGTTCCATTAATAAGTTAAACTATTTCATTATTATATACTAAGTAAATACTTATTTTTCTTTTATTTGATGCGGGACTAATACAAATTAATTTTATTTAAATAATTTTTGTACATTTAAACACTTAATTTTAGACTTGATAAAAAGATATCAAATGAATCCTATTTTATTTAGAATTTATTATATTACAATTCGATTTTAAGGATACATTTTATTCTAGGGCTTAGGGGAAACTTGGGGAAGGGGCGAGGGAAAATTTACCCTTTTTATGTAGGGTTTCAGTTAAATTTAAAATCTTTTGACTTATATTGAGAGGTTGACTCAACTTATGACCTTACATAATGAAAAAAAATATTTCTACCACTAAGCGATCCTTTAGCCTTCAAATGATTTCCAATTAAGTCAAATCTCATACCTTCTTAATCTACTCTTAAAGACCTCTTAATCCACTCTTAAAAGACTATTAAATATACCATTATACGCCCTTATACTCAGAGTTGGAGGTTGAGGTAGTGGCTGAAAGTTGTTGGCCATTAAGTATACAATATCTATTTAATATATAAGTATTATTTAACAATTAATTTTTTTACATACTTTTAGAAGTAAAAATAATTTTTATAATTCTTGTACACGTATATTAATTAATTTAAAAGTGACTTTACATATGACGTATAGGTAAAACTGAACAACATTAACCGGACCACATTTTATGAACAGCCGAACACTAGCCCAACTTGTAGTACTAATTACTAATTAATAAGAACTAATTACTGCATGTAATATACTTGTACATAACTTCCAAAAGTCCAGCTATGGCTCTGAGGTAAATACGCCCCTGAAGACACGTTGAGAGGAATCTTGTACCAATATTCATGTGACCTGGTTCTATAGTTCTTGGTCTTATACAATGTGACCTTCATATTAGTAGTGTCTTTGCACATGGAGTAATTAATTGAACAATATAATATAGATTTTATTCATTCATATATTAATATATTCAATTTAAGATAGAGCAAAGTTATTAGAAAAATGAAAGATAATTATATTATTAAACTTTAATTAGGTAAACAATGAAATTACAAATTAGGATTACATTGTATTGTCTATTTAAATAAATAATTTTTTTAAATAAAACTTTGAAATTCTAATAATTTTAAGTTAATAAAATATTTATTATTATTATTTAATTAAATTCACGATTAATATTAATACAATTAAGTTTTCAAATTTGTGGGGATTCTGGCCCATCATATAATATCATCACATAGTATCGCTTTGGCCCATCTCATAATATCATTTGGAGGCAAATTAGAGGGTTCTCTTAAAAGTCATGTTGTATATATGATAAATTTACGTTGAATTATAATTGTGAAATTTATTAATGTTGGAGAAGTCTAAATATATAATATTTAAATATAAAATTAAATATTACATTCATCAATTTTGTTATATGTAATGATTCATACAATGATTCTGTGCCCATATTTTAATTGTCCTATGGGACTCACTATTTTACAAAAGATCATTGTATAGATCATTACGTATAGCAAAGTTCCTACATTCATCTTAACTATTAAAAAGTAAGATATGACACGGATTTCAATATTATGCCCTACTTTTTAATAGTTAAAATGGATGTAGTATTTGTATATTTTATACTTATACTTATACTTATTCATACATGAAATTAGTATGAATTATAGGAGAACCCCACTTATTACAAATCTTTTCAAAAAAATTACTACTAAAACTTATCTACGTAACTACTAATAATTAAAAAGTCGACTTAAACATTCACAATATACATCATCTTCCGTCTATTAATGTGTCCCACATTTGGAATAAGCCCATTACCCCCTTTATCTTCTTCCTTACATTAAAATTGTTTATTTTACAACCTTGCCACAATTTTTGTCAAAAGATTGTAGGTTTAGTTGTAGAGCCTCTATCTTAACCACTAGGCTAAATTTTTATTGGATCATAAATATAAGAGATCTCGTAGAACTATCACTTTTACTTGTAAAAATATTAATTTTCTTAATTTTTCATGACATGTAGACTTTTTGCATTATATGTGAGCTTGCTATTTTACTCTGTGTATATTTAGTTTTTCGTTATATATGAACTTGTTTAATCCATTAGATTATCTTGTTTAATTTGCAATCTTTTCTTAGGTCCATCTTAATGAAAACAAAATTCCTCTTATTTCATAATAAAATATATATATATTTTTTAAGAAGTTATATTTTGCAATTTTAAATTAATGTGAACATGTTTAAATTTATAATATTTACAACTATATTAACTAAAGTTAAAATATATAAAATGTATCATTTAACAAGTGTTATAAATGTTATTTAACAAGTGTTACAATATAAACTTTTGGATCATTTAACAAGTCTTATAAATGTTATAAATATCATTTAAATGTTATAATTATAGATTATAAATATTCATACACATTATAATATTACTCCAAATTAACACATAAAATAGACATCTACTTATTAATGGATATCTAAACATTAATAAGTAGAGTATTCATTTTGAATTTAAGATTTCAAAAATAATTAAAACTTACTTGAATTCTAATTTAGAGCATTGATTATTGTATTTATTATAAATAAATAAATTAACATTCATTAATTAATATTTATGGTTTAAACATTAAATTTTCATTGGTTATGAGTAATTATTCAACTTTTTTCTTTATTTTTTGTAAGTAATTTGAATGAATTTTATATTAGGTGACTGATAAACGAATTCAGATACCCAAATATTCGAATAATATATTTATTCGAATAAAATAAACGAAAATATGAAACAAAAATATATACTTTATTATTATAAATTTGCAATTTTTTTTTTTTTTTGCAAATAGAGGTTTTTTTTCTTCTTTTAGTATACGTGCGTGAAACGTTAGTAGTAATAATGACATATCCTAATATTCTTTATAAAACCGCCAACTGTATTTATCAAGAAATAGTAATAGTAATGTTCCAAATGGTTATTTGTAAAAGTAACTAGAGCAGATTCCAATTTCTAGAAAAATAAACATGGTGTTTTCTGTGTACCAAGTGCATTTGTACATGATCTATATGAAAATGAAATAAGAAGCTTTCCTCAGTCATCTACTATCTCCAACAAATTCAACAATGTCATGTAGCATAGAACTGGAGGCATTTAATGGTGCGTAATTTGGATCAGCTGGCATGCTTATATTTTTTAAGGAGTACTATGATCAGTTTTTGTTGTTGCACTCTGGGTACTCATAAAGGTGGTTATATCGTCGAATTTGAAGTCCGTCAGGTATTCAGGCCTTGAAGCGACTGTGCTTACTTCGATGTCACCTAATAACATTGCTACCACACGGGACATTGAAGGTCGTAATGTTGGTGATGTTTGAGTGCACAAGAGTGCCACATCTATCAGTCTTTTCACTTCATTCTCATTGAATTCAGACAAACTTGAATCAACAAGCTCAACTCCACGGTTATCCTCGTGCAATTGCCAGGCCTAAAAGAGGAAGAAATATTAGAAGCTAACAATTTAATCAAAGAAAAACTGTTTGTATTTGCAACTTAAATGAGGATTTTCTTTTGACCATGTTTATAGTTTGGTCCAATCCCAAGGATAGAGCTATACAACTAATAAATGTTCTAGTTTTTTGGTTAATAAAACCGAAATCATGGGGTCTCTCATTTTTGTTTTTCTCATTTTGAGGCTCTGAGCATTTCATAATGTGTTTTTGAGTGATCACAATAATCCTTTATTTTCCATGTTCAGACCCAACCATTATCGATACACTCTGACCTACAGCTAGAGCTCCGAATCATGGAGTGGGAAGTTCCATTAAACAGTACTTAGCTTAGCTAGAGCAAAAATGCAACTTTTAAAACGTTTCCAAGAATTACTGTGTCAAAGTGGGGGATAGCATGGGCAAGGTGAGTCATACCCATTCAAGAAGATATTTTTTCTCTTCTTCCAAGCTTGAGTCAGAAATTGATCTTCCACTTATGATCTCTAGAGCTACAACACCAAAGGAAAACACGTCCGCCTTTTCCGAAAGGTGTCCACGCATGGCATACTCTGGTGCAAGATATCCACTACAGCAACAAGAAAAAGCACACCTTTTTTTACTTTAAATTGGAAAAACATTCATAACGTATAAGCTATATGTATACTGAGAGTATATATTAACTATTGAGAATTGTACATTGTGCCTGCAACAAGAGTACTTAAGTGTGTCTTCTTGTCATCAAAAAGTTTGGCCAAACCAAAATCAGAAATTTTGGGGTTGAGATCAGAATCCAGCAGAATATTGCCTGCCTTCACATCTCTGTGTACAATCCGTAGTCGTGATTCCTCATGAAGATATGTTAGACCACGTGCCACTCCAAGGCATATACCGTAACGGGTTGGCCAGTCAAGATACAAAACTCTCTTTCCTGTTTCATCAAACGAAAAAATAATTAACATTCTTTATAATATCCATATCAACACATTATAGGAGATGTAATTGTTTACCAAATAATGCTTGATCAAGACTCTTGTTTTCAAGATACTCATAAACAAGCAGTCTCTTATCTCCCTCAATGCAGCATCCATGTAATTTCACAAGGTTACGAAACTGGACAGCAGATATTGTAGCAATCTCTGCAACAAACTGTCTCTCTCCTTGGTGAGATGCTACAGAAAGTTGTTTAACAGCAACCACTCTCCCATTACCAAGTGTTCCCTGTAATTACGACAGTTTTAAAATTGTATTCATGCTCCATTTGTAGGGGGAACATAGATAACTGACCGTATGATATTTTTGCTTTTTGTCTTGTTTTGTAACTTTTGTTACTGCTGTTGGTCCCTTAAACATCATAATTTTTTACCCAAAATACCCATTGATTATGATTTTTCAAAATTTCAATTTCAACGAAAATTGGAATTTCATGCCTCTCCAATGATGGCACAATTTGACAGGCAGCACTTTTCCAGTCGTCCAAGAGGAAGAAGTGACGCGGAAGCCTCTCATTCATATAAGAATTGACTGCAGCCAGTTTTAAGACTGTTTTTGTACCAAATTGTTTTCTTTTCATTTTTATCCCTTTTTCTCAGAGGGAGAGGAAGAGAGGGGGAGGGGAGGTGGAAATTCATGGGTAAATATGAACTATTTCGCCACCTTATTGTCCTCGACTACAAGCATGACTTACCTTGTAAACAGGTCCGAATCCTCCCTCTCCAAGCTTATTAGTGGGAGTAAAGTCATCTGTTGCAACTCTTAGTTCTGCATAACTGAAAGTGCATGGTCTGGCATCCATTCCCAGGAACTCTGTCAATGTTGGACAAATGAGGTGTTGATTTCATCTCTGTAGTTTTTCATTAATCAACATACTTATACCATGCATGAAACATACTTGAATAATACCAAATATCAAAGCTTATATATTGTTTTAACCCCAAAAGCTCATAGTATAATGTTGGCAAAAAATAGAAACGACAACAATGATGAACACAATATGATTTTTGTTAACTGGCCTGGGTGGACAACTGCAAATAGAAAGACTTGAAAGTGAGATCTCCCACAACTTGAGCAATTTTTTATTCCTACCCACCCCCACCTGGCGTGTGGTGACATGGGGATGTGTTAGCAATTCAATTTGTGTGATAGAGTTGATCTACTAATGGAAACATGGGTTGATAATTGTCCAAATTTTAGGTAGATTCAATATCACACAGGTTATTCTTCGAATAATTCAAATCAAACAAAGACAGCATATTATGTTGTAACCCGCTTCGTAGTTTGATATAGAAAAACAATATTACCGCCTGAATCCCAATGAACTTGGCCTGGATTATGAGTAAACCTACTCAATACTCTAACTGAGATATGCTATCAAGTCTAGTACACTGCATTGCATACATTAGACTACCGATTATACTTGCATACTCTAACTGAGATATACTATTCCCTTTATTTGAAAATAACTTAACAAAATGATCATATGGGGTAGAGGCTATATTGCAATTCTCGTGATTAAACTTCTTTAACAACTTCTCAATATAATGAGACTGAGTTAAAGAAATGGTATCCTGAGACTGCATAATTTTAATACCTAAAATTACATTAGTCTCCACCATATCTTTCATATCAAAGGTAGCAGACAAGAATGCTTTGTTGACTTGGTCACACTCTGATCCTTGGTTTTGATAATGATTTTCCTCTTGCACTAAAACCTTAATTTTATTTGTTGAGATATGTGCAGCAAAGTGATTTCGACACTGGATTAAAGCTACATATGGAAAGTTTCATGTCAAAGTTTTAAAGTTCTACCTCGAGTCTTTAGGATTCCATGTAAGGTCTTGACACTGATTTATATTTCAATTCAAAGCTCATTAGTTTGCATTGCATATTTAAAAGTAAATAAATTAATAATGTGTGGATTCATGAAAATTAATAATGTGATTTAATGGAATAAATATATAAATGGAATGACATACTAAATTAATGAATTAATTAACTCAGACTTTTCATGTTAGGATCAATTAGTTAGACTAATTAAGGGAATCTAAATTAATGAATTAATTGACTGAACCTTCCATGTTAGGATCACTTAATTAGAATAATTAAGGGAATCTTAATTAAGAATTAATTGATTGAACCTTCCATGTTGGGTGAAATTAGTTAATCAATATTTTAATGCTTGATTGATTGATGGGCTGTTAAACAAATTAAACAAATCTCGAGTAATTGTTGTTTGCATGATTTATGCTCCCATCAATAAAAATATCTATGCTGACCGAAATTGCTTTTCATAAATAATTGATTGAATCTTGCATGTAAATATCTGTTAAACAATTATGGTATGGTTTTACAAAGGTCATAGAATCCTTGGGCTTATTTCATGCTGAGGTGTCAAATAGACTTATCCCACGATTTGTGCTGAGCATCTTCATTGTATGAAATAAAGTCAAATTCTCCTAAATATAAGTCTTGATCCTCGTTATCAATTATATGCAACGTAATCACTAGAATTATCTCATACTTACCAAGTCCAAAAAGTGGGTAAACGGTAACATTCTTTTGGACCCTTCCTAACGACTAAAAACTCCTTAATATATACATATCCAGCCGAACCAAGATATACACGAATTTTCAATAACACACTGAGTGTACAAATTGAAGATACACTGCACTGAAAGTGTTATTCTCTCTCTCGTGAAGTACTGTTATACTGCTGAAGAATATTCAACAATTTGATTTTGTTTTCAGTCGTGAATCATTTGAGAATAACTTGGTGATATCTTATTTTTTGATCATTGCATTTAGATTTGAGCTTTGTGTTGTTATATAACTCGTGCCTTGATCATAGTATTCTTTATAATCATTATTGAATCTGTACTAATCAAATTTCTGTTGAAGGGTTTTGCAATTAAGTTCCGAGTTAGCTTAATAACTTGGTGAGTAAAAGTACACAAGTGGTGCACAGGTGTGCACAAGGGAGCATAGGTGCTCGGGAGGAATAGTCCTCAAGGTCGTGAACTTTAATTGTAAAAAGGTATCTTGTAAGACAAAGTTTTTTAATAAAAAGAGGTCTCCAATACCATTTGATATTGGACGTGGAGTAGGCCACTAGAGTAGAAGATAGGGGCCGAACCACGTTAAAATTCTTGTGTTCACGTGATTGGTTATTTTAATTATCTTTATAAATTGCTAGCTCAACTCATAACATTTATTTCCAAGCGAAAATAATTATTTCATCTAATTTCCATTAACAGTGTAAATCAGTTTCTAAACTAGCAAACTAAAAAAAGTTATTCAGCAGACTGAATTACTTACTGTTTTAATAAATTACGAAAATTGGACATAGTTTTACTCCACACTTATTCAACCCCCCTTCTAAGTGTGCCTATTTAAATTTCATGTTTTAGTTTCTAATACTACCTTTTCACTAGTACCAAAAATAAGCATATCATCAACATATAAACAAATTATAACACTAAAACCTTTATTAAATTTAGAATAAACACATTTATCCTATTCGTTTATTTTAAATCCATTGGAAACAATCATTTGTTCAAATTTTTCATGTCACTGCTTAGATGCTTGTTTTAGGCCATATAAAAATTTAACAAGTTTACAAACTTTTCTTTCTAGCTTTTCAAAACATACCCTTCCGGTTGTTCCATATAGACTTCCTCGTCTAAATCTCCATTTAGAAAAGCAGTTTTAACATCCATTTGGTTTACAACAAGTTTATGAATTGATGCTAATGCAATTAATAACCTAATAATACTAATTCTTGCTACTGGAGCATATGTATCGAAGTAATCAATTCCTTCATTTTTCTTAAAACCTTTGGCTACCAATCTAGCTTTATACTTATCTATGGATCCATCCGGTTTTCTTTTTCTTTTAAAGATCCATTTACAGCCAATGGGTTTACAACCAGGAGGTAAATCCACCAAGACCCAAGTCTTGTTACCCATGATAGAATCCATTTCATCATTAATGGTTTCTTGCCAAAAATCTGAATCTTGAGAGAACATAACTTCTCTAAAAGTCAATGGATCTCTATCGCTAAAATCATGCTCGGTCGCAAAAACACTAGAAGAAAAAATATCATCCCTGTTTCCTTTTACTAGGTATATTCAGAAATCAGAGCCATAGAATTTTTCTATCCTTGCTCTCTTTTTCTTGGTTAGTAAGGTCCATTTCATCATTTGTTTTATGATGAATTGTTCCTTGATCCTCTTTTTCAGTGTCTTCTCTTGACCTTTTCCTAAAGAATAAATTTTCAAAGAACTCAACATCTTTAGACTCCAAAATTATATTTTGGCTAACAGAATCTGTGGATTCCATGACCAAGAATTTATAAGCTTTGTTATTTTGCACATAGCCTACAAAAGCACACTCGATTGCTTTAGCTCCAAGCTTAGGCCTTTTAGGATCAGTTAACCTTACTAATGCCCTACATCCCCACACCTTTAAATGGTCAAAAGAAGGTTCTCTTTTTCCACAATTCATAAGGTGTAATGTGAGTTTTCTTATGGGGTATACGATTAAGTATATAACAAGTAGTCATTAATGCTTCCCCCCCATAAATTTTTAGGCAAACCAGAAGTAAGAAGTAACGTATTAATCATTTATTCAAGAGTCCTATTTTTCCGTTCAACCACTTCATTTTGTTGATGACTATAAGGGGCTGTAGTTTGATGAATTATACCATAATTCTCATAAAAATCATTATAAGAGAAGTATTCCCCTCCTCTATCCGATCTAAGAATTTTAATTCTTTGATCTAATTGATTTTCACCTTTAACCTTGTAGATTTTAAATTTTTCTAAAGCCTCATCTTTAGTCCTTAACAAATAGACTTGACTGTATCTAGAGCAATCATCTATAAATGTTATAAAATATCTTTTATCTCCCTTAGTTAATATGCCCTCAAATTCACAAATATCGGAATAAATTAATTATAATAATTGTGAATTTCTTTCTACTTTTTAAAAAGATTTCTTGGCAATTTTAGACTTAACACATATAGCACATTTTTCTAAATCAGAAAAATTAATCTTACGAATTAAACTAAGATTACTCATGCTACGCATACTTTTATAATTTATATGTCCTAATCTAGCATGTTAAACATCAAAAGATGAATACCATCAGATTCATATTATTTTTCGACATACATGCCACCTTTGGACAATACAATACAATTAGCGTCAAATAAGACTTTAATGCCATGTTTGTTTAAAAGACTAACAAATACAAGTTTTTTCCTAATTTCTGGAACATGAAGAACATCATTAAGAGTGATTATCTTCCCGGATGATAACTTGAGAACTACTTTGCCTTTGCCCGTCACTTTTGCAGTTGATGAATTTCACATGAATAGTTCTTGACTATCCTTCATAAGTTTATAGGCTTTAAACATTACTTTATTCTTGGCAATATGCTTGATTGCTCCAGAATCGATCCACCATTCCATGTCATTTCCAACCATGTTAGTCTCCATAATCATAGCAGCAATATCTTCATTGCCTACCATATTTGCTTGGTCATTCTTTTGTCGCATTTGCTTCAAGTACAAATTACATTGTTTCTTGAAGTGTCTTGGCTTACCACACTTCCAACAAGTACCTTTTGATTTTTTATTACCGGAAGTGTTATCTTGACCACCACGCTTTCTTTTGTTGTTGCCCCTTGGTTTAGATGCATTTTCTATGACAAGAGCTTTGACACTTTTGTTTTCTATTTCCAATTTATCCAAGTTTCGAGAATTCTCTTCAACTTGGAGAAATTTAATAAACTCTTGCATAGTCTTTGCACCTTTCTTTTGTTTCAATTCCTTTCAACAATCTTTCCACGAAAATGGTAACTTTGAAATAATTGTCAAAACTTGAAACCCTTCGTCAAGGCTATGGCCTTCCAACACAATTTGATTCATAATAATTTGAAGTTCATGTACTTGTAGTATAATAGATTTGTTATCTATCATTTGATAATCAAATAATAAACTTACTAGGAATTTTTTTCGACGTCCTCGGTTTTGTACTTGTTGTCGAGATCCTCCCATAATTCCCTTGCCGTCTTTTCCATGAACTTGGCTTCAGACACATTGTACAATGAATTGGATAGCGCATTTAGAATGCACCCTTTACACATGAAGTCATCTTGTTCCCATTTTATTCGAGTCTTCATTTCTGTCGGCGTTTCATTTTCTTTTTCTTCCATTTTCTCTCATTCAGAACATGAGAGTTTTAGTGCCGTTAAGCAAAAATACATTTTGCTCTTCCAACGTCTGAAGAAGAATCCATTAAACTTCTCAAGTTCGTTAATTTGATTCAAACTACTTTTTGCATTGTTGTCTTCCATTGTAATATAGTCTTAAGATTGTTGTAACCTGCTTCGTAGTTTGATGTAGAACAACAATATTACCGTCTGAATCGAATGGTTGATCACTCTTTCCTTAAGACTATATTCGCCTCTTACTTTTGCTACACAGGATTACTGCGAATTAGTCTCTCAAGATAAGATAGACTCAGATTTTACTCTGTACTTTAATTTGCTATGTAGAAACAAATATAGTGCAAAACTATAAATGAGAGAGAAGAAAATTATATCAAGGAAAATATTAGGATGATATTTTTTTTCTAAGAACTTGAGAAGGATTTGGAATGATTTGAAGTAAAAAACTTGGGTGGATTTACAATCTATTTATAGGTTTCCAAGTACCCATTTGAAGAGATACATATCCTTTTGAAGAGATGCATCCCTTTGAAAAGGTATTTTAAATATTAGAGATATATTCATTTGAAAAGATATGTTGAACCATTATAATGATTCATCCAATGGTTTTACCAATTCGAACCATTGCATTGGTACAATTGCTTCTTAGCTTGAATCAAAACATCCCTAGTCCGAATAGATCCCTCTTGTTCAAAGAGTTATAATCTTTCAAACCAAACCAATTGAACCAACACATCTGTTGGTTTTAATTGCAACATATAATATATTTATTATATACTTTCCAGATTTGAAAATATCTAACATATTATCCAAACAAATGGGAAATGGCTTAATCTGTAGGCAATAACTACACAATTTAATCAAATATTTACCTTCACGAGCAAGAGGGGTGAGCTTGATATGCAATGCTTGGCTTTTGCAATAATAGCTTAAGCTTTTAGGAAACAGCTCATTTTGTAAGGAGTTGGAGCCAAGGCACTAATTTAAAAAAAATAATAATAATAAAAAAAAAAGTGGTGTTGGAGCTTTGCAGTAGGTTATGAGTTAATGTCCTCAGTTTCAAACTACTCCATTCTATCCATTTGTTGGCACTCAATTCTTTTTGTTTGGTTTGGTGTCTACCCATGAATGAGGGGGACACTCGTGAGGTTGGCTGTCATAGCTATATACTGCTTGGCACATTAACTATAAGACTACTCTTTAAGGCAGCTGTTAATCTAGCATAGAGAATGCAGTTTTTGTCCAAACTGGTGTAAATGGGGTATCGTGAAAATGGTTTTCTACTAAATGCTTATCAAAACAGATTGCTGGCAAGCACATTAGAAAGTTGTCAATTGCCCATATACGGAATTCAAGTTTCTTTACACAGATTAGAATAAAGGCTATGATTGTTACTGATAAAGGATTTGGGAAAAAGAAAAATGGTGCACATGCTCCAAGGGAACCTATGAGTTAACAACAGAAACAATGATGTTATAGCAGGATTTTCAAGAGTGCTTTAGCCCTTTATCATGCAATGAATTGAAGCACATTTGTGAAAATGCAAACAACATGAAATAAACCTTATTTTTTGTCAACATAAACGCACATGCATATGAATAACGGTGTATTTACGGTAGCATCCAAAGAGCAGTACCAATAAAAGACAAAGTACATGCAGGCAAATGACAACATCAGGCAACAGAATCCTATCAACAAGTCAAACTGTATCATATATTTAAAACAATATTCCCTAAATTACCTTCTTCTTCATAGGCATCTTGCCCTTTTCTTCTCTGAACAAAGCAATACACAAGTACAAACAGAAAACTCAAAACAGCAACAGGAACACCAATCCACACCATCAAACTGGTCCTATTCTTCTTTTTGGAGGGATTGATGGGAGGGTTGTTACTAACAGATGGAATGAAGTCTGTACAACATGTAATCAGTAAGTGGAGTACATATCAAAATAAATCTGATTCAAGCGAATCTGTTGCATCTTGTATGTTAGGGTTGATTACCTGGGGTGGCACTGATTGCTGAAATAGAAGGTCCATATGTACCTTGCTCTGGTATACAACATGTCCCTTTTCCAGCCCAAAACAGATGTATCTCAAGGTAGTTTTCGGAAACCTGAACCTTGTGATTCTTTATAACTGCACCAAAAGACGTCCCCCCAGCTTCCTTACGTATGTCAAAATCTTTCGACACCAGGTTCCCCTAGAGAAAACAAACTAATCCATTGGAACAACGATTTCAATAAAATAAATAAAAGAAAAGGAATAGAAATGTTAGTGAGAACTGGAATGACTTTTGACAAGACCAATACAATTCTATTAATGTAATTGTATGTTTCTTTTTATGAAATTCATTAGTAGCCCTGAGTTACAAAAAGAATAAATATAAAGATCTGCCAATTACAGTAATATGCAATCAAACTGAGTCACGATACTGAATTATCTGAAAATGAGAGTCCTTTTGCTAACATTTTTCCGACAAGGTTTGCGTGTGATGCACTCGGCACCTGGATACAATTAAACTAGTGTTTGAGTCAATTAATTAAATACATTAACACATACAACCTGTTTTATTGAAAATTCTACAAATTCACTCATACCTGGATAAATATATCAAAAATGCGCTTTCCACGACTTTTCCAAGTAGGAGGATTTTCGATGGCTATCTCTGCAAACTGGAGTTTGACAGTGTAAAAACCATTCTCTAGTCCCAAGCCATAGTATCGGAGAGATCCAGCAGAATTTCGTGTTGTCTGGAACAACATTGTGTCCACAGTATTTGTAGTTAAAGATGAGGAGAAACTTGTATACTGGGGATTCTGAATCCCATTGGGCAGTCCAACATTACTGACTGCCCACCTGTTCACAGTATTAACATAGTCTGTCACCGGACCAAGGGTCTCATTATCGCTCTCATACACAATCTGATTTGAATCCGTAATTTGTGGACCACCACAATTAATTGAAAAGTTAAAATCTGTAAAATAATGTAAAAGAAGAATTTGTCAGACAAGCTTAGTTAGATTTCTTAATTTCCAAAAGTTAAAACTGATTACAGGCTGTGGACATGGGAACCTTCAGTTTTCCAAAACTAACCTAGTCGACACGACACAAAACAAATGGGGGTATGGGATCTGAGTTGGTCCAGTCGGATCCTTCACCTATATTCTGGACACTCATTTTTTTAAATGCCGGACATTTCATGTCATCAACCAAGAAGAAGAAGGATGTCCAGTGTGTACACAGAAGATGAAGAAGAAGAAAACAGAATAAAAGTAGAAGATGACTAACACTTTAATTATCTTTTATATTCAAATTGACCCCAAAAGTTTGACATTCTTTCACTAAATGTCTAAATGTCACATAACATTAATTTTTAACTACATTACCATTAAAAAGCTTAACTTTACATCCAATATTAGAGAAAATATTTTACTTAACTATATGCAGATGACGTATCAACACACCCGTATCAATAATTAAAATCATTTTACATTGTCCCCACGTATCCTATTATTTTAGGAATAGACAAACCTAACACCTAGAAACTACCGAAACCTGATTCCCGTACTCGAATCCATGTAACAGATTATAGGATTCATCAATGGCCAAAATCAAAACTTTCTTAACTATATCAGATTTGAAAAATCAATTTTGAAAGTAGACTCTTATTTTTGGACGTTTAAAAAGAAAAGTTGAACATCAATATAGAACAGAAGTATTGTTTCTCTGCCATAGCTATGTGTTTCAAAAAGACAAGAATCACGAATTCACAATACATGTTTACTTAAAAAACTGCTTTCCCACCAGACAGATTAATCCTTCATTAAAAACAAAAGTTAGGTCAGTAACATCAAATGAGTCAAATAAGCTTCACAATCATTAGGGTAATCTCATAGGAAAATGCTATGCACCTAAATTTTTGGATCCACTGTGTGTCAAAGGTTTTTTCTGAAATTAATTGAAAACTTAGGTCTTATGTTCATGCATGTGCAGCATGTCTGAGTCAATTCTCTACAACAAATCATAATCATCTTACCAAATAAACAATCTAGAAGAAAAATTATAGAAAACAATAAATACTCCCTCCATCCTACTTTAGTTGCTACTTCCTTCACTTACTAAGTGCATATCAAGTAAGTTGAAGTCTGTAAAATTTTAGTTTAGTTCCAAATTAAGCTTTCCTAAGGGGCCCAACTCAATATAGAGCGAGAAAATAAAAACAAAGGGGAAATATGTATAATTCATAATATACAAAAACCAGAGACACTTTTCCAAAAAAGGAAAAGAAAACAACTAAAGTGGGACACAATGAGTTTTAACTTGGATGACACAGAGGAAGAAAGGGCTGGTAAAAATGGTTGACAGGCCATAGTTTATAATTGGTGGTGTTCAATAACTATTATGATACACCTTTGGGACTGATTTGTCTAGAGATTGGAGGGATGCCCTTTTTAAGTGGTTTTTTGGTCTTTATTTAATGAGTTTGGTGAGGTTGGACTTCTTCTCCATCCAGTTTAATCTTTTCAATAATAAAAAATTTTCTTTTATCAAAAATAAGCTAAAATAAGATAACTATTACGTTACACCTGGAGCACCAATAATTTCAAATTGATCTTTATCCTTTTAGGGCACATAATACCTATAAGTCCAATTTCGCTCTTTATGTAAACACTAAAAAGCTTTATATTGCACTTACAGTTTGGAGAACCGCGGTAGCAGGGAAAACCTCGTTGAAGGCAGGTCAATCTTGAAGGCAGAAGACTGAAAGCAGAAAATGCAGGTCAATTAGGGAAAACAATTGTACAAGAGAATAGCTAAAAAACAAAAATTTGAACAAAGAGTCTCTCCCAGACAAGGGCTTGGGCCAAGCAGAACAGTGCCTCCTGATCATTGTCGCCACTAATACTGCACAACGCATGTCATGCCCAATCTACCCTTTGCATATACTTATGCTTTTGTTTTCATTTAGCCTATCTCCCCTATAATCCGAGATTCTAAAAACTAGAAAAACAGTTAGAAAAGTAATTTAATGCTTTATTAGAAAATGACTATAACTCTGTTCCTGCGGGATTTTGAGGAGAATGTGCAGATGACATAACAGAATCTTAAAAACTCAAATCATTAATTTCAGCAGCACCACTGGGCTTGAGTACTGAAGTAGGATGAAGTAGGTTTTCCTAACCGATCACATCTAAAAAGTAAGAAACAAATATAAGGCGAAACGCAAGTTAGTCTTCCTTTAATTAAGGTTAAGTGCCTTTCAAGGCATAGGTTGTGGGTTCAGTACTTCCCATGGACAATGATCTCCTTGGGGAAACCCGTACATAGTTTATTATAGGATTTCCTAGTGTGTGTGTTTGGTGTTAGTGGGGGTATTGCATGCACCTGGTGGTTTTTCCAAGTAAAACCACAAAGGTAATATTACGGCTGCGAGTTCCACAGTCATAAATTAAATAATAATGACAATAACAGTCAAGATTATACTAGTATCGGGAATAGCAATAACAACAACAATAATAATAGTAATATAGAACCAGAAATGGAGAAACAATTTATGGCTTTGAGAGAATCACCTGCTGTTTGAACTTTCAATCGTGAAGTTGTTGAAAACTAAATTACTGCATATTACACACCATGAAGCTCTCAATATTAGTTTCACAATTATTCATTATATGCAGAACATTTAATAATACATACAGACATATATATATATATAGGGGAGTGATCCACGGTCTAGATGGGAGCACCATTACATCTAGTGCATCTAGGACCTCCAATGTAAGATCCAAAGGTCCACATTATTTATAAAAAAAACACCTTTCCACTCCGTAGAGTGGAAGGAGAGGACTAAGGAGTTGATAGAGTACCTACTTTTTTGCCCTTGTTAATAATAAAGTAACGGAGTGACATTAAAAACATATATGCATGGAAACCGGAGTAACTAATTCAATCTCTATATAATGGCTTTTTCTTATTCAATTCCCTGGGATTCCAAATCACCTACCCGTGATAGAATAGAAAATTAGAACATATTTTGTCCCAAGAATTAAGATTACTTTATTTAAAAATCAAAATTGTTATTATGACCTCTAAACACCCTTAGTTTGAAAATATAAAATTAATATTAATTTAATAAAAACTTAGTTTATAATCTTTTTTAGATGCATAATGAATAGAATATTTAAATTTTTTGACAATAATTAAAATATTATAAATTATCTAAAAAGTATTACTAATTCTGAAATTTATTATTTTTTAAATATAAAGAAATAATGTTTAAAAACTGTCTTGAGCTTACTTTTAAAAAATCTATGTTGCTGACAAAATATAATATTGTTTTCACTCCAAATTAATACATATATATTATTAGGAGACGATTTCAAAAACAAAACTCCTTTCGTTCCAAATATCATATTAATATTGACTTTTTAAAAGTTACTTTGAGACAATTTCAAATTTAAATTTATTATGGTTCATCTAAGTTTTGAAAATTAATATGATTAATTAAGTATTGAAAATAATAATTTTGTGATTAGAAGCACTTTCAAATAATTTACATTAATAATAATTATATTACTTGAATTAAAAGAAATTATTGGAAATTATAATTTTAGAACCGAGTGTAAGGAGAGGTAAGTTTTTGTTTTACAAATCCTAAGTTATTCTTACCTTTGTTTAAAGAGTTCTTCTTTTAATGGTTTTATAAAATAAAAATTTTGGGAGTTTTATTTTTTATTTTTGATATTTAAGAATATGATAATTGACAAGGGGATTTTGTGAAAGAAAATTAATCACTTATAACTGTTTTAGGATGATGGAAATATTTTAGGCCTTTATTTGGGGGCATCAACTTCCCAAGTAACCGAACCCTCTAAAAAGTAATAGTAGAATTTAAATAGGATGTTAGGTGTCACTCCACCCCTCTGAAGGGTGGAAGTAGTTATTTTATCATTAAAATTAGAGCAAAAAAGTAAGTACTTTATCTGTTCCTTAGTCTTCTCCTTTTGCTCCTCTAAGGGGCGGAAGGTCTAATTTTTAAAAATAATGTGGTCCTTTAGACCTTACCTTGGACGATCCTAAATGCACCCAGTGGAATAGTGCTCCCACCTAGTACTACCATGGATCACACCCCATATATATATGGGAAGAATCCATAGCTAGTGTGACTATGACCTTATTTGAGTCAATACCATCTTTGACTGCACAACAAGAATGTGGATGATCCCAATTAATTTTATTTTTTTTCAATTTCGTCAGCCAAAATGTGTGGTGAAGGACCCTTTTGTGAGACTATCCTTCTAAATTCATGCTAAATAATCTCACACTTTTTGGTAGAACATTTTTTTTTCCTTTTTTCTAGTAGAACTCTTTTTTATCTCCTGCACCAACAATTTCTCTAGATTTCACAATTCCATAACTCACTCATAATAAATTATAAATGTTTGACCTCTATATCGTTTGAAATCTCTTGAAAATATCTTCAAAACAAGATTTCACGTTGATATTTCGGTGTAGTTAACTCTACAACGCTATATATCCAAAACTAGTTGGTGTAGTCTGACTATAAAAAGAGGTCAGATTTGAGAAGTGTGATGAATTATTTGGTTGGTTTTTGTTTTTTCTTCTCCATCTGCTTTTAGGGATGACATCAGTTTTTTTTTTTTGCTACATAGGGTGACATCAGTTGATGCAGAGCAAACGAAGAAGATTACATATATAATTACTAATATTAATAGAATAATTGCTTATTACTTTATGTTATTATATATATATATATATATATATATATATATATATATTCTAATTAGTAAATATATTTTTCTATATAAGTATTGTAATCTTTCATTATTTTACAAGTTATTAAATATATTGATTTGAGATTAAAACGTTATGCTTTTGTGTATGTTTCTTTACCGATTCTTTGCGGGAATAAATACTCTTATTCCTTTTTTCCATCTTGTCCTACATCATCGCCAATTTCTGGTCTACATTAGCGAGATATCAGAAAGATCCAACATCTTAAGGATATAGATGAGATATCAACAATACTACTAGTCTAGTACATAGCATACAAATCTTCTTTTCGTAATCTCAGTCTCAGACTATACTAATACCACTACATATCGGTTGAGACTTAAACCCTGACTTGGAGCTCTTTCTCAATTTTCATATATTTTCAGTTGCAATGATTACATGATGCTAGCATATCTTTTATAATACAACTACGACTCATATTAAGAGAGCTGCTAACTTACTCCTAATGCTAACTAGATTACAAAGATCACATGGATTCTCTGAAATCTAGAACCAACTCAACAACTCTGATTTTAATTTAAACTACTACTTTCATTAGGAATTTCCTCTACTGTTCGGACCTAACAGGTGCCACCCCAACATTCTTTCATATATCATCATTCTAATTCTATCTAACCTTTTATAGACACGTTCACCTTAACATTCTCATTACCCCATTTGCCCAACATTTATTTGCCTCACCTTCATCCTGTAAAACTTTCCCTTCAACTTGATCGGGATTTTTCAATCGCACAGAACCCTTGATGTACCACGCCACTTCATCTGTACTACTCTAATTTCGTAGTTTACATCCTCGTCAACATATTCGCCTTTATGCATTATTGATCCCAAGTATTCAAAGATGTCCTTCTTAGGAACCTCTTGTCCCAACAATTTCACAATGTTTGCATCTCTTATTCTTACACTTTGAACTCGCACTCCATATATTGTCTTATTTTAACTTAATCTAAGACCTTTAAATTCCAATGTGCTTCTCCATATGTCCAACTTATCATAAATATCTGCCAGAGTCTTAGTGATTAACATAATATAATCAGTAAATAACATGCACCATGGTAGCTCATCCTGAATGTCTTTCGTTAGCTCGTCCATGACCAAGGAAAAATGATTGCCCAGTGTTGATCCTTAATGTAGTCCTATGTAAACGTGAAATTATTTGACGTACAAACACAAGTCTTCTCATAAGTTTTGTTTCAATGTTTTGTACTTTGAAATACATCATTATTGTACATAAATTTATAAGACAAATCTTTGACTGCATTTTTAGCCATTGAAATAGCCGAAACATATAAACATGAGATCTTGTTTTGAAGATCTTTTTGAGAGCTTTTTAATGATATATAAATCTACCATCTATTATTGGTAACCAAAGAGAGTAAAAATTTTGAAATCTTTAGCAAGAGAGAAAGTTGTAAAGCAGAAAGAAAAAAGAAAAAGAATGCTCCGACAAAGAGTGGGACGGGTGATCTAACATGTGTACATTTTTAGAAGGGTAAACTTCGGCGGAGCACACTTTTTTGCGGTCAAATTTTAAGAAAATAAAAGTATGGTCGTTCACGATCTATGTGGAAAAAAACTATAGATGGATTGATTAAAAATAAAGTAATACTAACGTTCGTTGTAGTTCATTCTCCACATATATATACACCTTTCTTTCCAAAATAGAAGATGAATATTGACTTTTTAAAAGTTAATTTGAAACATTTGCAAATTCAAAATTGATATAAATTTATTTAATTTTAGTCAAACAATTGTGAATATTATAAATTATCAAAAAAAATACTACTAATTATGATATTTATAATTTTTGAAACTTGAATGAATAATGTCAATTTTAAATTTGAAAATGTCTCTTATTAACTTTTAAAAAGTAAATACTTATCTAATATTTTGGAATAGAGGGAGTGTGTGTGTTTAGTACCCAAGTGGACGAAATGACTTTTTATAGGTCTTTTTAAATAATTTCAACTATACGGATGAAAAGAATGAATATAAGTAGAACAATTTTTAAATTTTCATATAATATGATGTGAAAGTCAAAAAAAATTACACTTAAAAAAATGAATATGAAGTATGTAAAAATATACTAATTTTCGCTTCATTGATATATGAAGTTGTTTCACATCACCAAATCATATGACAAACTAGAGATCTTCTATTTTTAAGTGTACTGTACATCCTTAGTTCCGTACCAAACATTTTCTATAAGTATTGGAAAATAGAAATTTTAGCCTCCTACCAGGTACCTCCCACACAGCCCATATGTGTGTGTATATATAATATGAAACTTAAAGCAACTATAGCAATTTTTTCAACAAAACAATAATCATACTAAACAACAGTCGAGTCAGACTACTATAAGATGGCAATGGTGATTTTAATGCAAAAATTCAGAAGTAAAACAAGGAGGAAAATATATAAATTATAGTACATACAGCTGTAATTTTGGTTGGTTCACCCACAAAGGAAATGTGCCAGATAGTTCATTGTACGACAAATCTCTGCAGGGAAAATAATGGGGATGTCAAGTATACCTTACATTTACTGGTAACTAATGACATTAATCCTAATTTTATGCATTAAAAACTTTAAACTCTGTTATTGCGGTCAAGTTTTCATATCATACTGGATCCGGTTAAGGTAAAGTTGACACCAATTTCACTGTAGTAAAATGTTATAGAAAATGTTGCATTGATAAGTTCTATAGCTTTTTATTGTATTGGTTAATGCAACATTTTTTATAACCAATGCAATAAAAAACTGTATGAACTTACTACGGTGAAGTTGGTGCCAACTTCACCCTAACCGGGTCCATATTGTTACATCTACTCAATCTCTACATTTGAATAGTTAATTAGGCATATGCTTGAATATATTAGCATACTTCCATTTTACCATACTTCATAACCTTGTGCTGGTCAGGAAAGTGGTCACGACACGTGGAAGGTCCAGAATAAGCCATGAGGTTGTAATAACTCCAGTGGACCAATTAACTTGGAGTGGATCTATGGTAGTACTAGACTTGTATGAAGGAAAAGATAGATTTGAAATGAGACGAAGTCTTCCCAGAACACTAAAGAACCAGGTTTAAGTGGACACAGACCATTCACAGGCTGGGATCAAGCCATCGGAATGGACAAGCTGTTAATGACTAGTCTTAATAAACTCATGGTCACTCCCACAAATTTGTGAAGGACTTTTCCAAGGACTTATGGGGAAAACCCCCTTAAGTACGGGCATTACTAGGGCTACTCCAATACACAAGCTCATGGTGCGGTGCGATCCCCCCTTAGTGATAGAATGGCTGTGGTATGCCCCAAGCTCGTTTTTTAGTTATTTATTTTGGGTCACAAATACTTTATAAGGATATTTGTATTTTCGCGGGCTCTAGCCAGCGTCTGAGAGCACCTGTTGGACCATCTCATACAGGTGCTGGCTTAGACGACGAGCTATTCCAGAGGGTGATGACGCGGGTCTCAGAGACGTATGCGACTTATCCGATATACCGTGATCAGGTACTGCCCAGTCGTGCTCGTTTGCACCAGTTTGCTCAGGATATTGCAGCAAGGGCGACAACAGAGGGTATGGGGATCCCTCTGGAGTAGTTCGTCGTACGTGACGAGGTCTTGCAGATGGTGGTTACCCTCATGACGGAGGCTTTTAGACCGCTACTAACCCAGACCTAGACTCCTCGGGTATTATTTTCATTTAAAGTTGTATATTATGTCTGTTACTTAATTATCATCTAGCTAATTTTTTAAATCTTATGTTTACTAATACATTATATTTTCTATTGTATCAACAGGCTGGAGATGTCGGGCTGGGTGGTGATGATGAGCAGGGGGATGATAGCGATGATTTTCATACACCGAAGCTATTTCCGTCGGAAATAAGTTCCCCTAAATAATGTAGAGGCTGCCACGTGGCCTTATTAATCCCAATGGAAAATTCTGTCGGTATTAATTCCGTGGAATTATACTATTTCCGACGGAAATTCTGTCGAAAATTATTAATTCCGACGGAATTTATTTCCGAAACGGTTGTTTCCGGCCGAATTTTCGACGGAATTTTCCATCGGAAATAGCTATTTTTCTTGTAATGGAGTTGAACCCATTGAGTGCCCTTACTTGAGGAAAGATGTGAATCCCATCTTGATTGTTCTTTACAGACCAATCGTGAGCTTGCTATAGCACTTGACTAGAGCTAAGGATAGAGAGAAGGGGAGTCTTTTTAGACCTCATTGCTGAATCACACAAATGATGGTATTGTTGAGGATATTATAGGTCTCCCCCTTGCGTGATGAAAAGGCACTTAAGTTGGGAGCTTAATTAAGTGGGAAGAAGTGTTTTAAGAAAATGATCCAATGACAAGGACGACATAAAGCCCAATCCTAGACTCGTGAGTCTAGGTTGATAAGTCTGCCTTGAAGAAGGGCACTGTCTTCAAGGGCCACCAAGATATTTCCTTTAAAGGCTACCAAAGTTTCCTCCAAGGGGAGATATATCGGGGTCTGCCCATGAAGGTGTGTCTCTTTGGTATGAGGGTGAGCCGAGAGGGTGGAGGTTGCCGCCATAAGCTGACCAAGCCATCCTCCAAAGGGAAAGTCGTCAGATCAATTAGATTTAGTGGCTGATCAAAAGAATTTGGTTTGGTAGTATGGATGGGGAAGTTAAGCCTAAAGACACTTTGTAGGAGAGGGTGCTTCCCCCATGCATGGGCTAGCAAGACCCCTTCCTAGTGCTAGCAAGATCCTCTAATATACAGGTATGGCATGTGGAATGTCTAGTCACAGAACAAGGGAAAACTTACAAGGATAACGGCTGAAGTGACTACAAGTCCACTGTCAGGGGGCTGCAAAGCAGTATGACTGCATGGGCTGCTTCGGCACCAACAAGTGCCTCCTGTCACAAAAAGGGAATGACCAACATTTAATACTGGCCACCTACCCTTTGTACTAGCTGGAAGCTATTATAAAAGGAGGATTTGCCCCTCATTAATGGGGTTCCTCTCTCTCTCTCTCTCTCTAATATCTCCCTCTAATCTCTTGTTCAGGAAGGAATGAGCTACTGCCACACACCATGTGTGACTTCGTGGGAGTGCCTCATCCTTGCCCTTCAACCAGCCAATCATCCATAGCGCTGGCATGTGCCTTTGATAGGCCCTGCATGCACAACACTTGTGATTTCACACCCATATGCATTGTGCACTCTTTTATGACTAGCTGCTTACTCCAGTCCATTCCCAGGGCTTACTCTTGAGGATAGTTGCCCTCCAGCCTAGACTTTGAGTGCTTAGAAAAATAGTACGAAGAATAACAACTAGATTGTGATTTAATTATTTAAGGAGTACATTGCTCTTCTATCTTATAGAAGCATGAATCAGGGGCCCTCAAATCATTCAGCTTGTAAATTCTTCCATACATAGTGTACGTTAGAGATCATAAAGAACCTTAATGCTACATTTAGTATGATGGGGCAGGGAGGGTGGAGAAGTGGAGGAATAAGAGGAATTTTATTTTGTTTGGTACGAGGGAAAACTTGATGTAAAGGAGAAGTGGAGGTATAGATAGAGGAATTTTATTTTGTTTGGTAGGAGGGAAAACTTGATGTAAAGGAGAAGTGTAAGGATATGTTTTATATCTGGGCCCCCATTTTTTTAATCATCCCAAAATGGCTGGAAAAACAAGAATAAAGGGGAAGATTTTGAGGCCGGGATCTCAATATAAATATATAGCCTTCATAAATATTGTTATTTAATATGCATATCTAGATAATAAGGTTATGGGTGAAATATACCGCTTGCTAATCTTTCCTTCTTTCTATGCTACCAACAAAACAAAGGAGAGTGATGTCATTCCTATTTTTTCATCCTTTCCTTCACACTATATATACCAAACAGTTTAATGGAAAGACGCCTTTTTTCCACAAGGAAGAAAGTTCATCAATCCATCATTTTGCTTTCATTAGTTTTCTTCCCAAAGTTTTTCGAGACTAGTCGTATAAAGATGTTGTCCAATGCGTATAAAAATTCTAGTATTGCAAATGAGTCCATGGGTTATTTTAGCATAATACAAAACTTGACATTGAGTTTTCTCCAACTACGAAAGAATAATAGGGATGACAAGTCAAAACCCAAAGTAGAAAAATCAATTTGTCCATTTATGAAGCAATCGTCGTGGAGAATTTTCAGGTGATTGATTTATCTATTTATGGATCAATCATCGTGGAGGATTTTCAGGTGATTGATTTAACTATTTATTGATTTAATTAGTCACGGTATTTTTGTGTTTACTAGGGTTTTGTTCCCTTTAAATATCTGTGCAATCCCAAAGACTCATTGCATACATCATTATTATTAAGAGAATTGATCATTCATAATTATCATTTGTTGTGGACGCGTGTGATCTTTGTGAAGTGATCTCAAAACACTTTGTGGAGCTGCCAATTTCCTTGTGGGGATACTCAAAAATCTATCTTTGTCATATATAAACTTGTTGTCCAACATCATTTTGGTATCAGAGCCCTAGGTCTTTCTATTTATTTCTTAATTTTGGTAGATCTTGAGTTTGAAGAAGAAAAAAGTCACTGCCGGAATTACTGTTCATTGCAAAATTATTGTTCATCATGCTCTATTGTTCAAAAACTAAAAAGGCCGGAAAAGAGAATTTCCAGATTTGGGTGTGATTCCCAAGCACCATATTCACCACTGCAACAAAACATCCCAATCAACAAAACAACCAGATTGGTAATTCTCAGCCTTATTGCAGTTCATCATCAAGTAGCAAACACCTTAATCCTAACTCCATCGTATAAATCTATCAGCTGAAGTCATATACGATGGTTGCTCCTTAAATAGATAATTTAATCAAATGAAAATCCTCCATGATGATTCCTCCTTAAATAGATAGTTCAATTTCTTCTTTGACTCTTAACTTGTCGTCCTCATCATTCTAAAAATAATGTGGGACAACAATTTTGAGACAAGAAAATAAAGAATAGAAAATAATGCCTACCCCACAGAGAATTGACCACCTCGCACTCCCGCAAAAAGATCACTCGTGTCCACACACAAAAAATAATTCTGAATAATCAGTTTTCTCAATAATGTAACGAGCTTGTGGGGTTAGACGGGTTTATAGGGAACAAAACCCTACTAAAGATAAAAATACCCTAACTAATTAAATTCATAAATAGAAAAATTAATCAGCCGAAAATCCTACATTGCGCTATAAATAGATTAATCAATTTCTACTTTAACTCTATTTGTCGTCCTCATCACCATGCACAGTGTGTGGCCATCAATCGCACACCTGCTTCTTAGCCATCCCCACACCCCCACTCACAAACGCATATATAAATATATAATACACACACACACACACTATTTGGGTGAATGAATCTTACACCGTCCATCTATATTGTAAACGGATGCAATTTAACAAAACTTAAATGCATTTGCTAGGAGATCTAGTAGATGTACAAGAACTCCGAGCAGATTAGTGAACATCCAAATTTGCCCTTAAATCATTGATTGCTTTATAACCTTTGCCAAAAGATTTAGCAGATCCCCCAGAAGTTCTGGCACTAGACTGGTGTTATATAATTAGTATCAATATGCTAGAAACTTATTTGTGTTTGCCCTATCTATATCTTTCTTTGCCCTAGTTCATGATCACACGCAGCCAACCCATCAAAATCAATTGAAAACATTAACAAAGAATCTAGGGCTCAATAACATGTCTCGCACCTTTGGAGAAATAAAGATCATTATCTGAAATTAGACTTGCACAAATTTTTAAGAAGCATAAACTAAAGAAAAGAATAAGCCATCGAAATGATGAAGCTAATTACTTAGTACCACCAACTTCATACAGTTAAATAGATCCAACAATAGTCAAGTAAGATAGATGTACTAACATATTAAGGAGTGATGCACTCTTTTGCGTGGGCAGGATGCCTGCTAACTTATTGTTTCCAAGAAACCTGAGGATAAAAATAGAAATAGCAATAACAATAGAAGAAAGAAAAAAACAGTAAATGCTTAAATGCAACATCAATTATTATCCTGAGAGGTCCATTCTAAATGGACAGAACCATTGCATGAAAATAGCATTATTGATTAATCAAAGTTCAAGCAATGTAATACTAAGAAAGAGCAAGAGATAGATGTTTATTACAAGTAAGAAAGTGAACTCATATTGAACAGGGAGTTTGGAATCTGTCCAGTTAAATTGTTGAAGCTCAAATCTCTGGGGAAAAAAAGAAGGAAAAAAAAAACCATGATTGTAGGATAAATAAAGCAACATTTGTTGGCGGATAATATCAAAAATAAATAAATAACACGAAGAAAAATATAGTGTTCGTGGAATGGTTAAAGATGTTTGTGGTGTGGTTTACTTTCATGTTTAAGATTTCCAATTAGCAAATATAAGCTTTAAATGCACAGAACACTGTCCAACTTTAACTTTGAACTTTCGGGCCACAACTTGAATAAGAAGAATCAACCACTAACAAGAATATCTTACAGGTGAGTCAAATTTTGATACTTTCCAATGTTGAAAGGGATAGAACCAGAAATATTGTTATTCCGCAAAATTCTGGAGAAGAAAAAGAAAAAAAAAAGAATGTCAGAGTAGACCTTTTAGAGGAGCAACTGGGAAGTTGGGAAGAAATTAAGCAGCAACCATAGTGAATATCATTTACGTTAGGAACTACAACCAAATTTTCTTACAGTATTCGCAAAGACTTCATTTTTGTAATGAATTCCAGTGAAGAGCTCCCGTAAGATAAATCACTTATTCTCCTACACGAACATTTCAAAAAGATAGTATCATCAACCATATAAGGGGAAGCAGAACCTACAAATAAATTTCCAAAATAAAAAAAAAATGAAAGAGCTAGCACTCACAAGTCTGTCACTGAGGTCAAGTTGGAAAATATATTTGGTATGGGACCTTCAAAAGAGTTCCCTTGAAAACGCCTTAAGAAACAACAACACATAGCTTAACACCGAGTATACCATACTACTAAATACAACAAAAATACATTCTATATTGTTCATATGGCAAAGGCACTTCCAACAAGTTTATAGATTAAACTTAAATTTGTTAAATTCCAGTATAATTTAACTAAAATGAATGCAGTGTATAAGATGATTGTCTTACAGGTGTTCAAGGTATGACCAATTCCCAATGAAATCGGGTATCCTGCCTGTGAGTTTGGTGTCAGAAGCCCACCTGAGATCCCCAAAAGTTCCTCTCAGTGATTTATATGAAAGAGAACATATCATTAGAAAATAATAGTTATCTTAATTCTGTTCAGCCTTTGTTAAGAAATATGTCTGAAAGATCTTACACTATGCGCAGGTTTTGTAGATTAGCAAATGTTGGAGGTATCCCACCACTTACTCCGGAACTAAAAACATACCTGACAAGGTGAACAATGTTAATGAATACAATGCTACAATGCATTTTTTTCCTGACGCTAGTTATAATTCAAAATTTTCTCTTACTGAAAAATAAAGGGTGACAATTAGTTATGGCAAGCCACCATATGGATGGAAGGCTAAACAAGAGTGAACCACCTCAAGATCAGTGGAAAGCAAGCACTGGAAAGAGATAAATATAAATGACAGAATTTTATACTTAAGGCCTTGACAATGACTTGTTAAAGAGGGGTCTTTTATGTTTGGCAGAAGATATTTCCAGACTTCATACCCATGTGTATACATACATGAGTATTAGAGTATATTATTATTATTATTATTATTATTATTATTATTATTATTATTTGGTGCCCACACATACTTGGTCACTACTAAGATAGTAGCCTATATATAAGGCTTTAGTACTCTTGTAATAAAACAACAACACTATTCAATGCATCTATTTTATCTTTAACATGGTATCAGAGCTAGTTTGATCTTGAGAGGCCCACTAGAAGTCTTGCTTCCGCCGCCGGCAGCACATAGGCGGCAACAGGTATCTTTTCTTCTTGCAATTCTTTTTTCTGTTTTTTTTAGTGAAAACAAAATAAAAATCCATGGTGGTTTGTTTTTGTGGTGAAAAAAAAAATGGTTTGTCCTTAGTAGTTATTTCTCTGGTTGAATATGCATGTAAATGGATGGTTGATTGGAAAGTAAGGATTACATGGGGCGGAGATTTCAGGAAGGCAAGGAGTCCTTCATAGTTGTTTTTGAAGGATAGAGAGTCCTACACATTTGTTATGCGAGACGAGTATTCTCCGTGCCAGCACATGCTATCCTTGGAAAGTGGATGTGTGAAGTTATATACCGAGGGTGAGAAATCTAACTTCGGATGTAAAAACAATCAATCTTTTTTCTATACAAATTGAAGAGGACCTCAATCTTCGTGGTTGGTTTGAGACTTTTACTTTTAAGACTATGTTATGTAACAAGTTGTAAGCGACAAAGGGTAAGGGTAAGCTCTCTGCTCTATTTACTTGCAATGCTATGCCTATGAAAGTTGGCAAACTCTTCTATTAACCTTAGACTTGTTACGTTGTTCGACTGAACTCGTTGGCTCCGCGTCCACCGAAAGTCGGTAACCTTAGTTACCGTCAGCATTTGGTACTCTCTCAATTAGTTCACTGTGATATAAGACTTCCAACTTGAGGGGCAGCATTAGAGTATATTATTATTAAGTAAGGAGTCCTTCATAGTTGTTTTTGAGTCTTTTATTTTTTTATGTAACAAGTTGTAAGTCGTGATACAAGACTTCTAACTTGAGGGGGAGTATTAGAGTATATTATTATTATTAATTGGTCACTAAGTATACTTGGTGCCCACACATACTTGGTCACTACTCAACTAGTAGCCTATATATAAAACTTTAGTACTCTTGTAATAAAACAACAACACTGTTCAATACATCTAATTTATCTCTAACATTGAGAATACAATAAAAGTATAAAACCCATGGGAAAATGATGATCATGAATTAGGAGACATTAATCGATGTAATAAGTCATAAGACGAAAAAGGATAGCAAAAGTGTTATCCAGTTCACATGTATCAAATTTTAAGGTCAAACATACACCTTAACATTCTAATTTATGATCCTTTCCAACCTTGTATCTCACACTGACCTTTTTATTTATCGCCGTTTGAGGGAAATGAGAATTTTCCTTATGTTTTAGTAGAAAACTAAGTTATTCAATTCATAAATTATTGAATATATTGAAGTTGATCAGGTAAATGGAAAATATTACTTTCTAAACTAATATGTTGCAAGTAACACTGAATATTATTACTGCTCTACGTAGCAAGTAGATCCTACAAATCAAAGAATATGATCCCACAAGGCAATAGCAAATAAAATGGAAAGAAATAAGCAAAACTAACTATCCTAACTTGATTCTATTCAGTTCAGAGTTCATTAGAACTTTTTTTCATGATTTGAGCTTGATACTCATTGGTGAAAGTTAATGAAATTAATAGAAATTTGATCTGGTAGAACTACGTGTAAAAAGTTTAAACACAGTGTATATTGTACTAAAAGTAAGATGACTGGTATTGTTGCCTGTCATGCAATTGTAGTGTGCAATAACAGTCCATATCACAAGTGAAAATTCCTACTCACCCCCTGTAACTCTAGCTTTATGTAAAGATTTGGACTGATTTCTCAAACCATGTGAGAGTATCACTTTTTATAGAGATTAAAAAAGCACTTACAGTTGTTCTAACTTTGTTAAACTCCCGAGCTCGGAAGGCAGAGGGCCAGTAAAGTTATTTTCACCAAAAGACCTGCAATATTAACAAGAAAGACACACTTCAAGAGCGCACACAAAACACCCTCAACAAATTGCCTCTGTAAGACATAAATAGTTGAAAAATATGTAGACTACATACAATGATATCAAGTTGGTAAGTTTCCCTAGTTCCTTTGGAAGCTCCCCTGATAGTGCATTGGCAGCCAAGCTCCTAAAGACATCAAATTTAGTATCAGCATGCTAAAAAAGTATCTTAAACACATGAGTTATCAATCAAAAGAAGATGGGCATACAGGTACTGCATGTTAACTAAATTGCCAATTGATGAAGGCAGGGGACCACTGAAGTAATTTTGGGCCAAATTCCTGCAATATATATAGGAGAAAGTTCAGAAACATTTACAGAAGAAAAAAAATGCCTATGGGCCTGGTGGAATATACGCAACCATTTATAAAATCTGATATGTTGTTCTGCATCATAGTCTATGCCCTACAAACTGTAGCTGACTAACAGACTAGAAGTAGTAAAAGAAATCTTCAACGCCTTTAACTAAATATTATCAACTTGGGACTTAGGAACCATACAGATTGATGAGGAAAGTCAAATTCCATAGCTCATCTGGCATGACACCTACAGCATCCAACGCATAAACCTTCCTGCCCAAAGAAAGAAAAAACACTAAAAGCTTGCAAGCCACAAGTGAAATCTTGGCAAAATAAGGGTGATCGAGAAATTAAATATGGTTTGAAACTATACAAAGGAATTTATAAATGTGAATGTAAGAGTATTGCTTAATGAAGTAAAACCAGGACCAAGAAAGCTTCAAACCTAGACATGGATCTATCTAGAACGTAACATGCTCTAAAAGGTCATCCATAGATTTGCGTCAATAATAAGTTATGTAACGTGCTATTAAGTATCAATCATACATAGAAGTGGGTCAATACCAACTCCAAGAATGCAACATGCTCTAACTAACAAATTGACCAGGTCAAAGGTTGTCTAAAATTCATTTAGGCTCAACAATAGAAAGGATACTTTTTCATGTTTCAAAAATTTAGAGAACTACCATACAAACATTTAGGAGAAGTTACTAATCTCTTACTGACCAAATGAGATCTAATGGTGGTGCCATGATAACAGGAGGGAAGTAAGTCGGACTAAGCATATTGTTGCTCAACTAACTATATTAAGCATACATAAATCAAACCAGTTTCATAAGTGAGAGTCTTATATTTTTTTTAATTCTTTTTTTTTTTTTTTGATCAAAGAAGATATTTTATTAATAGAAAAGAAATAATACAATAAATGGGGGAACAAGAATTCCACACTCAGCAAACTAAAAAACAGTCACATAGATACCTCTAAAAAACCCATAGCAGAAGCCCAAAGAGATACAAGAAAAATAATCCTATCATTCAATAGCTTAAAGATAAGCAATTTTCTCTAAACAATATAACATTACGCTCATTCCAAATTCCCCACAAAATAGAAAATAAGGCACACTTTCAAAAAATTTAGCATCCCTCTTACTTCCAAATTTTCGAAAATGAATTAGGAACATATCTGCCACCAAAGCAGGATACACTCACTCCTCTCCTAGCACTCCAAAGATAGAGCCCCATAATCCCTAAGCAACAGGACAATGCATAAATAAATGAGCATGTCTCTCACTCTAGATGCCCATAAAACAAATGTCCGAGGATAGGCCTGAAAAAGACCATTGTAAAACCAGAGACCACACAAAAGCCTTGACTTTGGAAGAGACCTTGGCTTTCCAAATGTTCGAAGCCAATGAAAATTGATTAGGAACGACAGAATGAGTCAAAAAAGAGGATTAACTCTTACAAGAAAAGGAACTAGTTAGATCTAAAGTCCAGCTGCGCTTATCAGATGATAAACATAAATGACCCGAATCAAGCAAGAATAGCAGAGATTTCATATCATTAAACTCCAAATCCATGAGATTCCTGAAGAAATGAAAATCCCAAGAAAATGAGTTCACATCATGTTTTATGAAGTTAGAAATGAAAGCATCATTTAGTGAAGAAATGAGATACACACGATTAAAAGCAAGAGAAAAGTGGTTATCTCCTAACCAAGAATCCTCCCAGAATCGAATTCAATAACCATCCCCAACTCCAGATCTCAAAAGACGAATAAATGAAGAATAACCTTGGGAGATGAATTTCCAAGAGATTGCATGAGTAACATAAGTCCCGAACCTAGCATCCCACGAATGTATACCAAACTTGCTCCTAATAACCTTGTGCCAAAGAGAATGAGGTTCCAAAGGAAATATCCAAAGCTATTTACCAACCAAAGCAACATTCTTAATGACCAAATTACCCAACCCAAAAATCCCCTCTTGCTCAGATAGAGACATCATTTTTCATTTAACCAAATGATCTTTTCTCTTATCACTAGCTCCCAACCAAAGAAAATCTCTCATTAATTTCTCTATCATGTCAACTACACTAATTGGGATCCTAAATAGAGAAAGATAATATAGGGGTTACTAGACAAGAAAGCCTGAATCAAAGTAATCCTACCCCTTAAGAAAAAATACGCGCCTTGCACCTTATTTAAACGTTAAGCCACTCTCTCAATTACCGGGTCCCAAAATGCAACTGACCTAGGATTCCCATCAAACGAAACCCCAAGATAAGTAAGCAGGAAACCCTCAATTCTACAACTAGCCAGATACGAATACACTAGAAGCTCCCCTATATCCATGTTGATCCAACAACATTTAGACAAACTAACCCTTGTACTAGAAACAACCTCAAAAACGTGAAACATTTGTAAAACTTTGGAGCCCGTCTGAAAGAAAGATAATATTATCATCAACAAATTGGAGGTGAGAAACCCTCACCTCCTCGCCCCCAACTACACAATCCGCGAGGATATCACACTCCTCTCCCTAACTAAGATTTGCATAAGACGCGCTTTTAAACAAATTTATTTTTTATTTTTATGATTTTTTTTCCAGTTTTAAACTTTGAAGACTAAAATTTATTATTAAAAAAATTATTGACGAAAATTACATTATATTTGTCACATGCAAACCTTAAATTTTGCAGGGAAAAAAAACAGAAAACATTTAACTCTCATTTCCTGACAGAGGTAGTATTATTTATATGATTAATAAAACTAAAAATCGTATACATGAAACTTAAGAGACGGAGTGGTAGACATAAAGAGAAAAGGGTATAGATTTATATTAGTTAAGTTAGTGCTAAGAGAGGAAATAGTTAATGCTATTAGTGAATGCGCCCCTCAGGTAGGTTTAGATGAGTCTCTCAAACGAGAGTTTTGGGGTGGGTTAGATGATGTTGTCCAGGTAGTAAAGCAAGGAGAAAAGTTATAAATAGGCAGAGATTTTAATAGGCATGTAGGTGCACTAGGGAAAACTAGGCGAGGGACCATGACAGATTTGGGTATTGGGGAGAGTAATGAAGTTGGGGAAAATATCATCGACTTTGTTATAGCATATCATTTTATGATAACAATTACATTATTCAAGAAGTGAGAGTCGCAACGAATTACTTTTACTAGTGGTCAAAATAAAAGTCAAATAGACTATTTTCTTACGTGGTCTGACAATAGAAGTATTTGTAAAGACTGTAAGGAGTAAAGTCATCCCTAGGAAGTGGGAAGTGTGTTACTACACAACTAGAATTAATGGATTAAGAGGTGGAACCTAAAAGGAAAGAAACTAGATAGATTTGTGGATAGTTTGACCATGGAATCTAGATGTCGGATCAAATGTTATGTCGGGTAAGACGGCTAGTTACATTAAGAGGGTAGCTTTAGAAGTAGAAGGAGAGTCCAAAGGAGGTAATTATCCATCAAAAGATACTTGATGGTGGAATGAGGAGGTACAAAAGGCAATTAGAAGTAAAATGAATCCAATTAAAGCCTTTTAAGTGTCGAAACGATGAGAACTACGAGAAGTATAGTGAAGACAAGAAAGAAGTGAAGAAGGTTGTGAGGGATCCTAGAGGTATGGTTTACGAAGCTTATACCAACAACGACGACTAGGCACGAGACAAGGAGAGAAAGATACATATAAGCTAGCTAAATTAAGGGAAAATCAAGGTAGAGATCTAATTCAAGTTGGGTGCATTAAGGATGAGGACCAAAAACTCCTCGTGAGGGAGTATGCGGTCAAAGGGAGATGGAGGAGTTATTTTGATAAGCTATTCAATAGAAGGTAGACCAAAAGTATTGAAGAACTTGATGGCTCTTTTGATGATGCCAATAGACGGGTCATTCGTAAATCCAAAAATCAGAAGTCAAAATTGCTCTTGAAAAGATAAGATAGGCAAAGCAATGAGACCCGACAATATCCCCATTGAGGTTTAGAGGTGTTTGGGAAATATTGGTATAAGTTGATTAACTAAATTGTTTAATAAGATCTTTCGATGTAAGAAGATGCTTGATAAGTTGAGAGGTAGTATATTGATACCTATCTTCAAGAATAATGGAAATATTCAAAATTGTTCTAATTATCGAGGCATCAAGCTCATGAGCCATACAATGAAGAGAGCCATAAAACATAGGTTAGGGGAAGAGACAATGATCTTTGAAAACCAATTCAGATTTATGCCTAGAAGATCCACAATGGAAGCAACTCATTTGCTTAGGAGGTTAGTAGAGATATAAGGAGAAGAAGACGGATCTTCACATAGTTTTCACTTTCCATCGACCTAGAGAAGGCTTATGACCGGGTCCCTCAACGAGTCCTTTGTTAGGTTTTTGAGAAGAAGGGTGTACCTACCAAATATGTCAATATAGTCAATGATATGTATGAGGGCTCATGGACTAGTGTGAGGACCGTTCATGGGAGCTTCCACGGAATTTTCAATCACAATAGGACTTACATCAAAGGGCAGCATTAAGCCCATATTTGTTTACATTAATCCTGAAATTTCTTAGTTCTTACACAAAGCATACAAGACCTAGTATCGCGGTGTATGCTCTTAGCGGACAACATAGTCTTCATAGACAAGACTAGCACAAGATTTAATGATAAGTTAGAGTTGAAGCGAGATACCATAGAATCGAAGAAAGGCTTTAGACTTAGTAGAATCAAGACATAACATATGGAATGTGCTTTTAGCCAAGATAAGAGGAGGGAAGCGGGAATTTTGTATATAGATGGGAACAAGGTGCCAAAGAAGAGCACATTCCATACCTTGGTTCTATTATTGATAGAGAATGAAAGATTGACGAGGCCATTAACCATAGAATTAAAGTGGATGGCTAAAAATAAAAAGGTACCTCTGGGGTATTATGTGATAGACAGATCCCCACTAAATTGAAGGGGAAGCTTTATAGAACCGCAGCGAGGCCAGCAACTCTATGCCTCTATGGTTCAAAATTTTGGGTTGTAAAGAAACAACATACCCACAAAAAGAGTTTAGTGAAAAATGTGCATTCAAAGATGGATCTACGGCCACACAAGAAAGTATAAAATACAAAATGAAGATATTCGTAGGAAGGTGAAGGTGGCACCGATCAAAGAGAAGATGAGAGAGAATAGGCTGAGATGGATATGTGTGCAAGAGATGTCATGGGACAAGGCAATTTTGTGTAGCTGATCCCAACTAATTTGGGAATAAGGCTTTGTTGAGTTGAGTTTGTACTATTAAATGATTATTATCCCAGAAACGTTAAATAAGTTCTAGACTCTGTCAAATTGTTATTAAATCGTCTACACGGGCATCTCTAGACAGGATTTATCTTCAAAACTACTCTATAACAACCAAAGATTAATTTGATCATCTTTTCATCCTTCTTTTAGTAAGTAATGGCATTATATTATATAGCTTAATCTCATCTAATAGTGACATACTAGTTCAATTGTATATGAATGAGCACCAACTAGCCGATAACATGTTTTCAAAGTCAATTTGCAAAATCCTAAATTTTAAGATCCATATAATTCAAGTAAGCTTTGAAAATGTTAGAGGTTTATTCTATGATTATTTTAGAATCATGCTTATAGGTGCCATCAATGATAGCATGATAACAGGAGTGATCAGTGGTAGCATGATTATAGGAGTGATTAGTGAATCACTAATTGATTTACTTTCCATGTTTTGCTTTAACTCTTAGCCTATATAAAGGCTATCTATTGTACACTTCATGATACGGAATATTATTATCTTTTAGCATTCACAGGAAACAATAAGCTTAGTAATCTTTTATATAGTTTAAATAGTATGATTGCCTTGACTATAATTAAACGAATTCAAATAAATTTTGAGTATTAGGATTTCATAAATTGACTACAAAAATTCAGGGTAGAGTTTTACAAATAAGGCCAAAAAATTACCTCTCGGACCATATATCAAACAGTTGAGGTACATGAAATGAGCAATGGCATGTGATCACATATTCTTTTTGAGCTTAAATTAAACAACCCATATACTAATTCTGAGCATGGCATATAATTACAGACATAAGAACTTAGTGTAGCAGTTGTTGAATGAATGAATGAATGACTTACAGTTGAGTAATATGGCAAGTAGAGCCCTTGTTGTAATAGCAATCGCATTTGATGCCTGGGTTATAGGTGTCTTTATCTAGGTTGGTTGAGTCCTTGGCAGCTCCACTACATGGGTCTCCGCTTATGTTCCATCCATTTGATACAGACTTTGATGAAGGAATCCCCCATTTTTGGAAAATGGAATTCAAGGCTCTCACTGCAATCACAAGTGATTACAACGTGTGAGTGTCCTTTCATAATTGGACGGATACAAAATAATTTGCACTAAAGGTTAGGGTGTAAATTGTTTAAGCCCTCAAAGTTTAGGCTGCTTTTAATAAAAATATAGTTTGAGCTAAGAATCTAATTTGTTCAGCATTTATGGAAGAGGAGGAGGGGAGCACGGAATAATTTTTCATCAGCCAGATTCTCCCTAAACTTTATGTTCAAATAAAATAATAATAATAATTAAAGCAATGTCCTAAATTCGCAAGTCCTAATATGCTGACATAATCATAATTAAAGTAATGTCCTAATATGCTGACATAATCATAATTCGCAAGTCCTAATATGCTAACAAGAATGCTTAATTAGCCTCGATAAACAATATATAAAAGGAAAATGATATAACTCTGTACGATAAATATCAAATAAATTAGGATAAAATTATTTTTAATTTTTATTTATTCTATATTTACACATACATCACAGTTATAATTAAGTTAAAAACTTTATCAATACTAACACAACTCTATATAAAAACATAAGACTTCCTTCTTTCTTCTTTTTTGGTGCAATGGATGCCTAATTAGGTAAGAGTTCATACAATCATCAGTTAATAATGCTAAGATATTAAAGGGAAATTCCTCACTATAATTTATTACTATATAATGCTAGATATATAAAGGGAAATTCCTCACCACACATCCCATTCGTTGATCAAGCTAACAGCTTTTTTCGAGCCTGTATCAACTTTCAAATAAAGTGTTTGTATATCTCAAGCTATGTTCAGTCCCTCTCGAATGGCCCACAATTTCGCTGGAAGGACAGAGCACGTGCCAACTGTTCCATGAAAGCCAATAATCCAAACACTTTCACGGATCCTCAGTCCCATCTTATATCCTACCTTTCTTTTACAAAAATAATTTTATTATAAAAGAGTTTTATTTAATGGAAAAAATCAACTTTTAGTACATGTATTTAGATTCCATTTACAAGTTGATATCCAAACTAAAAAAAGTAACAAACTAATGTGTGTACTGTAAGACCCCGAATTTTATGAAATATAAAATTTAATTTTTTCATATATATATATTTTTTCATAAAACAGTAAGTGGTTAAATTGGCAAAGTTAAAAGTTAAGGATGTTCCGTGCAAATTATACCTTGTTGGACAATATTCTTTTTGTCGGGGAATATTCGTTTTGTCGGGGAATATTCGTTTTGCCCATACGACGGCGCAATATAATATTCGTTTCGTACGACGGCGCAGAAATAACTAATTATTGGTGGAACCCACAACGGAATATTTGTCGGATATAGAAAACGACAGAAGTAACCTTTTTAAATAAAAATAGTCAGCGGTGTTAACTGTTAAAATACCGGTGATAAAAGAATAGTAGCATACGGTAGTTTATGATATTTTCTGTAGCACACGGTACTCTACAGTAGCACACGGTATTGCGCAGTGTCTTATATTATTGATCTGATAATTGACACCGTAACTGTTGCACATCATTTCATCAATAATTATCGCTACATAATATTTTATGTTATCAATTCAATAATTGTTGTTACACAGTATTTTGCATTATTGATTTAATAATTATCATTACACTGTATTTCATATCATTGAATCAATAATTGTTGATGCACTGTAGTTAAAAATTATTGAACCTAATAATTGGCATAGTAGTTGTTGCATTATTATGAATTATTACTATGGTAGTATTATTTGGTAATTTGATTATTATAATATATTCATAAAGTTGTTTGTTTTATTAGACAATATAATATATAAAGTTGTTTGTTTTATTAGACAATATAATATATAAAGTTATTTGTTTTATTATGAATATTATAATAAGATTTTGTTTTATATGAAAATATATTTTACAGAAAACGTGCTGAACGAATTCAGCACTGACGTGCTGAACGAATTCAGCATTGGTGTGCTTCACCTACCGCGCATAGTACCATCTTTTCTCCTATAAATAACTTGCTCAGCTGAATAGAAAAATCACACTTAAAACATAAATTTTTCTATAAGAATTTTATGAGTTTTCTCTGAGAATAGTAAGGTTATTTTGAGTGTTTGAAGGCCAAAAGGAGTGCAAGAATTTTTCAAGTAAGTCTTTTATTAAAGAGTAGTAATTTCATAAATTCCTATTTTTCACGGTATTCACAAATCTTCCTTTAGAAGACTCTTCTTTGAGAAGATTCATTTTTAAAAGCTTTCTTTGAAAGATTTATTTTGGAATATTACTTTAAAAACTATTTTAAAGTTGTTATATTATACTACAAAAATTATGTTAAATATATATAATTTTGATAATTCATATTATACGAGTTATTATACACTTTAAAATTTATATGTGGTAATTACTAATTTTATTATAAATATATAGGTTGATCAACCTCATTTAAATCAATATCCAGTCACGTGTTAAGGTAAGGAATATTATTCTTTTCACACTCTTAAATTTACTGTGGTAAGGAATATCATCTTCTTTCATATTCTAAATTACTACGGTAAGGAGTATCATTCTTTTCATCATCATAAATGGATATTATTTTCTTTCTTACTTGAAGGGATTATCATTCTTTGATTCTCGAAAATAATATCGTTTCTTTCTTGTGTCATTTACTTTCATGTATTAAATTGTGGGAATAACCTTACGGCGCAGTTTACCGCCTGTTGGTGAATAACCTTTTGTATTCATTCTTTATTAATCTTTGAGAATAACCTTACGGTGCGGATTATCGCCTGTTTGGTGAATAATTCTTCTTATTCAAATTGATGGGAATAACCTTACGGCGCGGATTATCGCCTGTTTGGTGAATAACTCTTCGTATTCAAATTGATGGGAATAACCTTACGGCGCGGATTATCGCATGTTTGGTGAATAACTATTCGTATTCAAATTGATGGGAATAACCTTACGGCGCGGATTACCGCCTGTTGGGAAATAACCCTTTTTATTTGTCTCGTGTGGAAATAATTTGTCTACACGAATTATCACATGACACTTTTATTCCATATTCGTAAGTGATATCATTTTCCTTTATACTCATAAGGGATACCATCTTTTTCATCTTCCATTATTCAAAATTACTATGGTAAGGGATATTAATTTCCTTCACCTTTTGTTAATCAAACCTGCTACGGTAAGGGATATTATTTTCTTTCATACACCTAAATCGAAACTTATTATGGAACTATTGCTTCTATAATTCCTGAAAATATTATACGTTCCATAATAGTTGAATTTCATTATTTCAACTGAACCTTCCTATTTTCTGAACATTTATATCGAACTGTAATCGTTATTCTGAACTGTGGATCTTGAATATCATTTTTAAATTTCACTCCACATCATGTTGGCAATTTGGACATTATTTGAATCTGCACAAAGTAAACTTCCGATACTTATTGTTTATCCTGTTCTTCTGTTCATCATTTGTATCACTGTTATTTGTATTAATCATCAAGAATCAAGCTGTTGTGAATATCTGTGGCCGGGGGCACAGATGTGATATAATTGTTGAACAGATGATAGGTTAAAGGCGATATACTAGGTTAAAGGCGATACATCTGTTCGGTGTTTTTTATGACACGTGGTGAATGTTCTCTTTGGCCCTTAGTGCAAAGATGAACTGTTGGTTGGTATGATTATGACCAAAGGCTGAATCTGGTATAATCATGACCGTTGGTGTTATATTGAATGTCTTTGGCCCGTAGTGCAAAGACGAACTGTTGATCTGCATGATTATGACCAGGAACTGTGAAGTTGTATTATCTTGACTAATGGTATTTCAGATGATAAAAGTTGATGATATTTTTACTAAAAAGAGAAGCAAGTGGACATTATGGTCTGCATTATTCTTCTAATAGATTGCTCATTCCGCTGCTATTATTGATCTGAACATTGTTTAAGAATTTAACTACAGTTTTTGATATAAACCTTCTAGTCTATTGTATTCTATCAAGAGCTCAACTGTTGAAGACTAATGATAATTTATTCGTCATTATCTTAGTCATGATATTCTTTATTGGGCTATTTGAGCTCACCCTTTCTTTTCGTTCCATTGTTTTTCAACAGGAGATGAGAACGTAACGGGGTCTAGCCGGGGAATGGAGTGAGAGTGCGGGAATAGCTATCATAGTCTTCACGTGTTATAAAATAGTGTGGCAATAATAGTGAAGACTTAGTTGTGTTGTATTATCCACTGTATTGTTGTACGTTGTATTTCATTGTAATAATTTTGTTGTAGTCTTTTGACGACTCAAGTTTGGGCTGTGTGAGCCTAGATTTGGGGGTGTCACATGTACAAAAAAAAATTTACAAGCAAGTTATTGTACTTGAATTTTTATGTAAAATAGTTAAATTTGACTAACAAATATGACGAAAAAGTCTTACTACACTAACGATCTTACGTGGATAATGACATTTGTATCTGGGATCCATCAGAAGTCGAAATTGGAGGGAAAGTTGCATCTTAGTCACGCACGCGGGTCACGTGAGGAGGTTGTAAGAGGCAAAAGAAACAAATTTGGCTTAGCAAACTGAGAATGTTGGAGACAAACACACAGAGATAGAGAGAGAGAGAACACAACACGATTCATCCAAAATAGCAGGTGCGATCCTCCAAAATTAATGGTTTCGACGAGATTAAGTGTTAATTGCATGACAAATTTGAAGTACAACAAGAAGTAAGCATCCAAACCTCTCCCTTTTTGTAGTTTTGAGATTTTAGGGCATTAGGAGCAGGGAATTTGTGTAGAATTTTCCACACGGTTAAAAGGGTAATGTAGAATGACTTAACTTTACGATACTAATATTCAGTATAGAAACGTAGAGTTAAGTCATTCTACGATCTGAGGATTCACTCTACGTTTCTACACTGAAGTCTAGTATCGTAGAGTTAAGTCATTCTACGATCTGAGGATTCACTCTACGATCGTAGAAACGTAGAGTTAAGTCATTCTATGATTTGAGTATTCACTCTACGTTTCACTCTATGATCTGAGGATTCACTCTACGTTTTTTAGGATTCAGTCTACGTTTTTACACTGAAATCTAGTATCATAGAGTTAATTCATTCTACGATCTGAGGATTCACTATACAGTCGCAGAAATGTAGAGTTAAGGCATTCTACGATCTATCTGATGGTGCTCTATTTCATGGTGTTGACAATTATGGTGTCTGATAATTAATACACCCAAGGAATCGCGCCACCCTAAATATTTTATACCGTCTTTCCTTGCCTCCCACATTTGCACAATTGCTCCACAATAGTAACGACTTGGATACTCAAGTTGAATCTATTGATTTAAGCTGCAAGAACTACAATCTTCCTTCGCAATTTCGTTCACGATTCCACTCCAAGACGAGCTCATTCTTTCAATTTGGCACTCAAAAGCCTTATATATATATATGCGAACCAGTAATCAAGAGACAAACCATATTCTTTGTATTTACTAGCATCCTTAATTCTGTGTTTGTAAACTTTTATTTGAGGGGAAGGGAAGAAAAAATAATTAAAATTCCTCCAAATTCCATATTTGTGAGTTTTTTTATGGAGGAAAGAAAGGAATTTGAAAGTAAAATTGATTCAATTTTTGACTCAAAAAAATTTCCTTCAAAAGTGGGAGGATTTTGAGGGATGGGAAAGTGAGAAATTTTATATTACCAAAGATAACATTGTAAAATAAATAATATGACAATTTTGCCCCTCACTAGCATAACTCTCAATATATATACCCCTTTTAACCAACTGGAATTACAAAACACTGCATCTACAACACAAATAGACAAAATGTCCATAGTCGTCCAACTGAAGAATTAACTAAGATAAAGAATTAATTAAGTTTGTCTCTTTTTTTTTTTTATTATTATTCTTTTCTGAAAATGGATGTAATTAAGCTTAACGTGCTTCATAGTTGCCGAAATTTTTAATACTCTTTTGATACTCCATTTAGAGATAATTTATTATTTTTAGATGTTTCAAAAAAATAAAAAAATTTAGAGTAAATTCATGAAGATTATATATATATATATGTAACAAAGCAAGAAAAAGACTAATCAAATATTTCTAATAGATAGACATTATTAAATCATATCATTTCTTATATTTATATATGTAAGGGTAATATAGTAATTGTGTAGTTTAAAAATAAGAATCTTTTCCCTTCCTTTCCCTATTTCTAAACTCACAAACATGAGAAAGTTTAATTAAAATCTCATCTCATCCCTTACTTTCTAAAACTCACAAACATGATAAAAGAAAACTATAATCCCTTCACATCTCATCCCTCCAAACTCGCAAACACAGAGTAAGTATATCTTTACAATTTTAATGCTTCATAGTGTGTTAATCAAATAAATTTTAAGTTTTGATTATTTGTTGCACGTACTTAAGTTTATACTCTCACTGTCCAAGTTTATTTATCATAATTTTTTTTCTTGATTTGTCCAAATCTAGTTGTCCTTTTTCATTTTTAATACTATTTTTGACCTTACTTTTTCAATAATACCCTCATTTAAATTTTTTAAAAAATCATTGAAAACAACATGACATACATTGAAAAAAGTAGCACTATTAACTTTAACATTGGAATCACAATCACATTCTTTTTTTCTCCACTCTCTCTCCTCCATTTTATTGTTCCAAAAAAGAGTTCAGAGGTTAAATAAAACAAAAAAATAATAATAGAGTAATTAAGATGGATAATTTGGAGATAATTTTTTTTTTAATAATAGGCGTGTACTTTCAAACTAAAATAAGTAAAGTTCGACAGAGGGAGTATATAATTCCTTGTTTTGTAAATGTTGTTCATGTCTCAATATGAATAAAAAATTTAAATGAACTAAACATTTTCAAACTAAATCTCAAGGGTCATTCTTAGTTCAAGGGTGCATTTGCGGTAATATATATATTGCCATAGCTGATTATAATTTTTGGATCCTCATATTGTCCGAACTCAACTATTATAATTTTTGGATCCTTATATTGTACGAACTCAACTAAGCATGGCACAAAGCATAAGGCATATTCTCGAGCCCAATGTGCCCAGAGCCTAATAAGGGTGAGCAAAATATCAAAGTTGGGCCCAAAATTGCACAAAAAATTGATCAAATCGCATCAATAAAATCACACGAACAGTTCCAGCATATACGACGGTTTTAAGATGGTTGAAAAATCGCATTTGAGGTTTGGTTTCGATTTTTATGGTCCACCGCACTGCAGAAACTGCATCGCACCAATAATGGCCAAAACGACATTGTTTTGATTTTTTCAAGAATAAATAAATTACATAGTGTTTATTATATTTTTCTCTTTGTTTTTTGTTAGTATAGTATTAACTTCTACAGTTACATATCGTATGACTATTAATTGTAATTTTGAAAACTTTTAATTGTGAATTTTACTTAACTAATGAAGTTTCTTATTGTTTGATTTTCAGTGACATTTTTACAATTATAGAGTTTCATTATAACGTGGATGAAGATGAATAAATTCAATAGTGACGGTGTTCTTATATAAACAATACACTATCTACTTTTAAGTTATAAATAACTATTCGTCATAGTTTTAATTTACTTCTTCTTAAGTAGTTATTCTAATATCTTCTATACACAATCGTCTGCACTTGAAAGTTAGGTGATTCTTTAGGTGTTTGTATTCTTTCAGTCCTATTTTTTTGTATATGTTCAATTGATTTTGAAACCGAAGCCACACCAAATGAAACCGCATCGCATGTTTCAAAATCGCATTGCACCAATCACAAGCGATTTCATGTACAATTTTGAATTTGTTAAACCACATCTAAGCGATTTCATGTGCGGTTTGAGTTTTAAACCATACCAAACCGCACCATGCTCACCCCTAGAGCCTTATGCAGAAGGCGCTACACCATTTGACAAATAATTGGGAAATCAGTTTTGGTACGTTTGGACTCTCATTCAATTAGATTATTTAGAGTTATATTTGGGTTTATTATGAACATAACCGTATCTGAAAATAATGCAAAGATGTGACATAAATATTGGACTATAAATAACGAGGGACCTATGGTATGTATTTTACACACTCTCATAATCCTAAACCTCCTAATTTTGCTATCACCGACTTTACCATCGGAGGCGCATCTAAAGAAAACCCCTCCGCGCATTCATTTGTTTCAGGTTGTTCGAAACACTCAAACCCGGTGGTAGAGGTGGCGAAATATGGCATCATCAAACTCTGTTCATAATAATTTAATTATTTATAAATAATAAGTGAAATAAGTATTTATTCTTTATCAATAGTGTTTTGGTGACTAATTATAATTATAACTATTTGATCCACTCATGTACGGTGGAGATCCTACCTGCTTATTTTCGTAAGGCTCACAGGACCACATGTATTGCCTCGGTCATCTTATATTTTATCATCTAATTTTATCATATCATGATGTTATCCTACTAAATTTGATAAACACTAAACAAGATATATCTTTAAAATTTGTAAATATTGCAAACGGGACTCATTTAATTCCCGATATCAAAATAAGATAAAAGCTAATTTTATTGAAGAAAATATTTAATATAACAATAATACATATGCACTCACATAATGAAAGGGACAGAAATGTAAGTATGCACCTTCATAAGGATCGGTTTTTGGTGTCTGAGCATGAACTACGGCAGCCGGCCAGAAGAAGAAGATGATGATGGTGACAAAATAAAAAACAGCTGCTGGTGATCTTAGTAATCTATTCATTGGGAGGCTTTAAGAGTTGATATAGATAAAAAGTGAATATTCAAGCTACAGAGGCCTCTCTTATATACACACACATACCCTTTCAAATATTGGATCAGGACCCATTTTTTAAAATTAATTTAAAGTATTTTTAAAGTAAAATTAATATTAATTCTTTTTGTTGTAATGATGAATATACCTTTCCCGTTAATTTTTATTTGTCTTTTTAGAGAATAAAATATATTCTTTTTTTATTTGTCTTTTTAGAGAGTAAAATTTATTCATTTTTATTTGTAGTTTGTGAATTTTAAAAAAGTGTTAATGACTTAGTTTACCATATTATCTCTATATTAAATATTAATTTATTTATCTTTCATATTTTTCAATGAATTTTGAAGGGTAATATTGAGAATTTAAACTCATTTTAATCAATAAGACAAAACATTAATTATATTTTTTAATTTTTGTGTTTTTTCCTAAAACGCTAATTAAAAAATAAGAGAATAATAAACTATCTAAAAAGTACTACTTATTCTACAAGAATTAAAATTTAGTATATATAAACAGTATTGAGATTATAAGATTATAACATATCATTAAAATAAATAAGAATACTTTTTGATCTAACACAATTACTTTATTAATGATGATATAATAAAATTAATGGTACCTAAAAAACATGAACCGGGTCCTTAAATTTAACATAGTACTAGTGTTCCACCTCTATTTAACCCGTTGAAAACGCGTCTTGATGACTCGATGTAATGAAGTGGCGGGCGTCGGGAGGAAGTGGAAAAGTAGAATTTTCAAATCCTAGACCATGCTCCCGAGTTTGGTCCACACATTATTGGAAAATGATATACATATAGACAAATATTTAATAAAATAAAATTACGAACAATGTGAAAATATATACGATAAATATGGGATTTTTTAAAATTTTTACTTATCCCATATATATATGTATGTCGCAATTATAATTTAACAGAAAATTTTTGCAATGTATAAGAGGACTCCAAATTATTTTCATAGTAGTAATATTGTGGTGATTAAATAATAATTATAAAATTAAGATATAAAATGATCTGTATAATTATTGTTGAATGTAATTTTTTGACCCAATTTTTTTTAATAAACTTAACAATTTTTTTGATTTAATTATTGTTAGCTATTTATGGTTTGTATTAAATTTATTAACTATTAGCTACTAGTTGACTATAGAGAGATAGTTAGGGGTACACAACAGTCTGTTTGGTCGGTTTTCAATTTAAAAAATAACCAAACTATTTAAAACGGTTATAAAAGATTAAAAATCAAAATCGCCAAAATTTTTACTCCATAATCGATTATCGACGTATTTGACTATCGGTTAAATCGATCGGTTTAAGCGATTTAATCAGTTCTAAAAATTTTCTAAATGACTAATGGCCATGACACTAACTAATCCACCTACCACTCAAAAATAAAAGGATGTTCTTTCATATTATCAAAGACTAACCGGTGAAGAAAACCACTTTTTCAAAAGTATCACACGAAACACAAATTAGGACTTAACCAGAAATTTCCCAACAGGGAAAGGAAAAATGGTGAACTGCCAACGATGTATTCTCTTACCGGGATAATGTTGCATCTCTGAAGTCTGAAGGAAGGTTCGGATAATGCTGCAATAATATAAACTAATAAAGTAATTTATTTATATTTTATAATATATAAAACAAATAATTATTAGTAAAATATATAAATTATATAATTATATTATAATTTTAAGAATTTGGTTGGTTTCTATTTTTTTGGAAGCTAAACCGAAACTGACCAACTGAACTTCGGTTTTTTGCTTTTTAAACTTTCGATTTATTGATTTTATAATTTTCGTTTTGGTTTATTGTCGGTTCGGTTTGGCCCGATCGATTTTTTAATTATTTTCGGTGCAGTGTGCACCCCTAGTAGTATTAATGGGATATTGAAGTTATTATAACATATTTGAGGATATTTTGTCATTTTATCTTCTATCAATAAAAATAGGGTTCTTTTGTTAATTGAATCAGAGAAAGTACAAATTACAAAATTTAGTGTTTTTAAAAATTAAATGAATTATATTAATTTTTAACTATATTTAAAATATCTCAAATAAATTTCAAAAAAGTTAAAATTTCTCTAACACTTCATCATCCCCTTCCATGTAACTTTCAACTTGTAATGCTAAAGTCTTTCTTTTAGGTCCCTCATCTTCTTCATCATACCTTCTTAGTTGATTTTCAAATTCTTCAAGTTCCCCAAATAAAGTGAGAGTATCCATAGTACTGATTGTTGTTGAGTCTTGAAGAGTAGTAACCTTTGGTGCGAACCGTTTAGGCACGACTCTAAGAAGCTTTCTGTTTATTTCCTTCTGATCAATTTTTCGACCAAGCATACTTAGTGAGTTCATTAGAATAAGGAACCTTGCTTGAGCTTCTTTGATTGTTTCATTCTTTTGTAACTTGAAAAGCTCATATTCTTGCATCAACATGCTTAGCTTGACTTCCTTCACCTTAGTTGTTCCCTCATGGCTCATAATGATTTTATCCCAAATTTCTTTTGCCGTATTACATGCAGAGACCTTGTCAATTTCAGCTTGAACCATACCACTCAACAACGTATTCATGGCTTTCGAATCATAGGATACCATATATGATTCATTTGTATCCATTTCCATGAGAGTCTTAGGCCTACCATCATCATGCCTAGGAACAACAGGTCCATTGTCAACCACCCACCATTCCCATGGGTCTCTGTTGAGATAGATCTTCATTCTGAATTTCCAGAAGTTGAAGTTCTCACTCCCGAGCAACAGAGGTGGCCTGCTAGTGGACTGCCCTTCTTGAAAATTGAGGTGTGCCATAGGATCTTGCCCTACGATCTGCAAAGACCAATATTAGTAGAGCCTTGCTCTGATACCAAATGTAATTTCGTGTACGTGCACACCTAGAGGGGGGGTGAATAGGTGTCTAAGCCAAAAGTGATCTGTAATGGCAAATTTTAAATTTCTTTCGTTACAGGCTTAAAGCAGACAGAAGATGACTGTAACTTTTAGTGTCTGCTTTAGACTAAATTCTATTTTACTAATAATGCAGACAGAACGAGCTATTGAAATTCAGTGTCTGGATTGGTTTGAATTAGTATGTTACGGATATCAGCAAAATACTTTTGTGAAGCAGTTCAAATGCAGAATAAAAATACAAACAATAAAGCCACACAAATGCAAACCACAAACACGCGGATTTTTACGTGGTTCGGCCCATATCCACTAATCTAGTGGCCTAATCCACGTCCAATACCAATTGGTATTGGATACTCTTTTTATTAATTTATAACTCAATTAAATACAATAAAAAGAACTCCCTGTTCAAACAAAGCTTTCCACTGCAATGGACACCTCTGCCCCTTTTGCACCTCTGCAACTGTTGCACTTCTGCAAACTTGAAAAGCTCTCGTTGAACAGTCCCTATCCACTATTAGAACGACCAAGCTAAACACAGCTTGAACTCAGAATCTGTTACAAGGTATTTTGAATATACTGTGTAATGATTTTCCAGCTAATGAACTAACAATACAACTCAGACTTGCTGGACAAAAACAATGATAGCTCTCAACGAAAGTATATAATGAATAAGGCTGATCTTTGCTTTGAGTTCTCTCTTCACTGGTATATACTTTGTTGTAGTTGTCGTTTTCTGTTCTAGCCGAGAAGGAAGAATATATATGCAAAAAGTACCAACGGCTATAATAATTTGTTAGCAATAAAATCTCATTCCACACATGATTTTAGCAATTAGCTGAGACCAACGGATATGTAGAATTCTTCAAATCAACAAATCAAATATACAGTTACCTAGTCAAACCACAATAGCTTAAATAAAGGAATATATTTGATAAGGTTTGCTAGAGTCCAATTAGAATAAATCTCCCAGCTGAACAGATTCCTTAATGTACTCAATTAAAATATAAATTCCAGCACATTTGCAATTCTATTATTTCAAGCTACTGGACATCTCAGGCATAATAACATGATATATATATTAAAAATCAGCCTAAACAATTTAAATAATATCTATTAATCTTAACACAAAACCCAAATAAATTGTCATCATTAAAATCACAAAATATATAAACCAACATTCTCCCCCTTTTTTATGATGACAATATATTATACCCTTTAATTAACATGCTCCCCCTAACTATATGGCTCCCCCTAAATTTATGCCACATAGTCAACAGTTATAAAAAAAATGTATCATGCAATGTTGCAATGTAACATATCAGATAAGCCACAATCCATATGATCAGAAATATAGTCAACCATAATATAATCCACCAAAAAAAATATCCAAACATCCAACATCAACATCCATAACTCACAGACACCACTCACTTCTCCCCCTTTGACATCATCAAAAAAAAATTATTTAGCTTCAGCAGGGCGAACACAGTCGTCAACTTTCTTGTCAAGGTCGTTCAGCTTAGCATCTACTGAATCATGACGAGCAACCAAAGCTTCAACAGTATCGGACATAGAAGTCATTTTGTCGGATAATAATTGGATTGAGTCAGAGAGAGAGGTGAACATAGTATCAACCTTTTTACCCATGTCTTAAACCAGTTGAAAGAGAGCAGAATGTGGATGACCAGGAAAAGGTATAGGAATAGGAGAAGGGGGAATAGAAGGAGAGTCCTCTAAATCCCAAGATAGCACACCATGAGCATGGACTTTTAACTTTGATTTATGAAGAGAAGATTCATCAATCACATCAGAGAGTTGAACTACTTCCTAATTTTCAAAAGAAATTTCAAAATGTTCCAAAAGTTTTGTGATAAACCCTCCATAGGGAAAACATTTTGTTTTATTTGTGAGGCAACTCGCCATGTGTTTGATCATAAACAATACAAAGTTAAATTTAGTGCCAGACAGAATTAAGGCTGAGAGAATTAGATCCTGATATGTCATTTCAGATCTGCCACCAGTTCGGGGAACTAAATTGGCGCGAAGAATTTTATGAATGACACTGTTGTCGACGCCGGGATTTTCGTCGTTTCGTTTTTTATGATAAAAGCCCTTTCCAATTTTAGCCTTTTGAATTAAATGTGATTTTTGAAAAGGGTCGGCTTAATGTCAACGGGGTTTCAAAAGGTCGATTTTATAATGAGCCAATTGACCAGAGTCGCCAGTTGGTATATTTAAAAATGGATGTACCAACTCATCCGAATTTAGTTTTCGTAATTGCTGGCTCATGTGTGACTCCGATTCAATTGGTCTGCAAACCGAGATTCATAAAGTTCGGGGGCTTGCTTAAGCGAGGGGAAGGTGTTAGGCACCCCCCGACTTCCGTGAAACACGGTTACCGCTATCTTGATGTTTTCCTATCATTTTAAATCTTGAAATGTGTGTGTGCGCGTGCGTGTGTGTGTGTGTGCCTAAATGAATGTTCGTGGTGTCCTTTTGCTTAGAGTTGCTTGGATTTTAGATGTCAAAATGTGTTTTGTCGGGAAAGCGTTTTAGACGTCCTTTGACCCAAATGACGAGGCTTCGCTTTTTTATAAGAAAGATTGGTTTTAATTTCGAAAACGTTGAGGTTTTTTATTAGATGTCATTTTTAGAAAATAATAGTTTTTTAAACGTTTGCCAAATAGGAATCGAGACTATACATTGCCCTCAAATAACAGATTAAATAACATGAAGGCAACTTCTAGAACTCTTTCACCCTATGTACAAAGTTTAACGAAAACGTTCATTTATTTTACGAAATCATTTTTTGTGACATTTTAAAACCAACTAAAGCCTTTATATCAACCATGGATTAAAGTTTGCCAAAAACCCTTGATTTTAAACCTCGTGAATCTAGCATCCTAGTTTGATTCTTTTTAGAAGATCTTTATTATTTGCTTTATTTTGGAAAATCATTTTTTGGCGTTGTAAATCAAAATAAGCATTCAAAACGTGTCGGGGCTATCCATGGGCATGTGAGCCATCCAGACAACCCCAAAACACCCACAATCACATATTTTATTATTATTACGGGGCCTTAACCCGAACACGACTTGGTATCGTTTTAAGGCCCGATATTACAAAATACGCATCCATGGATTCTATACAAGGATTACATATGCCAAAACGTCCATCATCGGGATTCGATCACGAGGATCTCCTCCCTAGGCTCACAACCACCCAAATCGCTACACAACCAATACTAAGCCAAATCTAACAGTATTAAACATTGCTATCATACTACATAGCTCAAATATCACAACTCAATCACTACAAACTATCCATTACCACAACGAACGATATATCACCGTACGGATGTCATCGGGGCGTTAGGAGGAGTTACTTTCCGATGGAAACCTCGCTAACAACCCCTAATCCACGGATCCTTTATCAACATATAACAATAAACTACATCACATACCAATCATAACATTATGATATCAATACAACAAAATAAAACTCAAGAACACACTCCTTTCAGCTTGCAAAATGCCGATTCAAGCTTCTTATATCACAAAATGGATTACACCACAAGATCACCTAACTAATTAACACAACAAACGGAATTTGTTGCTTGAATCTAGCAAAAATCCGACCTCTCTCTCTCCTCCCGCGCGGTCTCTCTCTCTCTATTTTTTCTTTCTTTTTTCTTCTTTTTTTCTTCTCGGGTGGAAAATGGCGATCTATAGTGGTTCAGCAGGCAGCCGCAGATGCATCTGCGGCTGCCTGCTGTGGCCGTCCGCGCCGAATCCTCGGCTGCCGTGTGCCGCCCTCGAGCCGCGCAAAAGTCCTTTTGTCGGCGGCCGCGATTGCATCCGCGGCTGTCCGGCTTATTTTTCTCGAATTTTGTGCCACGTGATCTTAATTCGCCAATTTCTGCGGTATTATTTCAGAAAGCTGTATTTTTGCAATCCGAAAATCCCTGGGAAACGTGCCATATTGTTCTGGGAGGCTAGTTCGGAGGGCCGCGACTTGATATGAAATTTGATAATTGTGCTTGGCTTTCAGGTGGCGCTGCCCCCTTTCCACCCCCACCAGCTCATCGGCGAGTTGGGCAGCCGCTCGCTCACCGGGGAGCGAGACCCCCGAACATCGTAAGCGTAGTGGTCATTAGTCGTCTTTTGTGATCAAATCAGGTTCTTCTGGATCAACTGTTTGTCTTACCTCAAGTAACCTGATGCTCGTTGTTTGTTGTGGCGGCTTTGACCGTAAGTCGTCGGGGTGGCTTCGTGTTGGGGTCCACCTTCCTTTTCGCATGTCGGGTCAAGTGACGACTTTGCCCTCCTGCCAGGGTTAGTAGAGACATGCAAAATTTGGGTGTCTACAACTGTTAATAGGAGAGCTTTCAACAACTGTTGGTAACTCAATAAATTCAGTATCAGAAGAACTTTTCACAATTTTTATCTGATCAAGAATACTGAACTGTTCAAACTCATATGGACCTTTAAGGGTGAATGGACATATACCAGAATAAGGGATGTTAAACACAGAACTCAACAATACAGAATCAATAGATAGAGTCTTATTTTGCACAAAGGTAATTAATGTATCTGATTTAGTAGACATATTCCCAAAGAATTGTTTGAGTAAACTCGGATAAACAACCTTTGAAGGATATAACATAACCCCCAAATCAACATTTTCAAATATAGCAGAAATCTCAATTTGATGAAATAACACGGGATCAACAGATTTCCCATGGACAAAAATTTTTGTGCACCATGAATTTTTTAAAGCGTTTTTCAAATTTGGGAGAACAAAAAGATATAGCAGTATCATGAGACTTAGGGTTCACAGAGGAAGATTCAGGAATACTCACAGAAGGAAAGGTTGTCTCTTTTGAGGATTTGCGTTTTTGGATTTTTGAAGAAGAAACCCCCAAATTGTTAGCCTTGGTTTTTTTTTTTTGGGTCAGAAGCCGATTCGGTCGTGTAGTTGCTGCCATGTCAGGAGCCCCGTCCGTGTTCTCTTTCCGGCGAGCAGCCGATTCTCGTCTGGTGTTGATGACGTGTCCTCCTCTTGTTTTGGCCATGGAAGAGAAAGACAAAATAGAAACCCTAGGTTTTGTATGGTGAAGATGATCCGAGGAAGTGAGATAAGAAGAGAAAAAAACTTAGATAGAGAAAGAGAGAGGATCCCGAGCGGGAGAAAGAAAAGTGAGAGAGGAGCTCGAGCGGGAAAAAGAAAAGAGAGAGAGAGGAGAGGAGAGGAGCTCGAGCGGGAAAAGAAAGAGAAAGAAAAACAGAAATGAGAGGGAAGATGGAAAAAAAATACTAAAAAGAATTATTCTATTTTCGCTTAAAATAATGTACTGATTTCCAATTGAACCTTTTAATACCAAAAATGCCCTAAATCAGTTATATCATATGACCCAGTTACACATAGTTAAATCAAATCTCATATAATTAATGTAACTCCGTGAAGACAAAATCATAATATTTTTCAAGATAAGCAACTAAATTATACGACGAATATTTAATACGAATATATATATTAGGCACAAATCGTCATACCTAGTTCCCTTCTCAAAGTACAAAAACGTTCTTCACTCAGAGGTTTTGTAAAAATGTCAGCCAATTGATGTTCAGTAGAGACAAATACTAGTTTAATTAATCCTTTAGCAACATTATCTCTTAAAAAATGATGTCTTACTTCAATATGTTTGGTACGAGAATGAAGTACAGGATTTTTAGATATATCAATAGCACTAGTATTGTCACACATAATAGGCACATTTTCATATACCACATTAAAATCATGTAAGGTTTGTATCATCCACAAAATTTGTGAACAACAACTACCTGCAGCCAGATATTCACCTTCTGTAGTGGATAATGCAACTGATGTTTGTTTCTTACTGTGCCAAGCCACAAGGCTTTGTCCTAAAAATTCACAAGCTCCACTTGTGCTTTTTCTATCAACTTGGCAACCTGCATAATCTGCATCTGAGTATCCAATGAGTTCAAAGCTTGGAGATACAGGATAGTATAAGCCAAAATTAATTGTACCAGATAAATATTTAAATATTCTTTTTACCGCATTAAGGTGAGATTCTTTCGGTTGAGCTTGAAATCTAGCACATAAGCATACACTATACATAATATCTGGCCTTAATGATGTTAAATAAAGTAAACAACCAATCATACCTCGATACATTGTTACCTCAACATCTTTACCTGTAGCATTAGTTGTTAATTTGACCGTTGTGCTCATTGGGGTTGTCTTTGGTTTTGTATTTTCAAAGCCAAATCTCTTCAATAACTCCTTTACGTACTTGGATTAGTGAATGTATATTCCTTCATTGGATTGTTTGATTTGAAGCCCCAAGAAATAATTTAACTCACCCATAAGGCTCATATCGAATTCATTATGCATGCATTGGGAAAATCACTCGCACAAAGAGTTAGTAGTAGCACCAAAAATTATATCATCAACATAGATTTGAACAATCAATAAATCCCTATTTTTGGTTTTAATAAATAGGGTAGAGTCAATTTTTCCACGTTTAAAACCATTGTCTAACAAAAACTTGCTTAACCTTTCATACCAAGCTCGTGGAGCTAGTTTTAATCCATACAAGGCCTTCTTTAATTTAAACACGTAATCTGGATATTTTTCATGTTCAAATGCAGGTGGTTGCTTAACATAAACTTCTTCATTTAAATAGCCATTTAAAAATGCACTTTTTACATCCATTTGATATAATTTAAATTGTCTATAGCATGCATAAGCTAATAAGATTCTTATTGCCTCCATCCTTGCAACAGGAGCAAAGGTTTCTTCATAATCTATACCTTCCTGTTGATTATAACCTTGAGCTACCAATCTAGCTTTGTTTCTAGTAATTATGCCATTTTCATTAAGTTTATTTTTAAACACCCATTTTGTACCAATTATAGAAACATCTTTATGAGGTTTAATAAGTTCCCATACCTGACATCTTTCGAATTGGTTTAACTCTTCTTTCATAGCAATAGACCAACTCTCATCTTGAATTGCTTCCTTGGCATTCTTAGGTTCTATTTGTGAGAGAAAAGCTGAGAATATGCAATAATTCCTTGCTTTCCTTCTTGTGTTCATCCAAGTATTGGGATCACCAATGATCAAATTAGGAGGATGATTTCTCACTGTTCTGGATGATCTAGGGAGTCTGGCTATGGTCATTTGCTCTTCAGGATCAGACTCTGGTATGCTGAAATCAGCATCTGAATGTTCATCTGGTCTGTCTTCTAAAGCAGACGGTTCACACTGTCTGGATTTAGGAGTCTGCAGATTTGAGTTGTCTTCTAAAACAGACGGACCGGGCTGTCTGATTTCATTTACTTGTACGCCTGATTTTTCTTCTAATGCAGACGGCGTATCTTGTCTGATTTGAGTTATTTGGGTTCCACGATTTAGATTATCATTTCCTGTACAATCCTCATTTTCTTCCTTTGACAGAGCACGATTAGACTCATCAAATATTACATGCATAGATTCTTCAACTTTTGATTTATTCAAATTATAAATTCTATATGCCTTGCTGTGCATTGAATAACCAAGAAATATAGCTTCGGTTGATTTAACATCAAATTTACCCGGATTACCATAAGTATTTAAAACAAAGCATTTAGCACCAAACACTTTAAAGTAACTAATATTAGGAATTCTATTGTTTAGTAACTCATATGGTGTTTTTATCAAAATAGGTCTAAGCAGTACTCTATTTAAAACATAACATACAGTACTTACAGCCTCTGCCCAAAATTTCTTAGGCAGCTTACTCTCTTGAAGTAGAGTTCTTGCAGTTTCTTGAAGAGTACGATTTTTACGTTCTACCACACCATTTTGTTGTGGTGTTCTTGGTGCAGAAAATTCATGTGTAACACCTTTCTCTCTACAGTATGGTATAAAGTCTTTTCCAAATTCACCACCGTGGTCACTCCTTATACCAACTAGCTTGAGGTTGTGTTTTGTTTCAAGATTCTTTATAAGCTTTTCAAATTCTGCAAAAGCTTGATCTTTAGTTTTCAAAAATAATACCCATGTAAATCTTGAAAAATCATCAACAATAACAAAAGCATAATGATTATTTCCTAAGCTAGCATATCTCTCGGGTCCAAATAAATCAAGATGCAATAATTGAAGAGGTAAAGATGTTGATACCTGATTTTTGCTTATAAAAGAATTTCTTGCTTGCTTACCTAACTGACATGCATTACAAATACATGTCTTTTCATATTTCAGCTTTGGTAAACCTTTAACAAGATTCTTTGCAGCCAATGCACATGCCCTAACCTTCTATGCCATAAAATTGTTTGATCTTGAACAGCAGCTAAGCATATATCTTCATTTTGATTTTCAAAATTGATTGTATATATATTACCTTCCCTGTTAGCTACTAGAGGAACATTATGTGAGGCATGGATAATAGCACATTTATCTTTATCAAAAATTACTTTATGACCACTATCCATTAGTTGACTTACACTAATTAAATTATATTTTAATCCTTCAACATGTTGTACATTATCAATAAAAACCTTACCATTTCCAACTTTACATTTCCCGATGATTTGGCATGTGGTGTCATCTCCAAAAGTAACCGTTCCTCCTTTCTTTGCAATAAGTGTGGCGAATTTATTTTTATCACATGTCGTGTGTCTAGAACACCCACTATCTAGTACCCATTTATGTGATGGCACTTTAGCTTTTAAGCATACCTACAAAACAGAGAAATAGCTCATCGTTTTGGTACCCAAACCTGTTTGGGTCCGATTTTGTTAGTAGCATTTAATTCACTTTTCTTTACCCAAATTTGTTTTATTTTTATTTTATTGCAGTTTACATCAAAATGTCCTTTTAAACCACAATTTTTGCAAGTAATAAAAGGTGAGCAATAAAGAGACTTGTTCCTTGGTTTATTATTTATTACTCTTATTTTATTTGTAGTGCTTTTTATATTCTTAACAGGATTATACCCAATTCCTTGTTTATCTAGGCTTGACCTTTGAGCACCCAACATTACATTCAAATTTTCTTCTCCTTGAACAAATTTTGCAAGATCCCTTTTTAATGAAACTATTTCTTCCTCATTATTATTTTGTATGTTTACTATTTTTCCATCATTAAAGGCATCAATACATGCATCTCTCATTTTTAAACTTTCTTTTAAATTATCATTTTCCTTTTTAAGATCATTGTATTCTTCAATTAACTTGTTTCCACGATTATATAGAATTTTGTTATAGTTATCTAGATAATCAATTTTAGCATTTAGTTTAGATACTTCACTAGATGAACAATCTTTAGCTATTTCTTGTTTTTCTTCAATTAAGATTTCTACTTCCTTCATTAAATCATTTATCCAGTTTTTTAAATGAGCATTTTTCTCTTTTATACGAATATTTTCATTCTTTAACACAAGATAATTAGAAATAGTAATATCTGCAAGTTCAGAATTTACCTCAGATGATTTCTCTTTGCTTAATCCGGTGAAGCATAGTTGAGCAATTTCATCGTCTTGATCTTCATGATTGGATTCATCGTCACTCCAAGTCATCAATGATTTTCCTTTTGAAATGTTTGCTTTATTCTTTCTTTTCAGTTGAAAACAATCTCTTTTAAAGTGACCAGGCCTTCCACATTCAAAACATGTATCCTCTTGTGGTTTTTGCTTGAAGTCTTTCTTGTTGTTGAATGTTTGGCTTGGGAACTTTGACTTGTTCTTCTTTCTAATCAGCTCTCTTAATTTTCGAGTCATCATGGCTATTTCCTCATCGGAGTCTTCATCATCCCCTTCCATGTAACTTTCAGCTTGTAATGCTAAAGTCTTTCTTTTAGGTCCCTCATCTTCTTCATCATACCTTCTTAGTTGATTTTCAAATTCTTCAAGTTCCCCAAATAAAGTGAGAGTATCCATAGTACTGATTGTTGTTGAGTCTTGAAGAGTAGTAACCTTTGGTGCGAACCGTTTAGGCACGACTCTAAGAAGCTTTCTGTTTATTTCCTTCTGATCAATTTTTCGACCAAGCATACTTAGTGAGTTCATTAGAATAAGGAACCTTGCTTGAGCTTCTTTGATTGTTTCATTCTTTTGTAACTTGAAAAGCTCATATTCTTGCATCAACATGCTTAGCTTGACTTCCTTCACCTTAGTTGTTCCCTCATGGCTCATAATGATTGTATCCCAAATTTCTTTTGCCGTATTACATGCAGAGACCTTGTCAATTTCAGCTTGAACCATACCACTCAACAACGTATTCATGGCTTTCGAATCATAGGATACCATATATGATTCATTTGTATCCATTTCCATGAGAGTCTTAGGCCTACCATCATCATGCCTAGGAACAACAGGTCCATTGTCAACCACCCACCATTCCCATGGGTCTCTGTTGAGATAGATCTTCATTCTGAATTTCCAGAAGTTGAAGTTCTCACTCTCGAGCAACAGAGGTGGCCTGCTAGTGGACTGCCCTTCTTGAAAATTGAGGTGTGCCATAGGATCTTGCCCTACGATCTGCAAAGACCAATATTAGTAGAGCCTTGCTCTGATACCAAATGTAATTTCGTGTACGTGCACACCTAGAGGGGGGTGAATAGGTGTCTAAGCCAAAAGTGATCTGTAATGGCAAATTTTAAATTTCTTTCGTTACAGGCTTAAAGCAGACAGAAGATGACTGTAACTTTTAGTGTCTGCTTTAGACTAAATTCTATTTTACTAATAATGCAGACAGAACGAGCTATTGAAATTCAGTGTCTGGATTGGTTTGAATTAGTATGTTACGGATATCAGCAAAATACTTTTGTGAAGCAGTTCAAATGCAGAATAAAAATACAAACAATAAAGCCACACAAATGCAAACCACAAACACGCGGATTTTTACGTGGTTCGGCCCATATCCACTAATCTAGTGGCCTAATCCACGTCCAATACCAATTGGTATTGGATACTCTTTTTATTAATTTATAACTCAATTAAATACAATAAAAAGAACTCCCTATTCAAACAAAGCTTTCCACTGCAATGGACACCTCTGCCCCTTTTGCACCTCTGCAACTGTTGCACTTCTGCAAACTTGAAAAGCTCTCGTTGAACAGTCCCTATCCACTATTAGAACGACCAAGCTAAACACAGCTTGAACTCAGAATCTGTTACAAGGTATTTTGAATATACTGTGTAATGATTTTCCAGCTAATGAACTAACAATACAACTCAGACTTGCTGGACAAAAACAATGATAGCTCTCAACGAAAGTATATAATGAATAAGGCTGATCTTTGCTTTGAGTTCTCTCTTCACTGGTATATACTTTGTTGTAGTTGTCGTTTTCTGTTCTAGCCGAGAAGGGAGAATATATATGCAAAAAGTACCAACGGCTATAATAATTTGTTAGCAATAAAATCTCATTCCACACATGATTTTAGCAATTAGCTGAGACCAACGGATATGTAGAATTCTTCAAATCAGCAAATCAAATATACAGTTACCTAGTCAAACCACAATAGCTTAAATAAAGGAATATATTTGATAAGGTTTGCTAGAGTCCAATTAGAATAAATCTCCCAGCTGAACAGATTCCTTAATGTACTCAATTAAAATATAAATTCCAGCACATTTGCAATTCTATTATTTCAAGCTACTGGACATCTCAGGCATAATAACATGATATATATATTAAAAATCAGCCCAAACAATTTAAATAATATCTATTAATCTTAACACAAAACCCAAATAAATTGTCATCATTAAAATCACAAAATATATAAACCAACATCGCCTTTAACCTATTATATCGCCTTTAACCTATCATCTGTTCAACAATTATATCGCATCTGTGCCCCCAGCCACAGATATTCACAACAGCTTGATTCTTGATGTTAGTACAAATAACAGTGATACAAATGATGAACAGAAGAAACAGGATAAACAATAAGTATCGGAAGTTTACTTTGAGCAGATTCAAATATTGTCCAAAGTGTCAACATGATGTGGAGTGAAATTTAAAAATGATATTCAAGATCCACAGTTCAGAATAACGGTTACACCTCAATAGAAAGATTCAGAACCACTTATTGTTTCATGAATATATATATATATATATATATATATATATATATATATATATATATATATATATGAAGAGAAATTAAATTTTATATTTCATAAAATTCGGGGTCTTACAACCTCCCCTCCTTATAAAATTTCGTCCCCGAAATTGACGTACCTGGCATTTCGAAGAGGGGCGGATACCTAGACTTCATTTCAGATTCTAGCTCCCACGTTATTTCCTCAGTATCTTGGTTCCTCCATAAAACCTTAACTTGAGGTATAACCTTTGAGCGTAGGATCTGCTCCTTCTTATCTAGGATCTTAACAGGTACCTCCTCATAGGTCAAATCCTCTGCTATAACGTCTTGTTCTAACTCAATGACGTGGTTTGGTTCCTTCACATATTTACGTAACATAGATATGTGAAAAACGTTATGGATGCGGGACATACTTGGCAGTAAGGCTAGTCTGTAGGCCACGGTTCCTACTCGATCGAGGATTTCGAATGGGCCAATAAATCGAAGGTTGAGCTTTCCTCTATTTCTGAATCTCGTAACTCATTTCCATGGAGAAACACGTAAGAATACATGATCTCCGACGTTGAATCTCTCATCTTTCCGATGAAGATCAGCATAACTCTTTTGTCATTCTTGTGCGGTCTGTATTCGTTGTTGGATCATTTGGATCTCTTCGGTCGTCAAGCGTACCAACTCGGGTCCCAACAGTTTTGCTTCTCCTACCTCATTCCAACATACTGGAGAGCGACACTTGCGTCCATATAAAGCCTCGAATGGAGTCATGCCTATACTTGCTTGGTAACTGTTGTTGTAGAAAAATTCAACCAATGGCAAGTACTTATCCCAACTTCCTTGGAAGTCTAGTACGCAAAGTCTCAAAAGATCTTCGAAGGTCTGGATCATCTTTTCCGATTGTCCGTCCGTTTGAGGATGGTATGCAGAACTAAAACGTAGTTCAGTGCCCATAGCTTTTTGTAGACTGGTCCAAAAGCGTGAAGTGAATCTAGGATCTCGATCAGAAACTATGGAAACTGGCATGCCATGCAATCTCACAATCTCATTTATGTGCATACCGACAAGATGCTTAAGTGAAAAGTTTTCTCGTATAGGCAATAAATGAGCTGATTTGGTCAATCTATCTACGATGACCCAAATTGCATCTAAGCCTTGAGAAACCTTGGGCAGACCCGTTACGAAGTCCATATTGATGTGTTCCCACTTCTATTCAGGAACCTCAAGTGATTGTAATGGACCTTTAGGTACTTGATGCTCTGCCTTGACACGTTGACAAGTTAGGTACCTTGAGATAAACTCTGCAATCTCTCTTTTCATATTATTCCACCAAAATGTATGTCGAAGATCACGATACATCTTGGTACCTCCTGGGTGGATTACAAACGGCGTGTTGTGTGCCTCCATCATTATTTTACGTTTCAACTCAGGATCGTTAGGAACACAGAGTCGAGAGTTGACTCGAAGTATTCCTTTCTCGTCGATTTTTGCTTCGGGAATGGTACCTTCTTGTACTTTCTTCATCATGTTCATCAGTTCCAGATCGGTAGCTTGAGCAGCTTTAATTTTATCGATTAAAGCTGGTTCTACTCGTACGTGCACAATCTTCAAGTGGGTTATTGGTGTTTTTAGCTCTATCTCCATCTTTTGTAAGTTATACAAAATACGTTTTTGTGTTGTCAACAGTGCACTTGTACTCACATAAGATCTTCTGCTCAAAGCGTCAGCTACAACGTTCGCCTTTTCCGGGTGATACTGAATTGTGTGGTCGTAATCCTTCAACAGCTCAAGCCAATGTCGTTGTCGCATGTTGAGTTCCTTCTGAGTGAAGAAATACTTGAGACTTTTATGATCCGTATATATATCCATTTTCTCTCCGTACAAGTAGTGTCTCCAGATCTTCAACGCGAAAACGACTGCTGCCAACTCTAGATCATGAGTAGGATAATTTTTCTCATAATCTTTGAGTTGTCGAGAGGCATATGTTATAACATTTTCATGTTGCATAAGGACACAGCCTAGACCTTTGCCTGAAGCATCGCTATATATAATGAATCTCCTGATCCTGATGGAATGGTCAGAACAGGAGCTGAAACAAGTCTCCTCTTGAGTTCTTGAAAACTCTTCTCACATTCCTCGCTCGATAAAAGTTTTGTACTAGAACGAATGATAACGATATCTAATAATTAAACTTTCAACTCTTGGCGTTCTATGCGAGCCATTCGGTATGGGGCTTGGTACCGGGTTCAAGATCAATACAAAATTCAATTTCACGGTTTGGGGGTAAGCCAGGAAGTTCCTCAGGAAAAACATCAGAAAACTTATTAACAATGGGAATATCATTCAAGTTTGACGTGTTTTTGTTCAAATCAGTTATATGACCTAAAAAGACTTGACATCCGTTTTTCAATAAACGAATGACTTTATGGCTAGAAATAATAGTTACCGATTTCAATGGTTTAGTTGCTTGAATTTGAATGACAGGTTGATTAGGAATATAAAAACTAATAATCTTATGAAAGCAATCAATTTTAGCATGATGGGTAGTCAACCAATCAATTTTTAAAATCACATCAAATTCATGTATCTCCAAAGAAATAAGGTCAACAGGTAATGTGAGGTTGTTGATTTGAACTAGGCAAGATTTATAGACAGTAGATGTAATGGTCATTTCTCCTAATGGGGTTTCAACTGATAAGTCAAAGTCCAAATTTTTAGGAGTTAAGTTTAAACGTTGAGCACATGCAGGTGAGATAAAAGAATAGGTAGAGCCAGTATCTAACAGAGCGTAGATTTCACGAGAATTTATGAATAGCTTACCGGTTATCACCTCATTCGGTTTCTTGATTGTTATCGTCAAATCGAATCCCGAGTACTTCATTCGGATCTTCACGTATTTCAACCATGGGAATACCACTAAATAATTCTCTAACGAACTGTTTCTCGGATTCCTCAATTTCATCAGTAGTAACGTACCAATGATTTCTATAAGAATAATATTTTTGATAGATTGCAGTTTCCACGATAGTAACTAACTTAACCTGAATTCCTCTAAATTGTAACGTCCAAAAGTATAGAAACATCATTTTTAAATAATCTTGAAAATCATAGCTGGAACACCATAAATCCCAAAGACTTATATGAAACGTCCATATATTCTGATCCTTTGTTATCGAGCATAACCAGGTGATATGATTCTTCCAATTAGTGAGCAGATTAAAGGCAATAATTTCTGCAAGTTCATTACATCCTTTAATTACTTCTAAGAAAGGATCTGGAACGACTGTAGTAGAGCTTTCACCTTCATCCTTCATGGATAGAACACGAATAAATTTTGCATTAGGCAAAAGATTCAACTCTGAGTTTGTAGAAGAATTGTTTGTGGCCTCTTGATTCTCAGCTACATTTGTTTCGGGCACTCCATTATTAACTTCCTGATTTTCATATGCCATATTTTACTGTAGTCACAAAATAATTATTAGTTTAAATAAACTGACTCATCACTTCCTGTCCCTACATTCAGATCGACTCGTTAGATAACAAAATCTAATTTAGGCGGGACACACTAGTGACCGATTCTATTCGTCTTTCCCCTCCTAGTTCTAACCCTAGATCTCCATTAAAGACCATATCCCTAAGTTCTGATGCCAACTATGACACCCCCAAATCTAGGCCCACACAACCCAAACTTGAGTTTTCAAAAGACTACAACAAAATTATTACAACGTTTAACAAGATAACCTTTTGGCTTTCAAACACTCAAGATAACCTTACTATTTTCAGAGAAAACTCATAAAATTCTTATAGAAAAATTTTATGTTTTAGGTGTGATTTTTCTATTTAGCTGAGCAAGCTATTTATAGGAGAAATGAAGTTACTATGCATGGTAGGTGGGCTGAAAAAATTTCAGCAGAGGCTGTTGCGCTACCTCCACCAACCCATTCCCAGCAAACACATTTCTCACATTTCATGTGGGCCCCACCAATGGGTCCACATGTTTCTTACTATTCACGTTACTATTCACATAAAATAATAATTAATTAATTTTTTTTTCTTCCTGCGGGTCCTTCATATAAAATAAAATAATGCTACAACAATAATTCAACAATAATGTAATAAACACGTTACAGATTATTATTAATTTAATAATATAAATTACTGTGTATTTGCTACTGTGACAATTATTTGATTCAATAATTTTAAAATACAGTGCACCAACAATTATTGACTCAATGATATGAAATACAGTGTAATGACAATTATTGAATCAATAATGCAAAATACTGTGCTACAACAATTATTGATGAATACTGTGCAATGACCACGTTATCAGATCAATAATATGAGATACTGTGCAATACCGTGTGCTACTGTAGAATACCGTATGCTACAATAAAATACCATAAATTATCGTATGCTACTATTCTTTTATCACCGTTATTTTAACAGTTAACACCGTTGACTATTTTTATTTAAAAATGTTACTTCTGTCATTTTCTATATCCGACAAATATTCCGTTGTGGGGTCCACCAATAATTAGTTATTTCGGCGCCGTCGTACGACCCGAATATTCCTCGACAAAATAAAATTTGCACATAACATCCTTAACTTTCAATTTTGTCAATTTAACCACTTATTATTTCATGAAAAAAATAAAATATATATATATATATATATATATATATATATATGAAGAGAAATTAAATTTGATATTTCATAAAATTCGGGCTCTTACAGTGCCCCAGCTCTCTAGGATCAAGTTTCTGCATGGACAGCGCCCCATCGCTCTTCACCCAGGAATTTATGTAGCTTCTGCATGGGTTGCGCCTCAACGCTTCTGCCTGGCGCCCTGCCGCTCGTGGCCCTGTTTTTTGGCTGAGATTTGATTATTATTTTCTTCCGAACTTCAACTCCTATGCCCCTCTTTCCTTATCATACACAATAAGATTAAAACACATAAAAATAATAAAAAATTATCATGGTAAAGATACTCAATTCACAGGTAATAAACCCACTCATCAATCAGTTTTTCCTCAAGCTTAATTGCTTTCATTTCATCAGCCTTCTTGATTGTTTCTGACTTCACGTCTTTTTCTTTAATTCTTTATCTTCACCATCAGCTCTGACTGTGGCGTCTATCATTCGAGTAAAGGCACAATTTCTTTATGAACAATAGCTTTTTCTCTCTATTTTTTGTTTTTTGTCCGCCAAATTAATTTGTTAATTTAAGGATCGATGTGATTAAGGAAGGAACAAAATAGAGCTATTTACATAAACATAATTTGGCTGATGGCATCTTCATCTACATGTATATAAACATCTCTCGTTAAACGAATGTATTCAAATAATTAAAGACTTTTTTTTTTTTAAATGAATGCATGTAATAAATTCAAAAATTAAATCTCTATCTATGATCTAAATTTATTTATTTTTTACATGAATAAAATTGAAAGGTCTAAATTCATTATAGAACCATCTAAATCAAATTACATTATGTATAATTTATTTATTATGAACTTTTATATATAAGGTTTTGATATATATCTACTTCTTCCATTTTGATTCAAATACTCTTTTCATCCACATCGTTTAAAATATTTATTTTTAGTGTGTAGAAATTTATTTAATACTAGATTAATAACATGTGTAAGGCACGAGCTATTTTAAAAATGGAATATTTAATTTTATATAATATAAAAAAATTATTAAGTATATTTTTAAATTATTTCATAAATATTTACAAAGCATATACATGCATGTAGATCAAATTATTATATACTATATTTTATAAATGCATGCATGTAGAAATTTGGAAATGATAGAATCACCGAATACGAAGAGTTTTAAATGAATACATAATATACATTTTATCGGAAGAACTTTTTAAAAATTAAAATAATGGAGAGTCTTAAATAATTAATTCGGAATTGACTTGCGACCAACTAAAATAACTCGGCAAATAGTTATTGATGATATGTTTATAAGTTTTAATAAACTCAAGTGTTCCTAAATATAACTACATTACAAATGTTTTCAGAAAAACTTGAATCTTTAAAAAATAATTTTACTTTGACTTTTCAAATCATTTCATAAATTCTTAAAATCTAAAATTTATGTGATTCACATAAATTTTGGAAAAAAAAATATTTTCTCAGTTCTAAATTATAAAATTAATACTGACTTTTTAAAAGTCAATTTCAAACTCAAAATTGACATGAATTTATTTAGTTTATGTCAATACATTCATCTAATACCTAAAAAGTACTACTAGTTATAAGATTTTTTTAAATTTAAATGAATCATGTCAATTTTAAATTAAAAATGGCTCAAATTAAATTTTAAAAAATTAATATTTATCTTATAATTCGAAACAAAAGTAGTATATAAGTATTATAGTTTTCAATAATTATCAGAAGTACTTGGAATCAAATAAGTTCGTATTTACACTGAATTATAGAACTTAATTTGTAAATTGAGTCCAAAACATTATTTTTTCCACCATAAAACAGAAGTCAATCAAATATAAATGCATTTTGAATACATTTGCAAGTTGACTCCAAAACATTTCTACAAAAAAAAAATTCTCCCCCATAACAGAAGTCAACAAAATATAAATGCATTTTGAATACGTCTTAAAATTCATGCCGCGTGAATGCAAAATATTATTAGTATAAATAATTGTAGTAATAAATATAATAGGACCCACATGTTAGATTACACTGCACAAAACAAATTGGAAAGCACAATACTAGATATATAATATTTAGTTATAAAATTAAATATTATACCTATCTCAATTATCTCAGTCATTAAAAAATCAAACTCTATTTTTTAATAATTAAAATATATTTTATTATCAATTTTATTTGTACACTTGTACATTTCCAATTGAAAAAGGTTTCGTGTACGTAAGAGAAGCCCATATGGATACGGGTGTCCTTAAGTAGGGTATTTTAAGTTAGTCTTGTTGTCCTAAAGTCAACGAAGTAAGGCCCCTGGGCCCGCAAGAATTGGAATTGCACATTTGCGCCCACTTATCTTCTATTCGAAAACTATTTATAAGTTGGTCAACCCAACTTATAAGCAATAAAGCTGAAAAGCTGATCGGGAACTATTTTTTTTTTTTTTACTTATAAGTTTAAAAAAAAGTATATTTTTGTGGCTTAAAAAATAGATTTATAAGTCATTTTTTTAAGTTGGTCAACAGTTATGAAATGACATAAATGTCTTATTTTATTTTTCTAATGTTTTTTCTTATTGAATAATATTTTAGTAATTTTTACATTTTATTTTAATTTGTAAGTCATTATTAGCTGAATACATCTACAATTAGTACTTATAATTCCCGACTTATAAGTAAAAGTGATGCCGAACACTTTTATTTATAAATTTATTAAAATTTTAACTTATAAATCTACTAAAATTATAACTTTAAGTCCAAAAAAAAAAATCATTCCCGAACGAGCCTTTAGTACTAATATAAATACAAATTATTTATAATTTTTTTTCTATCACAAATAAGGGTTTCTTTGCACCAACTGAAGATATTATTTATAACTGAACATATAGCACACGCTATGTGTGTAATTAAGAAAAAAAAATTAAATTTTTTGAAGAAAACCTGAAAACATGGATGAACAAAGATCAAAGAGAATAGGAATAGAAAATGCGAGAAATAAAGAAACTGATAATAAATCGTGTGTTTATTATGTGTTAATCGGTGTTAAAGAGATAATTTAACTAAAATATAATAATTTAAATTTTATCATAAAACAGACTAACATAGGGTGATAGACGAGTGTAGAGTAGTTATGTGGCACACACTATGTGTGCTATTAACAAAAAAATTAAAAAAATAAAAGAGAAAACAAAAATAGAAAGTGGAAAAAAAAAAAAAACTACTGATCATGGATGGAGTGTGATTGTTAAGAGTTTTCCGTTGTGAAGAGATAACTTATTAAAATATAGTAATTTTTTAAAAATTTTATCATAAAATAGACCAACATAAGGTGAGAGACCAAATCCCCCTCCTGCTTTATATATAGATATGATCCATATTAACTTTCTAAAATTTAATTTAAATTACTTTTAAATTCAAAATTGGTATAAAACTATTTAATTTTTATTAATAAAATTATGAATATTATAAATTATCAAAAAATAATACTATTTATGAGATTTTTTATTTTTAAAATCTAAATAAATTTTGTTATTTTTAAAATATATTAAATTTGTATTTTTAGAAAATTAATAATAATTTCATATTTTAGAATTACTGAAGTAATTTTTTTTTATTTCGGAGAAAATGGGATTGAACATTGCTTAAGCCTTAAAGCAAGAGTAAAAATTCAAGACTCCCGCGTGTTGCACCGACAAGGGTGTCCACGCGCTCTCTTTTGTTCCCCAGATTAGTTAAACTATTTCATTAATATATACGAAGTAAATACTTATTTTCCTTTTATTCAATGCGGGACTATGCAAATTAATTTTACTCAAAACAATTTTTGTACATTTTAACACTTCATTTTAGACTTGATAAAAAGATATCAAATGATTCTTATTTTTATTTAGAATGTATTCTAGTACAATTCGATTTTAAGAATACATTTTATTCTAGGGCCTAGAGGAAACTTGGAGAAAAGATGAAGAGAAACTTAGGAAGAACTTACATTCTTTATATAGCATCTTAGTTAAATCTAAAATCTTTTAACTTCTATTGAGAGATCAAATCAAACTTGGGACCTTATATAATGAAGACCTCTTAATCTATTCTTAGAAGACTATTAAATATACCATTATACACCCTTATATCTTAGGGTCATGTTTATTTGCAACTATTACAATCTCGGGATTATAATATTAATGCATTGATTATAATCTCAAAGTTATATTTGTTGGTAAAAATTACACCTGCAATAAGCCTATTGTGGACCTAAGTACAAATTAGGGTTTACATTTAACCTAAAGAATTAAATGAACTAAGACGAAAAAATCAAAAATAAATGAACGAGACCTGAGAGGTGTCATCGCGAGTCCCGAGGCAAAAGGCTCATGGGGCAACTCATTTTGGGAATCCATTGAGGGATTGGATTGGTGGTTAGAAGAATCGGGTGAAATGAGCATTACCTGTGTAACTAAGGGTATTCTAGGAATTTTTCTATTACTAAGGGTATTTCTAAAAAAAATTCGGAGTCACATGCCCGACACAGAACCCCTTTGCCAAGAAACTCTATAAATAGCTCCTCATCTCATAGGAGGAGGGACTTTTTTGGAGTCTTAGAGAACTTTGAAGCCACAAGGAGAATTTTCTCTGAACTTGCAAGAGTGGAAACATTCTTGGAATTTGTTGGCGATTCGAAATGGAGTTTTAACTTCGAGATACTCGTGATCTCGTGATTACACTTGGACCCTCGAAGTTGAACTTGGAGTCCTTCGAGATCTAACACTTGATAGAGGCTCTTGGACACTAGCGATTACGTTGGGACCCCAAAAGTTATGCCTTGTATTACTTGAGTAATTGCTCACCGGTTCTTCTTCCCTCTCCACTCTCCAGATTGATTTCATACTCTTCGCGAATTTCTCGCCTCCTTGATTATCACGAACCCTAACCCTAGCGAGGTACAAGATTTCCTCGCCTACATTATTTTGGCGACTCTGTTGGGGAAGTGTAGAGTTCGTGAAGAGTATGCCTAGTTACGACCAGAAGTAGGAGAAAAACCAATAGGATCATATCTCATTGAGGGCAGAAGCTAAAGACTGGAGCTAAAGGAGTCTCACCGATAAAAGTCATTCAAAACAAAACTTAAAAACTTTTGACCGATTGAAGCGACTAGAGGCAAAAGCCTAGAAAAAGTATTTCAAAAGGTTTTCTTTACTTTTCGATTTCTCAAAGTAAGAAAAACCGGGGGCAATATGTGCTCCATAATTCTTACTTTTCATACAAAGGGATGTACATTATACCATTTATTTTTACTTTTTTTTAAGATTTTCATCTATGTGAAAAATTAGTGTGTGCACTAAAATTTTTATTGATGATCTAAAAAAAAACTAAACTAAAGATTTTATTGATGGCTTCAAATCCTCTGTAACAAAATTTCTCTGTATCTCTGTTACTAGGCCTATAGCGATGGTTTTTAGGGTATATGGTGACAATTTGTCCCGTCGCCATAGAATAAGACTACTGCAACGGGACAAACCGTTGTCATAAATCATAAAAAAATGTCGCTATAAACATTGTAATAGAGATACATGAAAATTTTGTTATAAAAGATTTGCTCTCTTTATTGATGATCTAAAAAAAAATACCTCAGGGTTCGGCGCCTTGATATATATAATCTGGCATGAATCTTCTTAGAAACAACAATATTTTATGTTTGAATTTTTTAATATCATATAATAAGATCATGTATATGGTCTAAGCGAGAGAAAGATTGGCCCCTAATGTATGAGCCCAAATCATTTGTATCCAATGTCTGTTGCAAGTCTCTATTACTACATATATATATATATATATATATGTAGTAATAGAGACTTGCAACAGACATTGGATACAGATGATTTGGCCCTTAATGTATGAGCCCAAATCATCTGTTTCCAATGTCTGTTGCAAGTCTCTATTACTAAAGACAAGCAACAGATAGATACATATTGGTTAAAATGTATTTATTGTCCGTAAAAACGCTATTCAAGAATATGAAATTTCAAAAATACGAAACACGGTTTTCTCGTGAATAGTGTTTTTCAGCGTTTTTCTTTAAGAAAATTTTTATTGGTTCCCTGGCATCTATTCCTCATATTAACGATATTTTGTGAAACAAAAAGTCAAAAAGACGCAGAGCATTTTTCTCGTTAATAGTGATTACCGCTCATTTTTTGGGAAAAACTTTAATTCATTATTACGTATTTTTACTTCGTAGGAACGTCATATCTTGAAACGAAAATTCAAAAAGACGTACACGTTTCTCTAAGAAGCTTAGGTTATATCCTAAGTTTAACCCTAGATTAGGTTTTAACCCTAGTTTAGATTTTAAATTATTTAATCTTTTAAGATCGTAATAATAGTTTTAATTAAATTTTGGGATCTCCATTCACCCCAACTTATAATAATTTTGCCTTCAAAATTACTTTTGATCATATTTATCAGGGATATTATATTCTCCCCTCCTTATAAGAATTTCGTTCTCGAAATTAATGACTTAGAATTCTTTATGAGTGTATTTCTTTCTATTTTATGTTCTATGCATTTTATACATATAAATCACATAAGCCAATTCATATCGCACTTCCACCAAAAAAATTACAGGATTCGGTAAAAGTATCACGCCCTCAAATCTATGCGCTCGGCGCCTAGGGCGTAACTTTTGTCATATATTATGAATTCAGGAACTAGCCGCATTGATATAAGTGAGTTCGGCACATTGATATGAGTTTCATATAGAAACGTACCATGTATTTATGGTTTATTATGAACTTGCCATATATTATGGGTCATGAACTTATCATATATGTGTTTTTAGAAAATCACACATAGAATCACAAATAATATAGATGTTTCATTATTTATAACCTCTATTTATCCAAGGTTCACAGTATCTCATCACAAATAATTGTTCTCGTCGGAACAGTTAATGCGTTTGGATACCCTCACTTGGATGTATAGATTTATGCATAATGACATATTTTATATTTAATAATTTTATTTCATCACATAACACTTTCTTGATATCTTGCTGAAACAGTTTCACACAAAATTTAAAGCTTTTATGGTTATTTTTATATTTGTTATTTACTTAAGAACTCTTTACGAGTCCATCATATTTTTACCTCTTCTATTTCTTCCAAGATTATAGTTATATATACCCTAAGGTACTGTTACATTATAGTTATAATCAACTGCTTTGATACCAAATTGTGATGCCCCAAAATCCACCTACTTTTTTCTACTTGTCAGGTCGGACTTTGTGTTCACGTTAAATGCTAAATCTAAAACTCAGAGTACAAAGCGGAATAGTGATAATATTAAAATATTATTGTTCATTACATCATTTCAGGATCACGTGTTTTTACTACAAAAATCACAGTTACTAATTAGTTTAATGTCAACTAATTAGATAAATAATATTAATACATAAGTATTTATATGTATTTTTTTCGTATAATATTCGTATTTTACTGGTATTATACCTCGTATTTTACTAGTATTATACCTCACATAATCTTTCGTATAATTCTCGTATTATACATTACAGTATACTTGTATTATTTTTCGTATTCTTTCCGTATTCGCGAATAGTAATCTCTAGAAATTATTTTCTGTAAAAATTTTATTGGTCAAAATGTATTTATTGTCCGTAAAAACGCTATTCAGAAATATGAAATTTCAAAAAAACGAAAGATGATTTTCTCGTGAAAAGTGTTTTTCGGCGTTTTTCTTCGAAATTTTTTTTATTGGTTCCCTGACATCTATTTCTCATATTAATGATATTTTATGAAACGAAAAGTCAAAAAGACGCAGAGCATTTTTCTCGTGAATAGTGATTACCGCTCATTTTTCGAAAAAAACTTTAATTCATTATTACGTATTTTTACTTCGTAGGAACGTCATATCTTGAAACGCAATGCCAAGGTTATATCCTTAAGATTTAACCCTAGATTAGGTTTTAACCCTAGTTTAGGTTTTACATTCTTTAATCTTTTAAGATCGTAATAATAATTTTAATTAAATTTCGGGATCTCACAGCCTCAAACCGATAGAGTTACACTTTTCATTTAAAAGTAATGAGGCATCTGGCCATAAGTCATCAACCTCGAACCCCTTTGTCAGGAAACTCTATAAATAGCTCCTCATCTCATAAGAGGAGGGACTTTTTTGGAGTCTTAGAGAACTTTGAAGCCACAAGGAGAATTTTCTCTAAACTTGCAAGAGTGGGAACTTTCTTGGAACTTGTTAGCGATTTGGAATAAAGTTCTAACTTTGAGATACTCGTGATCTGGTGAATACACTTGGACCCTAGAAGTTGAACTTGGATTCCCTCGAGATCTAACACTTTATAGAAGCACTTGGACACAAGCGAATACGCCGGGACCCCAAGAGTTCTGCCATGTGTTACTTGAGTAATTGTTCACTGGTTCTTCTCCCCTCTCTAATCTCCCGATTCGTACTCTTCGCGAATTTATCACCTCCTTGATCATCATAAACCCGAACCCTAGTGAGGTACAAGATCATATCCCTAGCGAGGTACAAGATTTCCTCGCTACACCTATTAATCTCAAGTGTCTTATTTATTTTTAAATTTAAACTTAAGACTATTAGTCAGGGATTATAAAATAGCTTAATATGATGGACTATTTAATACCATATTCAACCAATGATTATAATCCAAAGACTATTTAATCTTAGGATTAATAATCTTGAGATTATAATTCTTTAAATTATAATATCATATATCATAACTCCGAAATTATAATATTTGTAAATAAATATGGCCTAAAGGCTACACGTTGGTGACTGAGTGCTAGCGGCCTCGCACTTGCAACCTCTGACTTAAGAATTCTAATCCAAAAGCTACCTACCATTTAAGAAGAGGTGGCGCTCAAGGCTAAGGGTTGGGGGGCCAAGCACTCAAGCTAAGCATCAATACTTAGAATTTTTTTTTGAAATTTTTAACATTCATGGCTATACATATACCTGATTTGACCAACCTTTTGGCTCCCATTGTATTAGAGCTTCAAAAGGAGGAAGACAAGTACTGTGAGGATATAAAAATACAAACAACAAGAAGTTGACAGATGTACTGAACTTAAAAGCATTGTGGTCATTTCACTAGAGGGCATTATGGACCTTTCCTATTCAACAAGGGCATTAGGATAATTAATAGGTATACTTATATAAATATTAGATAGTCCTGATCTTTTACACAACTCATATTCATTTTACAATATCCTAGATACTTCCAAATATTATATAAATATTATATATAAACTTATATAAATATTAGATATTTCTTACCCTCATACTGAAAGGTTTTCCCAAGGACTACCCTTGAGGATACTTCTAATCCTGTACTTTACTTATATAGGACTAGAACTTAGATCACCACTAACCTATTTTTGGTGTTACAATATGTAGTTTTAGTCAATAAAATAATATAAATTACTTAAAAAGTATTACTAATTTGTAATTACAATATTTATCGTGTTCAAAAAAATTAAAATAAATACTTAAAATTTGAATTTGAAAGTGTCTTAAATGATCTCAAAAAGTCAAAATTACTTTTATATACTTTGAAATTAAGGGAGAAATTCGTAGTTTTTTTTTCAATAGTCCAAATGACTGAAAAATATTAAAATTGTAATATGTTACAATGATAAAAATAAATAAATTACAATGATAGAAACACTACAAATTAAAATCCCTCCAAACAAATAACAAAAACCAAATCAAGAATAGGCTAATTATAACAACTAGTGTGTAAAAACACTTCAGTCCCACATCGTAATACGTGTGATAGTTTGATATTAATATAAGGATTCGTGCTATTATCACTAGTATCTTTAGTTATGATCTTTTAGGTGAACATGTGGTGGAATAAAATAACCCAAAAAAATATTATTAAGACAACGTATTGCGCCTTGCGAAGAAATTGGATGACCAAGGGAGGAGGCACAAGAATTGATGAATTAAAAATCTACCCAAGATGGTTGTCCACTCTAAATGGTGGCCAAATCCTTGTAGAATACACTTGCCAAGACATTGGACGACTCAAGTGATGAGGCTTCCGAAAGTTACAATTTTTCTTCAAAAGTGATGAGGCATCATGACTACAAGTCCTCAAACCTGATAAGTTACACTTTATCGTTAAAAGTGACGAGGCACCTGAATAATCAGCCATCGACCTGAAAATAACGAGGCACATGAATAATCATCCCTCGACTCGGAAAAAAATGTGGCACCTAAGTAATCAGCCCTCAACCAGATAATAATAAGGCACCTGATTAATCAACCCTTGACCCGAAGAGTTACGCTTTCCAACTTCAAAAGCTACTGAGACACTTGACCCTAAGGCCTCAACCTGATAGAGTTACACTTTTCATTTAAAAGTGATGAGGCACCTTACCATAAGCCATCAACCCCGAACCCCTCTGCCTGGAATCTCTATAAATAGTTCCTCATCTCATAGGATGAGGGACTTTTTTGGAGTCTTGGAGAACTTTGAAGCCACAAGGAGAATTTTCTCTGAATTTGCAAGAGTGAGAACATTCTTGGAACTTATTGGCGATTCGGAATGGAGTTCTAACTTCGAGATATTCGTGATCTCGTGATTACACTTGGACCCTAGAAGTTGAACTTGGATTCGCTCGAGATCTAACACTTGGTAGAGGTTCTTGGGCACTAGCGATTTCGCTGAGATCCCAAGAGTTCTGCCTTGTGTTACTTGAGTAATTGCTCACCGGTTCTTCTCCCATCTCAAATCTCCCGATTGATTATGTACTCTTCCTAAATTTCTCGCCTCTTTGATCATCACGAACCCGAACCCTAGCGAGGTATAAGATCCTAACCCTAGCGAGGCACAAGATTTCCTCGCCTACACTTATTAATCTCAAGTGTCTTGTTTGTTTTAAAATTTAAACTTGAGACTATTAGTCAGGGATTATAAAATGACTTAATATGAGGGACTATTTAATACCATATTCAACTAGAAATTATAATCCCAAAACTATTTAATCTTATAATTAATAATCTTGAGATTATAATTCTTTAAATTATAATATCATATATCATAATTCTGAAATTATAATATTTGTAAATAAATATGGCCTAGAGGCTACACATTGGTGATCGAGTGCTAGCGGCCTCGCGCTAGCAACCTCCAACTTAAGAATTCTAATCCAAAAGCTACCTACCATTTAAGAAAAGGTGGCGGCGCTCAAAGTTAAGGTCTAGGGGGCCAAGCACTCGAGCTAAGCATCAATACCAAGAATTTTTTTTTGAAATGTTTAACATTCATGGCAATACATATACCCGATTTGACCAACCTTTTGGCTCCCATTGTATTAGAGCTTAAAAAGGAGGAAGACAAGTGTGAAGATATAAAAATACAAACAACAAGAAGTTGACATATGTACTAAACTTAAAAGCATTGTGGTCATTTTCACTAAAGGGCATTATGGACCTTTCCTACTCTCCAAGGGCATTAGGATAATTAATACGTTTACTTATATAAATATTAGATAGTCCTGATCATTTACACAACTCATATTCATTCTACAATATCCTAGATACTTCTAAATATTATATAAATATTATATATAAACTTAAATAAATGTTATATATTTCTTATCCTCATACTGAAAGGTTTTCCCAAGGACTACCCCTGTAGATACTTCTAATCCTGTACTTTACTTATATAGGACTAGAACTTGGATCACCACTAACCTATTTTTGGTGTTACAGTATGTAGTTTTAGTCAATAAAATAATATAAATTACTTAAAAAGTATTACTAATTTGTAATTACAATACTTATCATGTTCAAAAAATTAAAATAAATGCTTAAAATTTGAATTTGAAAGTGTCTTAATTGATCTCAAAAAGTCAAAATTACTCTTATATACTTTGAAATGAAGAGAGAAATTCGTAGTTTTTTTTTTCCAAATTGTCCAAATGATTGAAAAATAATAAAATTGTAATATGTTACAATGATTAAAAAAAATTACAACGATAGAAACACTACAAATTAAAATCCCTCCAAACAAATAACAAATACCAAATCAAGAACAGGCTATTTATAACAACTAATCTTTAACACTCTAGTCACACATCGCAATACTTATGATAGTTTGATATTAATATAAGGATTCGTGCTATTATCACTAATACCTTTAGTTATGATCTTTTAGGAGAACATGTGGTGGAATAAAATAACCCAAAAAAATATTATTAAGACAACGTATTGCGCCTTGCGAAGAAATTGGATGACCAAGGGAGGAGGCACAAAAATTAACGAAATAAAAATCTACCCAAGATGGTGGTCCACTCTAAATGGTGGCCAAATCCTCGTAGAATACACTTGCCAAGACATTAGAGGACTCAAGTGATGAGGCTTCCGAAAGTTACAATTTTCCTTCAAAAGTGATGAGGCATCATGACTACAAGTCCTCAAACTTGATAAGTTACACTTTATCTTTAAAAGTGACGAGGCACCTGAATAATCAGTCATCGGCCCAAAAAAATAAGGCACCTGAATAATCAGTCATCGACCTGAAAATAATGAGGCACATGAATAATTGATGATTGGTTTTTATACCTATTTGTTGGATACTTTTAGACTTGATAATTCGTGAATTCTTTAGCATTTTATGTTAGTTTTTATATGTTTTAATCTTATTTAGGTTTTATATTACTTTTATATGTTTTTACTTTGTTTTGTAGGATTTTGGAATAAGGGCGGTTTCGATCAAAGCTTAGAGTTGCCAGATTTGAATTTTCAGCTTGTTGTTTACGCAGCAGTCACTTGTGACCCAATTTAGACCTTGATCCATCCATTATCTCTCAATTCATCCAACATGAAAGTTGTATATATACTTCTCAGCTTTCTAAAACATCTTAAATCATCTCAATCAGAGGTCGGATGAGAGAGTTATGTCCAAAACACTGAAGGAGGCTGCAGCAGTCCAAAAAGGAGCATTTCTGGGCAGATTGTATAAGCGCCACAGCGATGATTTCCACCACCGCAGCGGTGGTACAAAACCAGAAATGAGTAGAATGTTTGACCGTCGCGGCTCTGCCTTTGACCGCCACAGCGGTGCATTGTTCCTACGCGCAGAATCACAATGTTCCTACGCGTAGAATCAGTTTTAAAAAGGAAAATTGCAGCCCTAACTTTATAATTTCATTTCTTCTTCTTTGGGAGGTTGCTAGAGGCGATTTTGGAGGCCAAAAGAAGATGAAAGGCACCTTCCATGGTTGCTAGAAATGAGATTCAACATCAATTAGAAGTTATGGATTGAGGGGAGTTATGAGTTTTCTTTTCTCTTCCTTTATTTATGTATTGCGTTGATGTTGGTTTATTTTTGGAATAAGTTTTATTATAAATCCAATGAATGGATGAATATTGATCCATGGATGTAATATCTATGTGTTATATTGAATCCGTAACATGTTTAGTCATTGTGATTGGTGTTTTGCTCTCATTTAGCTATGTATATGTTGTATGCATGTTGGATGTGGTATTACTCATTTGCTATGGTTTGAGCATGAAATTTATGATTGTGTTGGGTGTCTAATGCTTAGTTTAATTGAATCTCTCTCTCTTAGTTGGTTGTTGTGGCATTTGTGAGTTCTCTGAAAGAAGAATTTCATTGTGCACGCCAAGTGTTTGACAAAATGTCCAAATGAAATTTGGTTTGTATTTTGCATATCTTTGTGCTTCGTTGGCTATGGTTTGTTGTCTCTTGGATGACACCATATGAATTGGACTGTCATAGTTAGTTCTTCATGTTAAATTGCTTGGCCGAGTGATTAGTTTGGTAACCTATATGAAATTGGAAAATGGATGTTAGGTTTGGACCCAACTATGATAGCATGTGTTGTGTTATGTGTTCTTAGGAGCGTATGCATAATTTGTGTGTAGGATAGACATATACCTATGTGCCACATGTAACCAATGTGGGAATTTGTGCTTTAAATCCTTGCTTTGCTATTTCTCATAGACATATAGTGAAATGCTTAGCTTGGGAGTCCTTGTCTGAATTCTGTTGAATGGGATAGGTTTGGATTTAGTATGTTTATATGTCCTTCAAAAGAGGCGTTTAAATACTATTGTATTCTTGGTTAACAAGTCACCGTGATCGTAAGACCAAATAGGGAGAGTGAGGAGATTTAAATGAAGTATTAGAAGAAAATATAATCATAGGTTCACCTATCTTTACCATTTTAGTAGTTCAAATGTTAATTTACATTATGTCCATTTACATTTCACTTCCTTCGTTCAATCAACTGTTTGAACTAAGATTGGCTCGATGGATTCGATATTTGAAAAATCATTAGAACTAATTCCTCGTGGGATTGATACTTTACTTTCACTTTATTACTTGTTGACCGTGTATGCTTGCGCGTTATTCATTCAAATGAATTCGAGATCGGAACTTATCTAGTAAAATAAAATATAAATAAACAGCTCCGATTTCGACCAACAATAATCATCCCTCGACTCAGAAAAAAATGAGGCACCTAAGTAATCAACCCTCAACTAGAAAATAAAAAGGCACCTGATTAATCAGCCCTTGACCCGAAGAGTTACGCTTTCAAACTTCAAAAGCGACAAAGGCACTTGGCCCTAAAGCCTCAACCCGATAAAGTTACACTTTTTATTTAAAAGTGATGAGGCACCTTACCATAAGCCATCAACCCCGAACCCCTTTGCCTGGAATCTCAATAAATAGCTCCTTATCTCATAGGAGAAGGGACTTTTTTGGAGACTTGGAGAACTTTGAAGCCACAAGGAGAATTTTCTCTGAATTTGCAAGAATGAGAACATTCTTGGAACTTGTTGGCGATTCGAAATAGACTTCTAACTTCGAGATACTCGTGATTACACTTGGATTCCCTCTAGATCTAACACTTGATAGAGGTTCTTGGGCACTAGCGATTACGTCGGGATCCCAAGAGTTCTGCCTTGTGTTACTTAAGTAATTGATCACCGGTTCTTCTCCCCTCTCCAATCTCCCGATTGATTTTGTACTCTTCACGAATTTCTTGCCTCCTTAATCATCACGAACCCGAACCCTAGCGAGGTACAAGATCTTAACCTTATCGAGGTACAAGATTTCCTCGCCTACACCTATTAATCTCAAGTGTCTTGTTTGTTTTTAAATTTAAACTTAAAACTATTAGTTAAGGATTATAAAATGACTTAATATGGGGGACTATTTAATACCATATTCAACTAGGAATTATAATCCCAAGACTATTTAATCTTAGAATTAATAATCTTGAGATTATAATTCTTTAAATTCTAATATCATAATTCCAAAATTATAATATTTGTAAATAAATATGGCTTAGAGGCTACACGTTGGTGACCGAGTGCTAGCGGTCTCGCGCTAGCAACCTCCAACTTAAGAATTCTAATCCAAAAGCTACCTACCATTTAAGAAAAGGTGGCCCTCAAGGCTAGGGGTTGGGGGGCCAAGCACTCGAGCTAAGCATCAATACCAAGATTTTTTTTTTGAATTTTAAACATTCATGGCTATGCATATAGCCGATTTGACCAACCTTTTTGCTCCCATTGTATTATAGCTTGAAAAGGAGGAAGACAAGTGTGAGGATATAAAAATACAAACAACAAGAAGTTGACATATGTACTAAATTTAAGAGCATTATGGTCATTTCACTAAAGGGCATTATGGACCTTTCCTACTCACCAAGGGCATTAGGATAATTAATACGTCTACTTATATAAATATTAGATAGTTTTGATCTTTTACACAACTCATATTCATTCTACAATATCCTAGATACTTCTAAATATTATATAAATATTATATATAAACTTAAATAAATATTATATATTTCTTACCCTCATACTGAAAGGTTTTCATTAGGACTACCCCTAAGGATACTTATAATCCTTTACTTTACTTATATAGGACTAGAACTTGGATCACCACTAACCTATTTTTGGAGTTACAATATGTAGTTTTAGTCAATAAAATAATATAAATTACTTAAAAAATATTACTAATTAGTAATTACAATATTTATCGTGTTCAAAAAATTAAAATAAATACTTAAAATTTGAATTTAAAAGTGTCTTAATTGATCTCAAAAAGTCAAAATTACTCTTTTATATTTTGAAATGAAGGGAGAAATTCGTAGTTTTTTTCCAAATAGTCCAATTGACTGAAAAATATTAAAATTGTAACATGTTACAATGATAAAAAAAAAATAAAAAATTACAACGATAGAAAGACTACGGATTAAAATCCCTCCAAACAAATAACAAATACCAAATCAAGAATAGGCTAATTATAACAACTAGTGTGTAAAAACACTTCAGTCCCACATCATAATACGTGTGATAGTTTGATATTAATATAAGGATCCGTGCTATTATCACTAATACCTTTAGTTATGATATTTTAGGTGAACATGTGGTGAAATAAAATAACCTAAAAAAATATTATTAAGACAATGTATTGTGTCTTATTATAATATGATATCCAACTCACAAAAGCGAAATGCTATTAATCCCACAAGCAATGATTCTTTTCAATTCGAAGTTCATTAAAACGTCTATACATGATTACCTAGCTATGACAATATATATTAAAAATGTCTCTCAAGAATATGAGTAATATAATATTGGAAATGAGAACACTATTTTTATATGAATATTTGATATTTTTACAAAATCACTTCTCACATGAGAATAGAGTGCCCTCTACCTTCATGTGAGAGGAGCAAATAAAAATATGAAATATGCAAGTGGAAATATCATTTTCTCTGTTGAAAATAAAAGTAGTATTGTGAGGATCCGAATTTTCAGGATTTCTTAATAATATTAAATGAGAATTTAATTGATAAAATTATCAAGGTTGTTAAAATTAATTATTATTTTAAGGTATGTGATAAGATGTAATTAGTAAATTAAATCTGTGCAGAAACTTTGATAAATGATATTGAGTTTAAGTAATTGAAAAGTAAATAAATTGTTTAAAAAACAATTTATTAAGAATAAGAGAAACTTTAATATTGAGAAATTGTTGTGGAGGTACAGAAATTAAATGATGTTATGTGATAATGTGAAATATATGAAATTAAATATGTATATATATACATTTGTATATATATATATATATATATATATACATATATATATATATATATATATATATATGTATATGTTTAAGTGATAATTATAAATGTTATTAATTATGAAAATTAAGGGATTAATAATTAAATTAATCCAATTTTAAATGAAAAACGAATGGGGAAGTTAATAAAATTGTAATTATTGATTTTAGATTTAATTAAGAATTATGGTGGAAATTTAGAAATTAATTGAGAAGGAAAAGTAATTATATAAATTATATAATAATAAATTATATAATTTATATAAGGAAATTAAAATAAGGTATGAAGAAAATAATAATTATATAAATTATATAAAAATAATTATGTAATTTATATAAGGTGATTAAATGGAATAAAGTTGGAGGAAATTAAGAAATTATTTAAAAGGAAAATGTAATTACATAAATTATATAATATTAAATTATATAATTTATATATAAAGAAATTAATATGAATATTAAAGAAATTGAATAACAAATAAGAAAAAAGGAACGTTTTAATTTAATAAAAATTATGGTTATGTATAATGGAATTATTATGACTTTTATTAATAATAATATTTCGGAAACGTGAACATGTTAATGTAACATGTTGTCCAAGTAACGGAGTGAAAAATAATTTTTATATGTCCTATGATTTATTTTATGATTTTTGGAGGTATAAATTACCTCATATAATTACATGCATGACGTTATGCGTGTACAAAATTTGTCAAGAAAAGTACCCAAAAGAGGTATTAAAATTATTTATAAATCATATTATGATTTTTGGTGAACTAAAATAAATATTTTATATATTTTATATAAAATATTTATTACACGAAATAATTACGTAATGTATAAAAATATTTCATTTTGGCTTATTTTGGAAAAATCCGGTAGTTTCTAGTAGCATGCAAGGCGGTGGATTTTATTTTTTACGTGGGTGGTTAATGTTGTTTATAAAAAGGAAAAGAAAAGGAAAGAAAAAAAGCAATAATAAAAGGCAAGAAAAAGGATAAGAAAGAACAAGCAAAACTCTTGCTCTCTCTCCAAGTTGCACCACCGTGAGCCACCAACCACCAAGCCATCCGACCACCATGGCTACAAGAGGGAGAAGAGGAAATTCGGAGCTATTAAAGGAAGGAATTGCAAAGCTTGGGAAGGTATAAAAACATTTTATTTGTTTTATTTATGTAATTTTGGTGTTAAATAAAGTTTATGGAAAAATAGAAAATAATTATAATAATTATTCCCAATAATTTTAGGATGTATATATATGAATTATGTAATTTTTGGAATGGTTTTGTTGTGAAAAATTGAATCAAATGATGTTATTTTGCTTGGGTGGCGTACTATTCGCGAAGCAGAAGAAGAATAAGGAAAAGGCTGCCGCGCATTTTTTTCGTACGCCTGGCTATAAACGACGTCATTTTGCGGCGAACGGGGAAGAGGGCCGCGCAATGCACGGAGGGTCGAGAAACGACTGGAAAACGACGTCGTTTTGGCGTCGGCAGCGAGGGGCCGCGCGCAATGCGCGGCCGACGACACGCTGGAAATTACCAGCGTGCCCCTGCTCTTTTCGGTTAATACCGACCGTGTCCCCTGGCCCTGGAAAATTACAGCCGTGCCCTTCAGCTTTTCTAGAAATACCGTCCGTGTCCTGGAAGCAATGAAAATTACGATTATGCCCTCAATCTTTCCGGGAAATACCGGATATGCCCCTAGAGTTACGGAAATTACGAAAATGCCCCGGACCTTTTCTGTTAATGCCGGATGGGTCCTTAAGGGCGCAAAAATTACCATATTGCCCCCAGAAATTAATTTTAATTGAAATAAATGTTTAAAAATTGTTTAAAAATTCCAGAAAATTATAGAAAAATACTAAAAATATAGAAATGATATTTGGGCATTAAATTTAATATTTTTGTAAAAATATTAAATATTAGGGATTAATATTTAAATATTTTAAATATTAATCTAATGAGTATAAATGTTAGAAAATGAATAAATGAAAATTTTGGACAACCGAATATGCTAAAATTTATCCAAAGAGCCGAGTTGTCCGTAGTGGAAGTGTTTATATTAAGTTAAATGAATGTTTTTAAGGAACGTGGTTAATATATAATTAACCTTATTAGTTAATAATTAACCCGGTACCCTAAAATAAATCGTCGGGTAGAGTTAATTACGTTATAGATGATATTAATTAATTAAATTAATATCATAAATAGATGAATAATTAGTATTTGATTATTTTATGATCATAGGTCATACGAGAAGCACGATAGAAGGGTATTTGTTAATTAATTCCACAATTCAGGCAAGTTCTTCAGTCCCTTTTTATGTTAAATGTTGGACTGTTATGGTATGTAATTCTTGTTTTAACTGCATACAAATTATATGTTACGTGATACGTGATTAATATGGCAACAATGAGTACTTTGTGCAATAATATGAACATATATGAGAAATATTGCTATAGTAGAAGCACCAGCACATGATGTCTGACACACGCCAAGCATGATAAGGTATGTGCTACGTGAAGTATAACTGTTGAACTTGCTGAGCCGTTGTGCTCATTACTTGCTTAAATTAAACTTTTGCAGGTTAAGAAATGAATTTCAGAAATATCGGATTTTATTAGAGATGGATCAACCAAGAAGGTTGTAAATAAAATAGTTATATTCAATATAGTGAATTGCAAAGTTATTTTGACATTTTGTATATTCATATACGTTGGATCCGTATAGGATGATTAGAGTTAAATTGTGAACTGTGAATGTTTAAATTAATTGTTACGATGGAAATTATTATACGTTTGATTATGAACGATGCAACAAGAAATAATTGTATGAAAATAAAAGACTGTAAATTTCGAATAATGATCATAATGATACTTGTGAGAAAACGAAAAAGTTAAGGTTGCGATCCAGGAACTAGGATCATGATGTAAGGATTTTAATATCCATATATTTTAATACAATGATTGAATTGAGAAAAAGAAAATTTTATACCAAAATTTCGGTAATTGATAATTTAAAATCAATTTAAAGGATTAAAGAATTTGATTAAAGATTTATTAACGAACCGAAATTTGGACATAAGGCAATTGATGTTTAATAAATACAAGATTTAAGAAAATAAAATGGGTCCAATTTCGGGGTCTTTACAAGTATCATCCATATAACATTAAATTAGATTGCTTAAAAATTGGATTATAACTAGTGACTTAACATTCGCAAGTTGCTATTGGCTCTCCCTTGTAGTCTTGGTCACTACACCAAAGCATCAAAAGCTTGGTTAGGGGTTCAAGGGCTAGTACCAAAAACAAACATTCGCAAGTTGCTAGATTGGATCTTATGCGACGAATGTAGCATCAAACAAGCAATTACACTGACTGCTCACAATTGTAACCTGTATGAAAGTTATCCACTAGAAAACTTTGAATCAAAGAAAAATGTAGTACAATTTAATAAATACAATTTATTGTTAAAACGATTAAAAGTATTATATTGATTCCTGTTGTCGCCTTATTTTGTGAGTCCGCCTAAAATTGCCAAAAATACGAACTACCTGCACAATTAACTGTCACACTGAGAGGAGCTTGACGGTTTGGGCCGTCGGAGAATAGCTCCGATGTAAGAATGAGTACATGTCAAAAGCGATAATAATGGAGGTAATTAAATTGCTGAAAAATAATAAAATTCTGTATGTAAGTAATTGTATATGTGTATCGTGATCCTCGTTTATGACTGTATTTATAGTTGTTATATCCGTCTGAGACCAATTAAAAGTGGGAGTCCTTTCTAGAATCACCTTATAACTACAATTAATTATCGATAGAGTCCTTTCCAAATTATAATTCCTTATCTCCCCCAAATAAGAAAACACAATCTGATTTTAATAAGGAATTTGTCACTTTTGAACAAGACGCCATAAATAAAGTGAAGATGGCCAACACTGGATCCGAACCATTAAATAAGTTGGGCTACACCATGGCCAAACCCATATACTTGTATCCCTACAATTCCCAATTCATCATAAACGATATCTAAGTAGCTAGAAGTATAAAATGATCGGTTGTAGCAGTTTGAGCTTCAACAATGGCGACCAGACAGACGAAGATGGTAAGGGCAACCGCGCTAATTGATTCTTTCATCGGAAGTTGCGATCAAATTGCCCAATTGGGTCACAAAAAAAATTTTTTTTTTTTTTTTTTGAAGTATGGAATGACTTGTACAGACCGGTACTCCCTCTGTATAAAGGTACAATTTTGTTTGTCTACAAAAGGATGAGTAAAGGTACACAAAGTAAATGATAAATATGTCATTTAGTAGGATCCATAAGTATTAAAAAATAAAAGTACTTATTACTTTATGTAATTTTGTGAGACTATTAAGGATAAATTTGATATCGATAAAAATTTATTGTTATATATAATAACACTCTTAACAAAAAGGTTTTAAACTTGATTCTTTTATCGTACGAACCCTCTTCAATGATTTGGAAACAAACTGAGCTTAAATGTTAAAATATAATAAATTATGGTAGGACTATTTTTAATTCTCTCCTATATTATGTATTTACATACATTGATATTTATAATCGATATAAATTTATCATCACATATATCTATATAGCGAGACTCTATTTGACTTTTATATTTCATACATGTATGTATGACTTGCTTGTTACTGTTTTTAGGCTTTGCACTCTCTAAAAATCAAAAAATAAGGTAAGAACAGTTATTAAGCCTTAAATCTAGACATGAGTTAGGCTTATGATAGCTTGGAATGGGACTTCCTGCGCCATATGAAATTTTTCGAGAATATGACTTTTATGATTTCCATCAAGTATTTCGTATTGTTGATAGATAAAGGATGTGTTCAGTGATAGACATTTATTGTATTTGATTATTGCATAAAAAATAGTATTTTTTAAACTTTAAACAAATATTTGTAAGTTAAATAAATTGTGTATAGAATATGCTCTTTGTAAAAAAAATAAGATTCTCAAATACGTTTAAAACTCAGGTTATGTTTGTTTGCAAAAAACAAACTTGAGATTGGACTATTTACCTTAATTTAATATTACTTTGCACTATTTAAATATTTGATGAGGGATTATTAATCCCTTAATTTAGACAATTAGTCTCATAAAGTCATTTAATAGCTTAAAATTAGGGGAACTATTAATTCTAAATTTTTTATGGGATTATATAATCCCACATAAATAGTCTTAAGAATGATTAAAAAAAAAAAAAAAAATAGTTCATACGACTATTTAAAGGACTATTAATCACCTATCATAGGATAAAATAATTCAAAATAGTGTTAAATTAATACAACAGTCCCCTAATGCACAAAATGTTTCATAAACTGATAATTGAGTAGACATAAGGTTGGAGTAAATGTTGGAGTTTTTGCGTTAACTTAAATAGGAAATACTCCCTGTTTTTCCAATGTTATACGTATTGTTGATGTAAATATATAATTTTTTTAATAACACATAACATTTTAAGAGACATTTATTATTCTAATAAAATTATTTTTACTGTAACAAAAACAATTGTCATTATTTTTTGTACATATTTAGTAATAAAAATATCAAATGTAACAACACAATAATATTTCTTTTAAATAATTGTTCTGTGAGTGTTGTTGCTAGTGATAATATATACGTATTAAAAGAGATTAGATAAAAAGTGTAAGGAAGGGGGGATGTTAATCCCTCCTTTTAGTTGGGGGTTAATTTGTCGAATAAAACTTTAATGTAAAACAATAGTTTACATAATACAATAAAGTTATAATATAATATTAATAGTTTATTAAGATATATTTATTTAATTGGTTTTTAATATTTGTATAGTAATTATAATATTATTACATTGCGTTTAAAATTATATTTGGTTTACTAAATTATATAATTGTATGTAATAAATAAAGTAAATTATAAACTAAAATGATCATTATTGTTTTATCTTTTATAACCTATTATATTACAAATGTAATGAATCAATATATCAATTGAAAGATATAATTAAAAACTTAAATAATATAATTAACATTACACCCGTAATAAATTAATATATATAATAGGTGAATTAAAAATAATAAATATCATATTAATAGGGTTAAATGCAAATAAGTCCCCTGAACTCTAGGGTTTTTGGACTTTGAGCCTCCTTTTTTTGGTCAATGCAAACCGAACCCCATACTATTTAAAAATTTGGATATTGAGCCCCCAGGTGCCACATGTGCTTTGACTGTCCACGTGGCACACGTGATGCACATATGGCACCGGTGACGTGTCATCTTATTTGAATTTAATGAAAAAATGTACTTCCCCCAAGATTTGAACTCATGACCTCAAATTTGAACTTTAAAACATTTAATCACTCAAGCAACATGAGCCTATTGTTCAGATTACTCAAGAAATAAATGTTATTCCCATGTACCAACCTAATATTATTATTACAAATATTATTATTATTATTATTATTATTATTATTATTATTATTATTATTATTATTATTATTATTATTATTATTATTATTATTATTATTGTTATTATTATTATTATTATTATTATTATTATTATTATTATTATTATTATTATTATTATTATTATTATTATTATTATTATTATTAATGTTATTATTATTATTAATGTTATTATTATTATTATTATTATTATTATTATTATTATTATTATTATTATTATTATTATTATTATTATTATTATTATTATTATTATTATTATTATTATTATTAATGTTATTATTATTATTATTATTATTATTATTATTATTATTATTATTATTATTATTATTATTATTATTATTATTATTATTATTATTATTATTATTATTAACGTTATTATTATTATTATTATTAACCTTATTATTATTATTATTAACGTTGTTGTTGTTATTATTATTATTATTAGTATTATTATTAACGTTATTAACGTTATTATTATTATTATTATTATTATTATTATTATTATTATTATTATTATTATTATTATTATTAACGTTGTTATTATTATTATTATTATTATTATTATTATTATTATTATTATTATTATTATTATTAATGTTATTATAATTATTATTAACGTTATTATTATTATTATTAACGTTATTGTTATTATTATTATTATTATTATTATTATTATTATTATTATTATTAACGTTATTATTATTAACGTTATTATTATTAACAAAACAGCTAATGGGTTGGTTGTCTAATGTTCTTAATTTGGCTCTTGCTCTTTGGCTGCTGTCTGCTTTCTTTTTGGCTTTCACGTGAATATTTTCAAATATCTGGCACTGTGATGCCATATTATTATTATTAACGTTATTATAACATTAATGTTATTATTAATAATAATAATAATAATAATAATAATGGTAATAATAATAACAATAATAATAATAATAATAATAATAATAACAATAATAATAATAATAATAATAATAATAATAATAATAATAATAATAATAATAATAATAATAATAATAACAATAATAATAATAATAACATTAATAATAACAATAACAATAATAATAATAATAATAATAATAATAATAATAATAATAATAATAGCGTTAATAATAATAACAATAATAATAATAATAACATTAATAATAACAAAAACAATAATAATAATAATAATAATAATAATAATAATAATAATAATAATAATAATAATAATAATAATAATAATAATAATAATAATAATAATAATAATAATAATAATAATAATAATAATAATAATAATAATAACAATAATAATAACAATAATAATATATTCTAAATAATCATAATAACATTAATAATAACAATAACAATAACAATAATAATAATAATAATAATAATAATAATAATAATAATAATAATAATAATAATAATAATAATAATAATAATAATAACATTATTATTATTATTTTAATATTAATGTTATTATTATTGTTATTATTATTATTATTATTTTAATATTAACGTTATTATTATTATTATTATTATTATTATTATACCTGCATTTCCTCCTTCAAATTGAAACAGGGGGTGAGCTACCATGGTGGAGAAGTCCCCAACGATAGCTTAAACAGGGGGTTAATAATAATAATAATAATAATAATAATAATAATAATATTTGTAATAATAATAATAATAATATTAGTAATAATAATAATAATTGGCTGGTACATGGGAATATTATATAATTCTTGAGAAACATAAATAATAGGTTTATGTTGCTTAAGTGGTTGAATGTTTTAAAATTCAAATTGGAGGTCATGAGTTCAAATCTTGGGGGAAGCACATTTTTTTCATTAAATTCAACTAAGATGCCACGTCACAGGTGCCACGTGTGCGCCACGTGTGCCACGTGGACAGTCAACGCACATGTGGCACTTGGAGGTTCAATATCCAAATTTTTAAATAGTTTGGGGCTCAGTTTGCAATGACCAAAAAAAATGGGCTCAAAGTCCAAAAACTCTAGAGTTCAGAGGACTTATTTGCATTTAACCCCATATTAATATAAAAAATGAGTTTCATAAAATGACAAAATATAATATGTTTCCAAATGAATCAATACTCCCTGTTTTTCATAAAATGAGTTTCATCTGGAAAAAAATATAACTTGTATCAAAATAATAATAATAATTTTAAAAATTAATATTGGTATAAAATGACAAAATATCATTGAGTCTACTCACAAGAATAACGTGTTTTTGTTTTGTAACAATATATGGAAAGACTCATAATTATTTCTTATATTATAATTTATGATAAATTTGCTTGTTTACTATTTTTTTTTTTGATAAAACCACTAAAATTCAAAAATTTGCTAAAAACAATGATAGCTTAAATAGGTACCAATCAAACACCACAAAATACATAAATTTCACCAAAGATAATTTTCGAGAAATGTTTTATGGTAAATGTTACTCCCTCCGTTTCAGGATAAAAGTCTTTATTACTATTTTAGGTAGTCTCAAGTTAAATGTCTATTTATCTTAAATAATCTATTTTTTACAATAATTTGTTTATAATATCCTTAGTATTAATTGTCATATTTCTATTCTCTAAACATATTTATGAAGCATTACTAGTCATACATAGAAAATTATGCAATTAGAATTTAAATATGGATAATTTTGTCATTTTATCCTCTTTCTTAATATGCGCAAAAAGTCGACCAAGGCTTTTATCCTGGGTCGGAGGGAGTACAATGTTTCCCCTTTTCAAAATTAAAAATACAAATCTCTGACTTTTTTCTAGAACAAAATAAATACTATTTTCTCAATTATACTTATGTAAACAAAATAAATTGTTTTTATTCATGATATTAATCATAAAGATGAACGGAAGCTGCTCGAATTTTGGGATAGACTTTTGGCGGGAACCATGAACTACCAATGACTCAATAAAAAAAGTATAATTTAATCCAATTTATTGTTAAGACAATTAAAAGTATTATATTGATTCTGAATTCATCATAAATATTATGGTCTGATTCACAGAACAATTGAAAAAAAATTAAAGTCTCGTAGAGTACTCAAATCATAGAGTATCATAGAATAACTTGATCGTAGAATGATATATATCACGAATCGTAGAGTTATCAGATCGTAGAGTGATATCAGAAATAACTGATCGTAGATTAATATATGTTACCACAAATTGTAGAGTAACAATCTAGACCAAGTAGTAAAGTGATGTTTTTGTAATTAGCAGTAACATCTAAAAATAAGAACATTTGTGTAATTATTTTAGTAAATTAAGATTAATACAACTAAACTTTCTTCTTCATTATCTGTTATAACAATAAACGAAATTCAAGTAGTTAAGGGCAACCGTGGTAATTAATTCTTTCATCGGAATTTGTGATCAAATTGCTCAATTGGTTGTTGAAAATCGAAATGAGTCGATAAAAGCTGCAAATTTTAAGAGAAAAGTCTCTATTTTATTTTTTGTCAAGTTTGGAAGGACTTGTACTTTTCCTAATAAGGAGGTAAAAGGCTATTTTACCCATAAATTCAGATAATCTCATTGGTTTAAAATATGAATTTTAATATATACTAGTTTATATACCACATCCTGTGTGTATGATTTTAAAAAAAAATAAGATATTTGAATAAAACTTAAAAAACATTGATGAAAAACTATGGAAAATAAAATAAAGATAAAAATGAGATAAAAAAATAAAGTAGTTAATGTGACATGTCTCAAGAAATAGCTATCACCTCTTTTGCTCTCCTTTTATAATATATGTATATATATATATATATATATATATATATATATGTGTGTGTGTGTGTGTGTGTGTGTGTGTGTGTGGGGGGGGGGGGGGGGGGGAATTAATCTATTGACAACATTGTAAATGAGCATCTATTCTTACAACTAATTTCAACCGTCTATCATTAGATCGAATAGTTAAAATATCTCATGTCCGCAGTTTAGTTTTCAGAATATCGAAGTTTAATATTGTGGACGGTGTTAAATGTTCAAAATAACCCTAACTTGAATGTATCGTCCGCAATTTAATACTGCAGATGCTAAAATTTTATATTCACCGTCCGCAATATTAAACTGCAGACGAACCTTTAAAATCCCTATTTGAGACAATGTCGTGCCTGTGACCCCCCCAAATTCGGGTTCCAAATACCCGGATCCGGTCATCACGATCCAATACAAACATTCACCTCTAAACAACATACAATAACTAAATGCGGAATAATAAACATATGTTGTTCATTCAAAAGGTGTTACTAGTCCCAAGATACGATAACCTTACACAAAAGTACACAAATACCCTTAATAAAGTACTTAGGGTTTATATTACATAACAGTTAATTTAATTAACTACAGGGCTGCATCTCGAAGTCTATTACTTCACATTTCCTTTACCCTTGTTCTTTCCCGAAGTCTCGGGTTGCACTGCAATAAGGTTTGGGGGGGGGGGGGGGAATTAATCTATTGACAACATTGTAAATGAGCATCTATTCTTACAACTGATTTCAACCGTCTATCATTAGATCGAATAGTTAAAATATCTCATGTCCGCAGTTTAGTTTTCAGAATATCGAAGTTTAATATTGTGGACGGTGTTAAATGTTCAAAATAACCCTAACTTGAATGTATCGTCCGCAATTTAATACTGCGGATGCTAAAATTTTATATTCACCGTCCGCAATATTAAACTGCAGACGAACCTTTAAAATCCCTATTTGAGACAATGTCGTGCCTGTGACCCCCCCAAATTCGGGTTCCAAATACCCGGATCCGGTCATCACGATCCAATACAAACATTCACCTCTAAACAACATACAATAACTAAATGCGGAATAATAAACATATGTTGTTCATTCAAAAGGTGTTACTAGTCCCAAGATACGATAACCTTACACAAAAGTACACAAATACCCTTAATAAAGTACTTAGGGTTTATATTACATAACAGTTAATTTAATTAACTACAGGGCTGCATCTCGAAGTCTATTACTTCACCTTTCCTTTACCCTTGTTCTTTCCCGAAGTCTCGGGTTGCACTGCAATAAGGTTTCATGATATAGCAAGAGTGAGCAACTAGTTTGCTCAACAAGTTTAAATAACAACAAGGAACAATATACCATGAATGAAAAGGAATAACTGAACAATTCAATAATGTGAATAACATAAGCAGGAATAATAATTTGCTTTTAAAATTAGGATAGTCAAATAGACTATGAACTATAAATATCCACTGGAGTCAATAGCAGGTTGACCCAATGATTACTACCAGAAATATGTACCCGAGGGGATCAGCCTCAGTACAATATGTGTATGCATAACATTTAATTTCCGTATTTTTGTACCTAATATTAGATACAGGGTACTCCCCTATAATAAAGGGGTGTTCATAATAGTCTAAGAATCCGCATCTTCAATGATTTGGATAGCTTTTAAAATTTTTAACATAAATGTCTAGTCGAACAATGGCTTAGACCTACTTTGAACAGTTCTTTAAACAATAGAACAATAATTAAGTACAAGTCAATGACTGTACAATCTCAAGTGCAACAAGTGCGAATAACAATAATATCGAGGTGGAATAATTGTAAAGTAATTAAACCACTCAAAGCATGCTTGGAAATAACAATTCAAGCTTAAATAAATAATTTGCTCAATGAAATGAGTTTAGAGATAAGGAACTTGCCTGTCTGCTCAGCTACAATAAATGTCTAACTTTAACTAACTGGCTTTGAAAAGACCTAACATTAATAAAGTTGGTCTAATAATTAGTACGGCGTATTTGCACAACTATACGCTCACTAAGATACTTATTTATCATATAAGTACTAACACATAATTTACATTAGTCGAAATAATATTATTAACCTTATAGACCCTCAATCAAATTAGGTTAATAATTTAATAAGTTAGAAAATATTTTTCTTGAGCGTTGGACACTTATTAAACCCTTAAACAACTTATTATAATTGTTTAATAAAAGTATAATTAAATTAAATTTATTTTATTAATTCAATCTCTATTTAATTACTATTTAATCTTGGTTAAATAGAAATTAATTAATTAACTCTAGTTATTATTTAAAATAAATAATAACTAATTGTACTTACTTATTATTTAATCACAATTAAATAATAAATAATTATTGATTTAATTTTAACCTTCTTTAATTTAATATTAATCAACTAATAATTAATTAATTAATTAACCTCACTTATTATTTAATTTAAGAAAATTAAATAATAGTTTACTAATTTTAATCCTCTTTAATTATTATTTAATGTCAATTAAATAATAATTAATTATTTAATTATTTTTAATTATTATTTAAGGTTAAATAAAATTTAATTTATTTATCCTTATTTATTATTTAAATTAAATAACTTAATTTCCCTTAATCATTATTTAATGCTAATTAAATAATAATTAATTACTTAATTATCCTTATTTATTATTTAATAATATTTAAATAATAAATAGTTAATTTTAAAAAAAATTTATATCTTCTTTAATTATTATTTAATGGGAATTAAATAATAATTGCTAATTTATCTCATTTATTTATTATTAACATTTTAAATAATAAATAATTAATAAATTTATTTAACTTAACCATGATTTAGCTAACTAGATTAATATTTAAAAATTAAACTTAATTAAGAATATCCTCCCCAATATCATTTTTGAATTATTATTATTTTTGTTATAATTTTAAATTAATTTTTAAATATTTAAATTAATTAAATTAAACCCAAATGGCATTTCTGTAAATAAGTTAAAAACTGAACCGAGGGCAAAATCGTAATTTCGCCGAGAAAAAAACACGGAGGGGCAGTTTGGTAATTTCACGGAAACTGGGCTCGCGCATTGCGCTCGTTATCCGTAAGCAGGCCCAAAACGGTGCCGTTTTGGGACACTGCTGATGGCTTCCGCGCGTACGCGCGGTTTGATTTTTTTTCTTTAAACAAAACGACGCCGTTTTGTCTCCGCGTTTTCGGTGAACAGTGCTACGCGCATTGCGCGGAAACCCTTAAAAAAAATTTCCTTTGTAAAATGTGAACAGTGTCCCGGCAATACCCATTTTAAATAAAAATATACCATCAAGTAAGCTTTAAATCCCTAATAAAAATCCAAAAAAATTACCAATCACTTAATATCAATTTATAACATGAAAATTTAATTTTTCATGATTTAATATCATTCTTTTTTTATAAAAGTTTTTACATCACATAAACTACCATAAATCATAACTTTTTGTATATAACTCCATTTTGAGTGATTCAAACTTTATTTTTCTCATGATTTAATGTTCTATATTATTAGAACATCAAACCTAAGTTTTTATAAAAATATTTTTGGTCATATATTTCAAGACTTGATTATACACTATTAAACACATATTTTAGCATACAAATGATACCAAAATACAAACCAAACATATTAAACTCAAGTATGACATAAATATTACAACTACACATTAATAACTATATTAACATGTTTATACTAACATGATGATTTATTTAATTTAAAAATAAAACTTAGATTTAGAATAACCATTACCTTGATTTAATGGCTATTCTCTTTTTTCTTCCAAAATAAGTGGTGAATCTTGAAGACATAAACCAAGAACTCCTTCTCTTGATAATTTTGCTCTCAAAATATTTTTCTACACTCTCAAATGCTCTCTAGCTCTCTCTTTTGGACTTGGAGAAAATAATGAAATAACATCTAACACTTTCAAGTATACTTGCAAAATTATTAGATACACATAATATATCTAATAATTTAGCCCATGCTCCTAGATGACAACTTACACAAGGAATGTGTTAAATGACTTAGTTGGTGAAAAGAGGAATGGTCCATGTACTTGAAAAAATAAAACAAGCAACCATTAATTAAATAAATGAAAAATAAACTAAAATAAACAAAAATCAATTTTTTTCTCTCTCTCCTCCATGTGGTCGGTTGATGGCTTTTAGTATTGTCCCAAAATGATAGTCATTTGTCACATTTGAATAATTAATAAGTTATATAAAGTATTTTTCAAGTGGGCCAATTATTGGGCTTTAATTTAAAATACCAATTGGACTCCTATTAAATTGTTTGGGCTACTAAATTGTCAAATTTTATTATTCTCCACTTGGGCTACTAATTGACCCATGTTGGGCTAATTTAATAATTTACACATTAATTATTCAATCCATGATTAAATAAATAATTAGATTGAATAAATAATTAAATATTCTAACCCATTAGTATTAAATTACTAAATGGACTAATAAATATTATTATTAATATTTCACATTATTTACATTAATTAATAATTATATTAATTAATTTATTATATTTAATTAACTCATTATATTCAATTTAATTGAATATTTAATTAATAGGAAACTTATCAATTATTTTGATATTAAAACTTTAGGGTTTGCTCACTAATTTAAATAACATATTAGTGACCCCCCTTTAATTAATTTTAGTACTTAATTACATAATCATTTAATCACATAATTAATTAATCACATAAAAAGATTTAAATAATCTCGTAAAACTAACTGTCGAAAATTAAATTAATAATTTAATTAATAATGACGTGGAAATTCTAGGACATTACAGTTCCCCCGTCCGCAATTTAATATTGTGGACGTTGATCTTTTAAAATTACAAATTTTGCACAGCATCGTTTTAAGAACTGACCTATGTCCCCTCGTCCGCAGTTTAATACTACGGGCACTTAGCTCCCGTCCGCAATTTAATACTACGGACATTGTCTACATAAAACACTTACGTTTTTTGCAATTTTTCACATTTGAGATCTAGACAACCCAAACATATTTGAAATAAAAACGACCAAACAACCGTTCCGATAAGCAAATCATTATTACAATCCTACATCTTTGCTAGTACTCACTCATGTAAGTTGTTATATCCATATTTGATAGTAGCCAACCTAAGAGAAATTAATAATATTTTTGATATTTTTCTCTGTTGTATACTAAAGACCATACCTTACGTCTATATTTGTTTTTTGCAAAATTTTTGTATACAAAGTGTTGTTGTAAAATCAAAGATATATTATTACCATCAAATAAACTTTTTAAGCATACCTGCCAACAATTAGGGTTTTCTTAATAAATTTTTTTTATATGTAATTATAATATCATCAATGTCTTGTTGATATATGTTTTTTTTGTTTGATTTAGTTGTCAAAATGGAATTCAATACTTGACTAGTTGAAAGTTCTTTGTTGTGGGATCAGGCTAATCACATCTCAAGTATTGTATCACAAAAGTAATATTCCCTCCTTTCTAAATTATAGAACCAAAATAAAAAAATTATTTGTTCCAAAATAAGCCAAACACACTCTTAACTTTTAAAAAAAAATCCACAAATACATCAATCTCGCACTCTCGCCGCTCTCTCTCCAAAGTTAGTTAAGGTGTGTTTGGATGAATGACTTTAGTCATATTTTTAAAATAAAATTATAATTTATTTTGCTCTTATATTCGATAATTTATTTAAATATAATTCCTCAAGATGTCTAAAAATAAAAATAAAAAGCCTATATCTGTGTAAACAATATATATAATTAATTATAATGATTTATAGCTCAATATGATAATTATTTTTTTAATATTTAACTTTTAAACAAAATAGTCTTATAATTTAGAATGAAAGGAGGAATAATAATAATAATAATAATAATAATAATAATAATAATAATTTCACTATAATATCATTATCATTCTATCATTATTAAATAACAATTTATTTGTTTTAAGATAAACATGAAATACAAATAGGTACATCAATTTTGAAATTTTAGAAATCGAACTTCTACAGATTAACGGAAGGAGTATTAGAATTATACTCAATTAGTTCCGAATTATAAGATTAATACTAACTTTTTAAAAGTCATTTCGAGACATATTTAAATTTAAAATTGATACGATTCATTTAAGTTTTGAAAATTATAACTCAATAATTTTAAATAATTTATGATATTTTTAATTGTAATGATATAAATCACATAAATTTATGTCAATTTTAAGTTTAAAAATATTTAAAATTGTCTTTAGAACGGGGAATACATAATTTCACATACTCCCGTAAAAGTATAAACTTTGACTTTGTTATGGATTATGCAAACGGACTAGAGGCTTTATATATAGTTTTAAGAATTGATATTTTTACATATAAAATTAATAATTTCATAAAAAATTTCTCACATGAATAATAGATAAGTAATACACTTATGTTAAAGAGATCTTCTAAAAATATTAAAATTTACTTGTGCAAATATCAATTTTTACAGTTTTTCTTTATCAATATTCATTGCCTGCCGAGTTGCATATTAAAATTACAGATTTACAGCTTTTATACTCCAGAAGCTCGTAGTATTCACCTAAAATCATATATTTAGAATTGAAAGCTAAATTAAAGAAATTAATATTTTTAGAAGAGAATATGAATAGTAAATCGGACCCACGTTCATACGAGTAACTCCTTCCGGAAATTGAACAATTTCCTAAACTAATTACTAAAGTGAAGAGATATTTGAATTCTAGCAATTGTTTTTTCCATGGGGTTGAAATTTCTACATTTAAGTAATTACACTTCATCTAGTGGATTTCATTACAGTATAGTAGAGGAGTTATTAATTTAATTGATGAATATTATATTATTTTCATTTATAGTAGATGAGTTATTAATTTAACTTTTTAAATTTTATTTCATTATCTTCCTCAATATCTATTATTAAGATATTAGTATAAATACAATACAATACCATCATCAATTATATAATTTTATTATAAAGTCTAAAAAGAAAAACTAATTATTCGTTTGATGATGGAGTGGCGTGACAGTTTATAACCCGTCAAAAAACAAAAAGTATTTGTTTTTGAAATTGCTTATTATCTAATTTTTATGAAAATAATCAAAAGTACTAAATGGTGTTTATTCACAAAAATTTAATAATCAATTTTGACCAAGTATAATACTAATCTATCCTCTCTTTTTTTTAATAATTTCATTTATCACCCGTTTTTTTACTTTTCAAAACATTTATTTAAGTAATTTACAGTTAAAATAAGTGATAAACAATTTTTTCATTACCAAATACAAATTGCTTTTCTATAGACAAAAGAAATAATCAATCACATTATTTAAACAATCTCAAATTTATTATTATATAGTATAGCAAAGTAATTAAATATCTTATCCAAATTAACTGAGTTAATTTAGTTGGTCATTGAGTTAACACAGAATTAATCTGAGTTCACCTCTATTGATACAATGTATGTCATATTCATAATATATTAAACTTTTCATATCTTTTGTTGTATTATTCCTAAGGTTGTGCATGTATTAAAATATATATACAATAATTTTAATATAACTACAACTTTTCAATATCATCTACACTAATATTATTTACACTCAAATTATAATACAACATGACACACACTATAATTTTAAATTATACTATTTATACTCGTACCTTACACGGAATATCAGTCTAGTGTTTTAAATTTAAACTTACAACTATAATTCGTTTTCGATGACCAAAAACGTTATTGTCAACTGAATATCTAACACGCCAAACACATGAAAACGGAACATTAATCTCTAATGTGGGGGCTTTATTTTCTTTTTGACAAATCTATATATATTATTGTCACAAGAATTATGGAACTTTTTAAAATAAAAAAAGTTATGATGGGAGTTTTTTTATTAACGAATATCTCACAAAGTTACAAGCCAACAATATTAAATAGCCAAAATTAAAAATTCACTAACCATTAAGACACCAAGTAGTGCTCACATACTAGTTCTATATTTAAAAATACAATGAGAGAAAAAAAAAAATCCTGATCTATATACCATCTTCAACAATGTTATGAAGCATATGACTGGAATCATTTACCTCTATTATGCTGCTTCTACTTTTTGATGAGCTAGGAGTATTATGATCAGTTTTTGTTGTTGAAGTCTGGGTACTCGTAAAGCTGCTAATATCATTAAATTTCAAGTTTGTGAGGTATTCGGGCCTTGTTGTGATTGCGCTTATTTCAACATCTCCTGATAACATTGCCACCACACGGGACATTGAAGGTCGTAATGTTGGAAATGTCTGAGTGCACAAGAGTGCCACGTGTATCAGTCTTTTCACTTCAGTCTCGTCGAAATCAGACAAACTTGAATCAACAAGCTCAACTCCACAGTTATTCTCGTGCAATTGCCAGGCCTAAAAGAGGAAGTAATATTAGAAGCTAACAGAGTAATCAAAGATGGAAAACTTTGTAGTTATAGGATTTTCTGCTAAGCACGTCTATATCGAGTTTGGTCCAAATCAATTGTCCTATTTTTTGTTAAATAAAACCAAAATCACGAGGTCTCTCAGTTTTGTTTTTCACATTTCGTTAGAGCATTTCCTGGAATTAATGACCGGAAAAACCAATGAACTCTTGTCAAGTTATGTTTTTTCCACCTAAACAATTGAACTTTCAACCAATCATAAAAGTACCCATTGACCATATAAGTTGACATGTACATATGAGCTGGTCAAAATTTTGGGCATTTTTGGCAGTTACTTGAAAGTTTAGTGGTTTAGGTGCAAAAAAAAAATAGTTCCTATATTTTTTTGATAGCTTGACCATAGTTCAATGGTATTTTCAGTCTTCAAGTCGCATTTCCTGATGTGTTTTTATAGTGGATCATTATAATCCTGCTTATGTATATCTAAGAAATGTCATATTAACATTTTAACCATGTTCTGAAAATTCTTCATGTCCTTTTTTGAAGTGAGCCACAAATAGGTGAACCTGACTATTAGACCTGGAGTTAAGAGTTGAGAAGCACGAAGCGGGAAGTTCTGTAAACAATTACCTAGCTAGAGCTAAAATGCATACATTTTATGACGTTTCCAAGGATTACTGTGTAGTGTGGAAGTGGAGTGTGGGGAAGGTTAATCATACCCATTCAAGAAGATATATTTTCTCTTCTTCCAAGCTCGAGTCAGAATTTAATCTTCCACTTACGATCTCTAGAGCCACAACACCAAAGGCATACACATCAGCCTTTTCTGTAAGGTGTCCACGCATGGCATACTCAGGTGCAAGATATCCTCTACAGAAACAAGAAAAAATAACAATTATTACATTAAATAGAGAAAACATCCAGAAATTAGAAACTATTCATATACTGACAGACATGTATTACTGTTGAGAATCATACATTGTGCCTGCAACACGAGTACTTATGTGAGTCTTATTATCATCATAAAGTTTGGCCAGGCCAAAATCTGAAATTTTAGGGATGAGATCAGAATCAAGCAGAATATTGCTTGCCTTCACATCTCTGTGTACAATTCGTAGTCGTGATTCCTCGTGAAGATATGTTAGACCACGTGCCACTCCAATGCATATATCACAACGGGTTGACCAGTCAAGATACAAACTTCGTTTTCCTGTTTCATTGGTGCAAAATTAATTAACATTCATTATAATATCCATATTAATATATTGTGAGAGCTATAAATGTTTACCAAATAATGCTTGATCAAGACTCTTGTTTTCAAGATACTCATAAACAAGCAGTCTATTATCTCCCTCGATGCAGCATCCATATAATTTCACGAGGTTACGATGCTGCACAGAAGAAACTGTAGCAATCTCTGCAACAAACTGACTATTTCCTTGGTCGGATGCTACAGAAAGTTTTTTAACAGCAACCACTCTACCATCGATAAGTGTCCCCTGTTGATTAGCAAAGTTCAAAAATTGTTAAGTCACGACCATACATTTTATTCTCATGCTCCATTTAAAGGGGGAAGGAGGGGGGGGGGGGGGGGGGGGGGGGGGGGGGAGGACTGTATAGCGGGTGTTACTGCTGTTGGTCCCTTAGAATCATTATATTTCTCATTAAAATATGCATTAAGAGCTTAGGTTCAGATTTTTCAGTTTCAACAGAAACTGGAATTTACTGACTCTCTCCAATAATGGCACAAATTTACACGTAGGAAGGCCACAACTTTCCAGTCATACAAGAGGAAGAGGTGATGTGGAAGCCTCTCGTCCGTAATAAGAGGTGGGTGCAACAACTTTTACAAGACGGATTTTGTACCAAATTGTTTTCTTTTTAGTTCTTTTTCTCTGTGGAGAATGGGGGGAATTTTTTTATTTTTTTGGGGGGTGGGGGAATTCATGAGTGCAAGTATGAAATGTTTCATCACCTTATTATCCTTGACTACAAGCATGACTTACCTTATAAACAGGTCCAAATCCTCCCTCTCCAAGCTTATAAGTAGGATTAAAGTCGTCTGTTGCAACTCTTAGTTCTGCATAACTGAAGGTGTATGGTCTGGCATCCATTCCCAGGAACTCTGTGAAATTACGGACAGAAGAAGAGGCGATTTCATTTCTGTAGTTTTTCAATAATCAACTTACTTCTACCACGCATGAAAAATACTCGAATAATACCACATATAACAAGCTAATATATTGTTCTAACCCCAAAAACCTATATAATGTTGGAAACAAAAATAGAAACAACAACAATGACGGTTGCAAGCACATGATTTTTGTTAACTGCCCGTGGTCGACAGCTGCAAATAGAAATACTTGAACATGAGACCTCCAGTAAATTGAGCACTGTTTTAATCCCTACCCCACTTCCTAGAGTTTGGCAACATGGGATGCGTGATTCAACTTTGTGTGATAGAGAGATCTACTAACAGAGACATGGGGGTTGATTTATGTCCAGATTTTAGGTAGATTGGAAATCCATATAAGGTATAATGCGTGGCACATTCCCTAACAGCCTAAGCTTTGGGGGCAGTTGGCAATCTAGCATAGCAAATGGGTGTTTTGTCCAAAATGGTGTAAATTATTTCTCACAAAAATGGTTTTTGACTGAAGATGTATAAGTTGGAAGGAAGCAATACTTGGAAAAACAGATTTCTGGCAAGCATATTAGAAAGTTGTCAATTGCCAACATATGGAACTCAATTTTCTTTACAAATCAAGGCTATGTTTGACACTGATAAAGGATTTTAGAGAGAAAAATGCTTCTCATGTTTCTAGGATATCAATGAGTTGACAATATTGCAAGTTTTTCAAGAGTACTTAAGGCTATATCATGCAATGAATTGAAGCACATTTGTGAAAATGCAACCAACATGCAGTAAAGGCTTTTTTTGTGCCAACACAATACGTGCATGAATAATGATATATTCAAAGTAGCATCGATAGAGCACTTCCAATATAAGACTTTCTCCCACACAGGCAAATGACAACATCAAGCAATGGATCCTGTCAAGAAGTAGACTGCAATAACATATTTAAATCAAATTTTCCCTTTTTTTACCTTCATCTTCATACTTATCTTGACTTCTTCTTTGAACAAAACAGCAAACCACAATTAGAGACAAAAAGCTCACAACAGCAACAGGAACAGCGATGCCCAAAATCAAACCGGTCCTATTCTTCTTTTTTGTGGTAGTGGCGGGAGGGTGATTACTAACAGTGGGAATGAAGTCTGTACAACATGTAATAAGTGGAGTTCAAAAGAAAAAAGAAAAGACTCAAACTACTTTGTTGCATCTATTGTGTTAGGGTTGATTACCTGGGGTGGCACTGATTGCTGAGATAGTAGGTCCATATATACCTGTCTCAGGTACACAACATGTCCCTTTTCCAGCCCAAAACAGATGGATCTCAATGTAGTTTTCAGAAACCTGAACCTTGTACGTCTTGGAAAGTGCACTGAAAGAGGCCCCCCCATTTTCCTTTCGTATATCAAAATCTTTCAACACCAGGTTCCCCTAGAGCAAACAAACAAATGTATTGGAACGCTAGTTTTACTATATGAAAGAAAAGGGAATAAAATGTTACTTAGACCTGGAATATATTATATCTAAACTAATATCCAGGTAGTAAGATTCAGCAACTTATTAATATCTGAAACTATATATTTTTTTAGAAAATTAGTTGAGAAATTTCTGTGAAATGAAGGGAGAGAGCAGCCAGCGCATAATTAAGTCAAAATATTGAGAACAATTAAGATCAAATTTTTGGGGGGGTAATTTTTGTTTTTTAAAAAAAAATTGAGAATGAAACACGTACTATAGACATAGAAGCTTATATAACTTTTCCAATAAGATTTTGGGAACTCCTCTCTTCAGTGTTCCCTCTTCTTTGGAGGGTTTCTCTCCCCCCCCCCCCCCCCCCCCCCCCCCTTCTTTGCAGGTCACTTAACTAATCCCTCGTATAAAAAGGCAGCATGGACATGCCAACTATCACTAGCCAGCATTGAGTATAGAGAAGGGATTTGGGAAAAAATTAACAGAAAAATTATAATTATAATTGCAGTCTATTGAGCATGTAAGAGTAAAACATGGGAACATAAGTACAAGGAATGAACTTGAGCCTTTAGGCGGCCATGATAAGCGAATAAAGCAGAAGCTTAGTTCTATACGCAATACGTCAATTGCAGTACAAAGGCGCGTACCCAAATCACTTTTGACAAGACCAATTAGAATTCTACTAATGCCATGTGTATATTTCTACTTATGGAATTCATAAGTAGCCCTGAGTTACAAAAGAATAACAATAAAGTTCCACCAAATACAGTATGTAAGGATGAGAGCAGGAAAAACTTTCATATATAATCAAGTCAAGACATGATGCTAAATTATTCTTCCATGTCTAAAAATGAGTCTTAATTCTTTGTTGATTTTATTCTTCAATAAGGTTTGCATTTTTTCAATATTAAAATTAAAATAGTAGGATTTTTTATTTTTTAAAAATATTAAGAAAATTTATGTCAAATGAAATATTTAAAATTAAAAAAAAAAACAGTTTTCAGGATGAGGTAGTAATTTTATGATAGGTCAGTAGTAGTTCTTCCAGCCAAATTTAGCTCACAGCACTGTTTGAGTCTATTAATAATTAAATACAAACGCATAACTTTGTTATTCAAAAATCTATACATTCACACATACCTGGATAAATATATCAAAAATGCGTTTTCCGAGACTCTTCCAAGTAATAGGATTTTGGATGAATATCTCTGCAAATTGGAGTTTAACAGTGTAATTACCATTCTCAAGCCCCAAGCCGTAATATCGGAGTGATCCAGCAGAAATTCGTGTTGTCTGGAACAGATCTCTGTCCAAAGTATTTATTATTGGAGAAGGAGAATAAATTGTATACTCAGGATTCTCTCTTCCAGTGGGCAGTCCAACATTACTGACTGCCCACCTGTTCGCAGTATTAACATGGTATGTCGCCGGACCAAGGGTCTCATTATCTCTCTCATATATAATCTGATTTGAATCCGTAATTTGTGGACCACCACACTTAATTGAGAAGTTGTAATCTGTAAAATATTGCAAACGAGGAATTTATCAGACAAGGTTCATTAGATTTCATAATTTCCGAAGTTTAAATGATTACAGCAATCATCAATTGGATTTTATTTTATTTTTTCCTTTCATGCCAGATGTCGGTAGGCACTCAGGTGTATGGGACATTTTGACTTTAAATGAACATTCAAGACTTTTTGCGTATCCAACAGAATATGTAATTCATCCAAAGTGCACGATGTGTGATAATACAGGTGAAATTATGAACCACTAGCTTCTGACTCTTATAACAAAATTGCTCACATGTACCGTACTCTACATTAATAAACTACCTCTGTCCCAAAATGACAATTTAATTTTTTTATAAAGTTCATAATGGAAGACTCACTTTGCCAAACTTGATGGCCAACATCAAAA